>VMKM01001099.1:0-182576 GCA_008360985.2 Macquaria ambigua
CTCCCTCTCTCCCCCTCTCTCCCTCCCTCTCTCTCTCCCCAAAATAAACACATCAAAAATGCATTTCCCTTCTCTATTGTTACATCATGCCTTTATTTCTTTTGCTCACTGGCTGACTTTTTTACTCCGTCAGTGACTCAGTGTCTTCAGCTTTGTTGATGCTCGACACAGTGGTCCCGGCGCCAGAACTGAATAGTGGTTGTGGTTGTGGCACCTCCCAATTTTTTAGACTAGGCCACTGCGTCTCGCTCGAGCTTAAACAAAACTTCAAGCTCACTCTCACTCACTCACTCACTGATTCAGTTGCTCACTCAATGACACATTCACTCAGCCACTTTTTCACTCAGTCATGCATTCGCTTGTTGACTTTTTAACTAATTCACTCACTCACGTAATATTAATGACTTACTCATGCATTCACTCTCACTAAGTGACTTGTGCACTCTCTCACTCATGCATTCACTGGCTCACTCACTCAATTCAATTCAAGAGGCTTTATTGGCGTGACATTTGACATGTGTTGCCAAAGCACAATTACGATTATGAAAGACAATGTTCAGGAATGAAATTAACAAAAATAATGTGAATAACAATATTAGTTAATTAATAGAATAAAAAAGTGTATTAAATGGAGTATCTATTTGCACCCAGGTGTGAATAGTCACAAGGCAGCTAATTGGCTATTTACACCTGGCGTGACCATCATCTGTGGAGTGACAGCCACGGGTGTTGAGCGTCGGCCGCGGTCGCCTATTTCCTAAACCTAAGGCTTTCTAACATGTGGTTAACATTGTGAAACGGTCGCGGTTCGGTTAGGTTTAGGCACTTCTCAGGGCTAACTTCTCCCACGTGCAGAGTCAACAGAATATTGACGGCTGCGGGTGTCTATTTTCGGCCGCGGGGGTTTAGTGCGGGCCACAGATCGTCTACTGTTGGCCGCGTTTTTTTTTTTTGACGACAGGGCCACCGAATAGCATTGTTGGCTAAGAACACCTGCATGGGTGCTTGCCTCTGCCTTGCTATATACACCCAGGTGTAAATGGCCACATTGGCTAAGTAATCAAGTTTGTATTGGTAGGGATAATACAAGACAGCCATTAGTCTATAAATAACAACATAAAAAAAATAAGGAGATGGTGGCAGTAAGGAGAATATGGTAAGTACAAGTGTATCACTCACTAACTCACAACGCTGACTTTTTCAGCCAGCGACTTCTCTAAAGCATCTCTCCTCCTCCTGCCAGCTCCCTCCTCTCTTTTTCTAGCACACATTATAAAATACACTCATTGACTCCCATGGGCCTGAGAATAACCTGGACATAGAACTACACCCCATGGACGGACACACACACACACACACACACACACACACACACACACACACTCTCTCTCTCTCTCTCTCGCCCTGGATCTGTCTAGCCAAGAGACACTGAAACCCACATAGAAACAAACACGTTGTCCTGATTACGCAAAGACATTACGCAAACTGTTCAAAATGCAACAACATGTGAAATGACTTTATAAACATGTGACTGCTGAAAGCACCCGTTGTATAGTACTTACCTACGTCAGTAGCGGTTTAGTGAAAATGTGTCTGTGTGTTAAGTGCTTGGCAGAGGAGTAGCAGACGTCCATGTTGACTGAGGGGCCACATTTCTGCAGGGCAAAGGAGGAGTACGGAGCTGCCATTGTGCTCTTGCACAGTGTGGGAATAAGCCTTTGCATGTGTACGTTCTATATATATATATATATATATATATATATGGATATTTGTTTTTCTCATTCCAACAGCGTCACTGTTGGAATCAGTTATAACTGATGTGAATCCAAACTGGCCTCCTACAAACTTATCTGAGCCACCTTTAAAATCTAAAAGGGGTGAGTGTTGGATTTTTACTTGGAGTATTCCTTTAAATTTATAATCATTTAAGATTTCAATTCCTTGGTTATTTTGCAGAGTTTGTTCTGTGTTGTGTACTGTAAAGTAACAAACATCATATTTTACACAGTGGTCATCTGTGGCCATATACTCTGCTGCTGCATCGCTACTTTTCTGGGAGGAAAATGACTGGTTCCTGTGGAAACTTGTGGGAGCTTTTGTTAACAATTCAAAAGACAAATTCAGGAAGATGATTCAGCTTCTCAACAATCCTGGGAACCAGACAAATCTGCGAGCTCATGTTTTAATTGCTCTTGCAGATGTGTCTGGAGGATACGATGACTGTACAGAGGAGTGCCATTGAGTTTGTAAACAACCAAGATGGCTGCCCCTGATGTGGAACGTTCTGAATCCACTATCTCGTCATCATTAAACAAACTGAGCGGTATGTTTTCTCTAAAAGAAAAACAAACAACTGCACTTACAGCTTTTTTTGATAAGAATGACGTGTTTGCTGTACTTCTGACAGGATTCGTTCAGCGCTACGTAACACGTTTCGTTGCTCTGATTGGTTGTCAATAAGGAGCGAAAGGAACAAGCTGAAATCCACCCAGAAGAGCAAAATCTCAAAGGATAATGAATGGCATGTGGCAGCATTAGTAAGGAACATGTTACGCAAACTCAATCTAGGCTTCTTGGAACTATTACAATGTAGTGTCACTTCTCATGTTCCATGTGAATAGCGCAGTTGTCATTACAGGAAAGCATAAAAATATTGTAAGTGAACTTTATCAGATTTTCACTTTGTTCAACATCTTCCCAAAGCTGGAAATGTTGCACAACGTTCCAGAAAGGTAGTGGTCTGAACTGCAATTTCTTTGAACTGCCTCCTGTCTGCACCAGTCACCTCATCCATCATCTGCACCAACACCACTTATCCATCAGCGTCTGTCCTTCATATTGCCACCGTTTCTCCCATTGTTCCTGATTAGACACACAACCTAAATGGTGCTCAGGCAGAGCACCCACGAGGTAATCAAGTCTGACTGGACAAAGGACAATTTTGAGTCTTAGATTACAAGGGTTAAGAGAGACAAGAGAAGACAAGAGGAGGAAAAATGTTTTTACATAACTGGACATGACGCATCATGTTTTGATTGCTTAAAAGACGCCTGAATCACAAGGTGAACACAAATATTACTGTAGATCAGGCCTTGAAGAGTTCCTGTTGCATAACACAAAGTGAATCACAGTGCTGCTGTGAACGCCCACATGTGCCAGGTGAATGTCTGATGCTTAATGATGTAGCACTCATTAATTGCAAAGTTTGGAAAGTACACTCAACAAGGCTCTCATTGTAGTTAAAATTCATTTTTGCTAAAGAAACCAGTATACATATATATATATATTTTTTATTTTATATAGTTTTGACAGTCTGGTCATTTGCCGTCACCACAACTGGAGACCCATGAAAGAGAGACAGCTCGCTATACTCCCCTGCCCTACTTTTTATAATGTGGAAAGAGCGCATCATTAAGTGTGCAGGACTCACTACTAATGTTAGCAAGCTAAGCTAACTAGCTTCTATGTTCCGACTGGCAGCTAATTACCCAAGCTTGCTGGCTTCCACTTTGGAATACAAACTGGGTCCTCTCATAGACTATATAAAGATGGACGACATGACAGCTCCCCAAAAGTGAAGCCAAAACATCTGGATCGCCCCCTGGTGGCTGGCTGCAGTATAGATCATAAACCCCGCCCCCTCCATGTTAGCGGATGGGACATGCTCAAAGTCAAAGTACACGTCAAATAAAATCTTCCCAAAGATGGTTTCTGTTGTTTTAGGTAGTTCTTATTACGCTGATTTTTTTTCCAAGTGTTTGTTTTTCTGATAAGTTTGGTTTTAATTGGTATTTGATGTTATAAAAATGGGGTGTCACGTCATGATTGACAACTGTGAGTGTGCTCGTGATTGGTTCAGGCGGGTGTATGGGCGGGACCTTGATACTGCTACATACAGGCCTATGACATGCTCCAGTCAGTTAGGCAAGGCAAAGCAAGGCAAGTTTATTTGTATAGTAGCTTTCAACAACGAGACAATTCAAAGTGCTTTACATAAGCCACAGAAGTTAACAGCATGTCACTTAGCAAGACTGACGTCAACTGTCAATGAACTGCTGCTATGGGAAAAGCCTACACACAGGCTCTCAGCTTAGACACTGAAGCTGAGAAATGTGTCAAAAACTGGTTTATACCAGCTGAATTATCATTATAGTTTATATTTACTTACACACAAAGTGAGGACTATTTCAATTTCAATTTGACTTTAATGTTATTAAATTACTGATCCAATTTTTAAATTACTTAATTCCAATTAAGGATAAAGATGCAAAAATGCAAAGCTCAAATATGCCATTTTGAAGTTCATCTAACTGGTTAATGGCATTTCATGATTTCATCTTATTTAAATTCACACGCTGAGCAAGAAACAAGGTCATTTCCTGTAGTAGACAAACAACGGAGCACATCATTGCAAAGAAATGTGTTTTGATAACTGTTAACCAAATAAAATCTCCTCTATAATATAGACAGTGGTACTTGTGTGTGCAATATTATGTATCCTGTGTCAGCTACTGAATTTATTTAGCATCTTCATTTTCATTATTTTCACTGCTGAGGCAAATATTTGCAATAACCAGACCCTGGGAACTCATCTCTCATTTCCTTTGCAACCGTGATCTCATTTTCCCACGGCGGCCTTGAGGCTCAGAAACATTCTTACAACTCAAAACAACAGGAGAACAATTAGTAGGTTCTACAAATTACAACTGCAATACTGTGTGTGTGTGTTGTGTGTTGTGTGTGTTGTGTGTGTGTGTGTGTGTGTGTGTGTCATCATTCATGATGTAGGTGTTTGAGTGTTTATGCATGGCTGTCTGTCTTGAAGCTGCGCTTTGGACCAGAGCCATCAATTACTGCCTCTTACCATAATCTACAGAGCCAGCAGCTCAGCATCTGTCCTGCTGTGAAGTCTGAGGACCGAGAGAAACAACAAGTGAATCAATCTGTTTTCCATGTGCAGGAGGAAAAAAAAAAAAAAATACTATAAACACTGTGATAGCTTCTCATGGGCCAATTGGCTTCCTCTCAGAGATGGCTCTCTTCTTCATCAGTCAAAACACTTCATGTGCTGCTGTGAATTTCACTTTATTATACCACACCAGGATTTTTTTCATAGTAAATTTGACAGGAAACTCCAGAACAATGACAAAAACATTACATACTGTGAGCGGCCCACACTCAACTGTTAACACTTCACATCAAGATTTTGACATGAATCATACAATCATAAAAAAAAAATCAGATTTATTGAAAGGAGCATTGATTTACAAATGGTATTTACCTAGAGTTTGCTTCCCATGCACACAAAAGGTGCGTTTCCTTCCACAAAATGACAATGTTCACTGCTGTTACCAGTAACAGGGTTCTTCTGAATAGAATCTGAAGGGGGAAAGTAAGAAAATGTAAATGAACAGCTGTTTATCTACTGAGTAGGTAAAACAAACTACTGAGAGTTTGCCCTGTAAATGGTATTTCAGATATCCAATCTTCACTAGGCTTTAGTAATAATAATTTAAAATTATATATATATATATATATATATATCCAATTTCCCCTGTTTGTTATTCCAAATGAGCACAGTTCAATTCCCAGAGAAAAATGCAAATGAGCAGCAGATTTTCCAGCATCCAATAAAGTCAGCAAAAATAAACAATTAACAGTTACATCACAAAGAGTTTGCACTGCAAAAGCTATATTTTAAAGTCCATTCTTCACTGGAATTTCAGACTGACTTTCATTAGTTTCCTTATTTAATAATCAGAACAGAAAAAGCCTTTTTGTCTCTTGCACTTGAGCGCAAACAAAGTGATCTCTGTGCAGTGTCCTCACTTCATGGTTTTCAAGAACAATGCCAAGGTTGCCCTGTTCATCCATCTGAGAGTTGTTGAGGGGTTAAGTGATGCATTATGAGAGTAATGAGAGAGAGACTTTAAGGTTTCTCTTCTTTTCAAGCCAACATAAGTGGGACGTGACGTCGGCCAAGGTGACACTCTGAATAAGCTCTACGGTGGCCCTGAGAGCTCAAAGCACAAAAGTGATGAACACGGCCTGGACTCGAGTCAGTGAGTGAGATACACAGGGGAGAGACGACAGACAACAGTCAGAGAAATAAGTGAGTCTGTGAAAAGTAATTTCACATGGTGTGCTCTAAAAAGAGAAAAGTAGACAGCGAAAACAGACTCAACAAAAGAGAAGAAAAAGGTAAACTCAAGCTACACTTTATTTCATTTTTCTAAAATTAAGCACTTTATTTTAAGATGCACCTTTTTCAAAAGCTCTGTTATCTATTTTTAAATGCAACCCTTATTTTACATAAGAAAAGAACATTTATTTATTTATTATTAGAGTACTTATTTATCATCCCTCCAGTTCAATGTGAAAACTGACAATAAATATTGTTGAAATATTATTGAATTATACTTTATTTGATTTGACAGTCACTTGTTGACTACATACAGACACTGACACTACTAGGGTACTTCAACATACACTGAATCATAACGCAAGTTAGACATTAAGATGTCCTGGACCTTTGCTTGAGGCACCACAATGCAATTAGGTTTAGGGCCCCAAAATGGCCAGCAGCGGCGCCACCACAGGATTAACTACACCCTGTGAGATGAAGCCAGCAGTGCAATAAAAAGAAGAGGATGTGTAGTGTGAAGTGTAGCAGGGAAAGAGATGTATTGATTCTAGGTCTTCAAATGTCGAAACGAAGATGTCAAACTGAGTGAGCACGTGCTGAAAACCAAGCTATCATAGTATTAGCCAAGAGCTAGAAATACATGTGCACACAGGTACGTGTAGCAGTAGCAGAAGACACAAATCCACAACGTAAACATAAATGGATGATACACGGACTCAACTTCAATCACTTCATGAGTCTCAAAGTGTGGCAACAACAAGCCTGTCTAAGCTGTGTTCATCACAGTCATGTTTATCAATCAGCATATCAGTATATTAGGTACTTGTGAAAAAGTATGTTATGCGACTGGACCATACTTAACAAAGGACACATGTTCAACGTGAGTCACGGGACAAAGGATCTGACCGTCACTTCTACAGATTATTAATGTTTTATAGTGTGACACTGAAGAGAGGGAACAGAGACTAAACTCAAAAACTTGAGCAATATTTACTATTTCAATGAGAAATCAGAGCGGACCTCATTCCAGGTAACAAAGGTTATGTCCTTGTTCTCCATGCATATCTTAAGTGGTTGCTCCACTAACACACACACACACACACACACACACACACACACACACACGATAAAAATATCCCACAAGACAGGATTCCCAACATATTTTATATATTTGCTCTCTGGCATTAAATTCTGGTATTTTAGTCAAAATTGGAGGGATTCTGCATTTTCTCCTGTTGGTCAAAATATCAAACTAACTAACTGAAATATTTTCTAAAACTGACTTGGTAGGAGACGGGGTGCAAACTGAAGTCTCTGGTGTCAAAGCCAGACAATTTGCACCCTTCTACTAAAGAGATTTTGTGGTACTGTGACAAAATCACACTGTTAGCACCTTTGATTCTGAGGGAGAACCATCATTATTTACCAAACCACAAGATGTTGCTTATCTGAATATGGTTAAGAGTCTACAGCTACATTAGCCGCTCTGTGAGGCTGTACTTAGGCACAGCATTTGAGCTAAATGCTAAAGTTGACAATGCTACCATGCAGATGCTAAGCAGGCATAATGTTTACAATATTCATCATCTAAGTTTAGCATGTAGCTTGCTAGCATTTGCTAATTAGCACTAAACATAAATTACAGCTGAGATTGATTGGTGCAGCTGTTTTGTCATAAACCAAAGTAATGGAGAAATTAAACATTTTGCATTTGGTCACCAGAAGTTCTTTCTCAGATAAAATCTCATCTCCACCTCTCCCCGTTAGTCTACGTCATCGTGGGAACCCTGAGTTTAACTACAGCCCTCCCACACACACAGTACCTTCTACTTAGATGTTTGCCTTCAGTAACCATCTTATTAAGAGAAAAGAATGAACTCATTCACTGTGTGGGTGCAGCTTGCTTTTTTTTTTTTTGTTTTAATTTATTTATTTATTTATATATATATATATATATTTTTTTTTTTTGTGCAGGCTAATTCTAGCTCTTGGCAATAGCGAGGCTATGATAGCTTGGTTTTGAGTACGTGCTCACTCAGTTTGATGTCTTTATTTTGACGGACCCATAATCAATACATCCCTTTCTGCAGTAGGTACTCTTGATCTTTTCTTTTTATTGCACTCCTGGCTTTATCTCACTGCATTTGTTGTGGTTAATCCTGCGGCAGGGCTGCTGCTGGCCATTTGGATGACCTAAGCATAATTGCTTTGTGGTGTATGTAGTGAACAAAGACCGCAATGATTGTGATATACACAGTTAACACGTTTGACTGCTTTTTATTTGATTTTTGTGTGTGACTGTTATTTGCCCCCAAACAGCCACTGTACCAACAATGTACCAACATTAACTGTAGCTCGCTAGCAAAGTACACACTGACCATGTGTGCGTGAACTCATTTCTGAACTCTTCTTTCTGTTTTATACCTCCAGACCCGTTCCTTACATATGGGTCAGGAAGTGCACGTTTTTTGCACCGGTTGAATTATTTTCCACTTACCTAGATGCATCCTTGCCCCAATTATGCCTCCCAACACAAATTTGCATCTGCTTGTGTCTTTGCATTGACATTATATGCAATTGCAACGCCTCTAAAAGTTATGTGGTGCTATAACAGCGTCACACTACTTCTGCATTTGCTTCTGAGAGAGAAAAGTCAATATTCGTACAACCGCTAGAAGTCACCAGTCAGGAAAATGTCAACATAGCTTGTGTTTGAAGAAATGACCAATGCTGCTGGGCTTCAGGTCAGAGCAGTCTGCATCAGATGTGGTCCAAATTCAGGCAAAGAACTTGAAAATGGTTATAGAATACAACATTAAAGAGTGGAGGAGGAGAGTTCTTTTACATGCAGGCAAACTGTAGAAGCAAGGAAACACCAAACAAGCAGAGAAACATTCTGGCCTGCAGGTGGTTGTCTGTCTCACCATCAGAGAAAGAACAGCACCTACAGTAGTGGGACTAAGGATCCAGCTTCAAGTACCTGCCTCTGTTTCCATATAACCACAAGTCTGTGATCCCCAGAGTGTTGATCTGAGACTGACTGAGCCATGATACTTGGAACTAGCCCTACAGGAAAGGTCAAATGTGTCCATTCCTCATCTCACCAAGGTATAGGCTCAGCCATTCTGTATGGCATTAACTATTCATATCCTCCCCTCTATGGTTTGTGGTTGTGTGTGTTCTATATGAACATTGCTGATGAACCAGGAGACTGACTGAACTTCTTTCTAACATAATTTGCATTCACACATGATTAGGCCTCATTTGCATGCAAGTGCGTGATTGGGAAAGCATTACTCAGGATTTGCTTGCAAACAGGTGATCAGACCTCGAATCCATGGGTGAGAAAGACACCACGATCCAGAACTGTCAGTCTGGAGCAAGAAATGGGGTGTGTGAGTGTGAGTGTGAGAGAGAGAAAGTGCTTTTAAGAAGTAGCCACCCCCCATCATTTCCGAAAGCTATTACTGAGTTACAGGGTGCAATGGAAAGAGTGAGGTAAAAAGAGGTCAGTACAGATGAACACATTTAGTCATCACATGAATTGTAAGTAGCTCATGCTCATATTTAGTCTTCATCTTTAATGAGGTCAGACCATGCTGCTTTAGCGATACTTACGCCGTTGCCATGGAGGCGGTGGCCATAGCGATGACTCTGCTGAGGTCAAGTGATGTTTAGCTTTAATTGGTCGGAGGCTGCTTCAGGGGTTAGGTTTCGTTAATTCAGAAAGAATTCTGACTTACAATCCAGTGATTGTATTAAAGTGACAATGAACAGTCCGACATCAAAACCCAAACGAACACACATTTATAAGATTAAAAAATATCTCATATATATCTCAATATATCATATCTCTGCAAATCTTAAGGGATTATAAATAAACGCATTCACATTTGTAGATGCTTTGCATACACTGCTCTATACTCTATACGCCCAGTTTGGAAAAACACAATTATATGTAACTTTCAATATAATGTACCAAACACAAGCTGGGGCCACTTTTTCTGCAAACGTATGAGCGCTTGAGGTTTTGCAGTCCTTGCCTCTAAGTTTTAATCATTGTCTCCTCATCCTGACCACCAAAGTCTAATAAGAAATTCATTGGACAAACCAGAAATTGTTTTCTGAGGTAGTCTGCTGACAGACAAACACAAAGTTCAAAGACGAGACAACGTTTTGAAATTATCTTCTGTGGAATAAACTAAGAATTCATACAACATATTACTTTTATTTCCTTGGGGGGGGGAAAAAAAAAAAAAAAAAAAAAGGATCTTTTCGGGAAATGCTTCTCTTTTCCTAAAAACAGACATGGCTTAAAAGCCCCAAAACATGGTTTGTTTTATTTTTGAGGACAAGATTTTAAAATCTGCATTTATTGATTTTTTTTGGCCAGATTTCTTGGTAGATGTACCCGTTTACACATCTAGCAGACAGAGAGCAACATTAGTAATCATTTGGGGGCATGTCTGTGTCCACACGACAAACAAACAATATTCACGCTCCTTGTTAGCTTTATTTTGGTCTCCACCAACTCCTGAGGGAAATATCCGGTTGTTTAGCAGCTAAATGCTCCACTATGTTCGCCAGCTGGTTGCTAACTGTCTGTCTGCTGTTTGGTGCTGGAGAGGTAGCTTACAGAGTGCTTTTAGAGCTTTTTTTTGCTGAAAACGGCTGTTTGCTGCAGCTAGAAATGGCTCTGATGAGAGCGGTGAGAGTGAACAAAAAGTTGTGGGTTGTAAAACCAAAACAATGAGCTGAATAAAGCTAAAAACGCTCCCTAGAGCCAAGGATAACTGCAGTTCGGTGTTAATTCTTTATGGGTTTGTCACAACGCGCGAGACCTCACATTATATATTGTCATTTCATCCATTGGAAATATAAACAATATTGATTAAAGCAGCTTCAAGTTAAGATATTTTATTGTGGGAACAAGATCTGTCAACATAACGTGGATTCTTTCCCCACAAGTTAACATCTTGCTCTCACAAGATAAAGAAAATACCATCTTGTGGGGTATCCGAGGCTCTTTTCTACTTTGGTTGTGCCATATATGACCCTGCATGATGGGGAGGGTTGTTTGAGATTATAAATCTTTGAATTTTGCAATTTAAAGTAGCATGTATAAAGTATGTTTGAATGCTAAAAATGCAAAACAAAGCTATATAATATCAGCCAACAATACCTTTTTAGTCATTGTAACAATAATTTAACATTTCAGTCCCTAAATAAGGAGGACAGTATTTAATATTAGTGACATTTAAATTAAAAAAATTGATATTAACTATATTCAACAGCGCAGCAGATGCAGACTGACAGCAGCCAGAAACGGATGGAGGGAAAGGATCAGTTTCTTGTTTGAGTGTTCTGTACTCGCTGATCTTTCAAAACGAGACTGTGCCATGATGCAATGACGGACTGCTGGAAACTCTACAACAAACGTGCTTTAAATTCAGTGGAGTGATGGATACATGAATCACTGCAGTACTGTTTTCTAGGTCAACAGGTTTACTGTGTTCTCACAGGGTAATCCCTCGCTGACTCAGGTTACTGGGGAACACAGTGACTTCCAAACTCAGTTTGACCGTGAGAGTGTGCGCTCTGTACAACTTTATACCAAGTGTCATGTCATGGTAGTTATTTGAGATGTCCTTAGGGATGCGTGAATTAATTGGTTGTTTGTGTTCTCATCACATACAGTAAAGGGATAGTTGGAATTTAGCCACAGTGAAACAAACTGGATGCCTTTTGAACAGTATGTCTCTGTGTGCCATTTAAAGTCATGCTGAGCGGTAAGATTAGAGTTTAATGCCTGGCAGACACTGTGCGGCTTTAGCCAGACTTTAACCCTGAATTGGTCGCTGCCGATTCATTTTAGAATTGGCCAGAATTTCTGCCAGATCGGTTGTTGTCCGACGTTCAGTTTGAGGGTGGTGGTGGCGCCTGATTAATTGCCTAAATGATCAACAATCCGGCTGTCGGACGGATTTCTGGCGTGTCCGAAATTTTAGTTAGCCGTCTTATAACTTGAGCAGTTCTGCAATCTTATATTTTTTGACATGGCTGCTGTCAAAGTATTTGCATCTTCCCTGCCATGTACTGTTCCAAAGTAGGCACAAAGTGGCGCTGCCTTACATTTTTGGGGACGACGCCATCTTGTTTGAATCAAACTTCCCTGGAATCAGCAATGGACAAAAATGTTTATGTTGAGTGCGAGCGCCACATGTTGTGGGTGCAGAAGTCATACGCCTCGAAAGACATTCCCATCATCCTTAGCTGTACTCTGTCTACTGTTCATTAGCAAATGTTAGCAAAGTGAACATGGTAAATGTCATACTTGTTAAACATCAGCATGTTAGCATAGTCATTGAGCATGATTTAGCTCAAAGCACTGCAGACCATTCTGCAACCACAACAAATGACTATACAGTCCTGATTATTGAAGCTGCTGGTGTGTGCTCGCCTCACCACTAACAGGTCAAAACAGCTCGTGTCCACTGACACAAGAGGATTGAGAACAAGCCAGCAAAAAGGCTATCGAAATAGACCTGCTCTGTCACTCTTACAAATTTCCTGAACTGAATTTAAATATCACATCATTAATTTGGGGTATTTATCTGTATTCACCCAGTCGCCTGGTATCCAGCCACCCATCACTGCCTGCAGGACACAAAACAGTGGAGGAGGAGGGAAAGGAAGGCAAATGAGAACGTGAAGATGACGGAAAAGAAGATAAGAAGAAAGTGCTTATACTCAAGAAGCATGCACACAGTCTTTCTAATCACACATCTCCACTCCTCTGATTACCAGATTGACAGAAATTGACAGTCACCTGTACAGATGTTGCTATGACAACTGTCTATATTTATACCTGCGGCTGGATCCAGGCAGGAGGTTTGGAGAAGACAGCTAACACTGAATCAGTACCAGGCGTCTGCAGCCATACTGTCTGAAGTTATTCACAGCCATCTGCTAGACCTTCTCTCACCTCTGATGATCCTCCACATGTTCAGACCTGCACCTTGTCTGCTGTTCATCCACAAGGTTTAAAAAAAAAAAAAATAAAATAAAAAAATATCATAGTCCATTCTCTTGTTCAGCAGCACCCTGCTTCACGCTCACACATTGTATACACATATTGCCTCCTGAGAAAAACTGAACAAATGGGACTCTTGAAAGCAAAGTTTCAACATGTTTCTACAGTTGAACATGCCTACTAACATACTCAATCATTATGTACTGCATACTGTGTACTAAATTAATGATTAAGTATGCCATTACCAGCAGACTAATCGATCACATTACCAGCCCCAGCTACCGTTGAATTAAATCACAAATGTAAATCAACATAACCTCTTCCACTACATTTAATATATTCCAGTATAATTGTAACCTTCCATGGACAACACACTTCATCAACCAAATCATGATGGACTTGCAATGTTTTTGAGCTGATGTTTACCATGATGTGGGACAACTTCCCGTATTCATCCAGTTTATTACTGAAGTAAAAGGCCCCAGGGGACCTTCGTCAAATCCAGGCTGATGAGATCCTTGTCTGCATGCAGTGTATGTCTACAAACAGCAACTTATTCCAGTCTGTGACTCATATTCCAACACAGTCCCGAGGCCGTGTCTAACTTTAGCAGCATTTTTGAGTGACGAGTGCAACTGACTTGCCTGTGCATGACTGTAAGCCATTCCTCCATACTTGATCCCTCGAGTATTTCTCCCAGTCTAACTTTAGCTGCCGAGTCGTGAGGCTGCTGGTGATATTTCCCCAACAATGACTTGGCTTTTGGAAAGCCGGTAAAGAGAGCCCTGCAGTTTTGCTTCCTGCAGATGGGATGTATTTTCCAATTCATTTCATAAATGTTGCATTCCCTCAAATCTCTAAAAAGGCACAAAGTGTGGCAAAACAACACTGAATGCATGTGGCAATTTATATTTTGCTGTGTATGTGTCTTTTTAATACTGTTGTCTTCATATCAGATATGGTTTATATCCTAAATTTGATGTCAGTAGCCAACCAAAACTTAGATTAGATTAATTGAGTAAATTACCAATACTACAGAGGTAGTTATGAAAGCTTGTGGTGTCAAAGACTCTTGTTATGACTCTAGACTTTCATTTTTGAAAAGAAAACAAATATAACTCCCTTCTTGTTTGTATGTTAACAAGAGTCTACAGCCATGCTAGCGGCTCCCTGAGGCTATCCTCTGAGCTAAATGCTAAATATCACCATGCTAAGACAATGACAATTCTACCATGATTACCATGTTCACTACCTTAGTTAAGTTTGTTAGCATGCTTACATTAGCTAATTAGCACTAAACATAAAGTACAGTAGTATTAGACAAATGAAAACGAGACAAAAAGGTTGTATGGAATGAAATAGGGACCGAAATGGGGAAAGATGAATAGATAAACTTGGTTCTCATCACAGAGCAACAGAAAAACCCATAGTGCATCGAGTCATTTTTAGCCCAATAGGTACATCAACTGCCAGCAGGAATCACTCCTCCACCTGCTCCCTCATCAGCTACGGACAAAGCTGCATCATGACTCCAGTCATTAAGGGACCAAATCAATCTACAAATGCTTACAATGTATTCGTCCTTATCAAACAGGCTAAAAATATTGTCAATGAAATCATGCCCCATTCACACGGCACTGAGAGAATACGCTTTCCCCTGCTGGAGTTACTGCAGCATTGGAGGCCCCACAATGGCACAATCACTCTAAAACCTGCAGCAGCAACTGGACACTGTCAAAAAAACCCAAATGGTCCAAGCATCTGCCGGACACAGCAGGCCTGCCGAATCCCTCTTTCCATGGCAGTTAGAGAAGTGATGAAAGAAGCCGACGGGAGCTCATTTATGTAGCTGATTTGAAATGCAGGGCAGCAGCTTTTCTATGTGATTACAGCTACATCATGCAACCTTGAGGCAGGACCTGTTCTCATTCCTATTCTCCTGTCCCTCACCATTTCAAGCTCCCCGCATACACACTTGAAGATGAGGTAACCTGCTTCCATAAATCCTAAACAGTGTTGAAGATCGAGTGACTGTTTTACATTATTTTGTCTGCTGTATGTTTAGCTTGGCTGGTCTTTCTCTACCAGCTGATTCCACCATTGCTGCTGTTGCCCTGGCTGTTGCCGTGAGATGGCCTCGCCCACTGTAAATGCACCAAAATGTCTTCAACGTCATTAAAAAGAAAGGCTAAATGCAAATGTTGAGACTTCCCTGCACTTGCTACTAACTTGAACCCATAAGGTCTAGAGTGGTGGGGGCTCTTACACACTTAACACAATGACAGTAAACATCACACTATAAAAGACTGGGGGGGAAAAAATAAATAAATAAATAAATAAAAATAAACGCTCAGGCCCAGGCCATAGGATCAGAGTGGGAACATTTGGGTTCAGCCACAATGTTGGTAAAATTGAGAAGCTATACCTGTGTCAAGCACTTTACAGGAACTTCACCTCTGCCCTGACGTCCCTCCAAGCTGTGCATTATATTCACAGGCCTCCCAAACCAATCGGCAAGGAGAGGTTGTAGACAATACAATGGTCTGTAGCTCCAGCATGTTCCCTCACTGGTTGGCTTTTAACTCAGCAGCTACAGTAGTTTTCTGATTAGTTACTTAGTCACCAAGCTTGTGAACTCATCATTTGCAGGTGCAATGCCTTTTCAGCCATGATCTAATTGTCACGGAGGGTTGTGTAGGCAGCAGAGAAGGGACAGCACAGGCAGACTGGAACAGTTCAGTGACTTATTTACACCAAAAGATGAGCTTACATGCTACAGGTAGGCAGGCAGGCAGACAAGCAAACAGGCAACGGGTAACTGGCAGGTCCAGGTTCGGGAGAGAGAAGCATGTGGGATGCAGCCAAAGAAAACAAGACAGCAACAGCACACGTGGAAATCAGGACATAAGGTAGCCAGGATGAACCAACAAGAGAACAAAGGAAGGGGGTCGGTATATGTAGGGAGTCACTGATGAGGGAAGGAAGTACAGGTGGGGAGATGGGCAGGGAAGCTCAGGTGAGGGGAATGAGGTGATTGAAGGGCAGATCTTGAATAGCAGGGGAAAGTCTGAGGGATGATGATGAAAAATAGCACTGGGAAAACAAACATTTGGCAGGAGAGGAGGGACAGGGACACAGACTGTGACACTAATTTGTATAATATTGCTTTCCTCTTACATAATTTGTGTGTTTTGTGTTATCAGTGATTCAGTGTCAGAGGCCTCCCAGAGGTTGGGAGGGAGGAAATTATGTCAGAACATGTTTTTGTCTTGCGTGCGTGCTTACCTCTCACCTTGCTCTCCTCGCACGCCTTGCCTCCTACCCGCCCTTGTGAATTCATTAACAAATAAACAAATATACTCCTAATAAATACATTTTCAAGATGATAAGACAACCATATAAAGTACCTGCTCCACATCATTCCACTTTGACTTGTGTGCGATTCCCTGCCTCTTCCTCTTCCACCTCTTCATTTGTTGTCTTATCTTATCAGGTAAATGTCAGCGAGGGTGGAGTCTGTGGATGAAAACAAACGGTACAGTAGATACACGTGGGCCTTCCTGACTACTCCACAGAAAAGTCAACAAACCAAGCAGAGCCTGTGTGTGTAATGTGTGTGTATGTGTGTGTATGTGTGTGTGTGTGTGTGTGTGTCGCAGCAGGAGGTTTTCCTCACTGTTTGTTGACGCTCTTCGGCTGAGTGGAGAGGAGGCTTATCTTAATGGGACTGCATAACTGGAAGGCCCGCCGTCTCCATAACACAAGCCGTACACACACACACACACGTGCACGCGCGCACACAAAAACACAAATACGGAAAAACTGATGTTGCTCCATTCACATGTGCAAATGACAACAGAAAACACCCACGTTACTGTCAGCCCAGTCACACACCAGTAAAGATTAAGGAAGTGTTTATTTCCAGTACTGATAATCTATTTAACTGAGGCCATTATGCTTCATATACAAATACTGTAGCACATTTTCCCCCATCACCAACATTACAAATAACCAGAGGAAGGGTCATAATTGATGCACTGTGTCAACAGAAGAGCCAAAATATTGTTGTGATGCCAGAAGAGTCATACACTGTAAAAAAAAAAAAAAGGGGAAAAAAAGAGAGATCAAGCATTTATTAAACTCTATCCAGTAAATGCCATGTATCACGTTAAAACCAAACTATTATTATATTTGTACATCTCTATCTCTTTTGTCTTTGTGTCCTTTCTTTGTGTTGGCCAATCGGTGAATCAGTCATTTTCGTCTACGAATCCAGTCCAATCTAATCCAATCAATTCCTGTCTAATATAGTCCAGTCCAGCCTAATCCATTCCAGTCCTGTTTAGTCCAGTGAGTCTAATCTAATCCAAGCCAATAAAAGTCAAGTCAAATCCAGTTCAGTCTAGTCTAATCCAGTCCAATTTATCCCAATCCAATCTAGTCCAGTGCAGTCTAGTACGATCCATTCCAGTCTAATCCAATCCAGGTGAGTCTACCAGGCCAATTCATCCACTCTAATCCAATCTGGTCTAGTCCAATACAATCTAGCAGTCTAGTCCTGACATATTGTGATACTACAGAAACTCAGGAGGAGAACTATATATAACAATATAATTTAGTGTTTTTAATCCTCAAGGGATGCAGTGCCTTTTAACATTGTAATATTTATAAGATGGTGATTATGCTGCTGAGTTCACTAAGTGTCATTGCAACAAGGTCCAATGGCTCAGAAGGACACCGACAATAGAAACAGACAGCAACAACAACAATAAAACCCAGACAACAAGAACAAAAACACACCCTACTCCTCACTTTGTACTCATTCTCACTGTCTCAACCTATAAATAACCCAGAGCTTTATCTGGTGGTATTACATTAAGTGTTACTGCTCCAGGCTATTGCACTCACTGTGATGAGCGGCCATTTGAAATAGCACAGGTAGGCTGCTGTTTGTGCAAGGTGAGTGTGTACACAGTTAGTAGGAAGCCTTTCGGATTATCCAGAAACACAAGGGATAATGCTTCCTGGACAAACTGAAGCCAAAAAAAAAAGCATTTCTACAGACACATAAATATGCACTTTGTTTGGGGTTCCTTGTCACTTTAGCGCGCAGCAGAGTGGACTGCTTGGCAACTAGTGACGGATGAGCACACACACACAATCAGACACACATACACTGATCACTACAGGAGAGCCATCGGGGTTATGGTGCCCTCAGGTAGGGGCTAATGACACGGAGAGCAACTGGTGCAACAGATGGCCCTCGGTAAGTCATATGAGGGCCTCTGTTAACAAGTGGCATGACTATGACTGTCATTTATTTACTTATTCACACCAGTGCACACATTTACACATAGTCGGGCAGCATGACCACTCCTGGACCCATTCTTTGTCTTCTTCTTGCCTCTCTTTTTCTGTGGATGGAAATAAAAGTTGTGCAGCGATTTACATTACTACAATGACGATTTGTGTATGAATAAATCATGAGCAAATGAACTTTTAGATAAAAAAAAGTTTTACGGTAAACCAAGACCATTAGCAGGGAGACTGTGTGAAATCTGCTGCTGTGCTTTACACATGGCGGGCATTACTTGTTAGGGGATCTGAGGGCAATTGCTTGGGCCCCTATTGACCCCCTCCCCACCTGATCTTCCACACTCTGAACATTGTGGATGTACCCTGTCACCTCCAAGTTTCCATTGCGTATATTGCATGCAGCAGACTACACATAGCAGCTTCATGATTTGCCCCCAGCCGAACCAAGGGGACCAACCACTATTCCTATGCAGGAATAATGGTACCGGTCCCCAGGAATGTGTCATGATAATTTGATTAATCACAACATTATTCAAGAAAATGCACCATGTGAGCACAATATGAACCAAAATAATAAAGCTCTTAAAGCTAGATATTGTCACGGGACCCCTAAAGGACTAGTTCCCCAACCCAAAAGAAGCCATGTCTACTTGTGACCCCTCATCATTACATAATGTGTTTGCGACCGGTTCAACCAAAAAGTGTTTTCTTTTTCCTCTTCTTTTATTTGAATAATTTCAATAACTATCCAGCAGCTCACAAGAAAAAAAAGGAGGAAGTCAGGTGACGTCACGATGGATGGACGAGTCAACAAAACATCAGACTTGAACGTGAGAAGCCGCTGTTCTTTCCCCTAACCTTCACAAAGTACTTATTGTAACCCAAACCTAAACCTAGCTGAGTCGTATTTTTGTGCCTTAACCAAACCAGACCTCAGATTTATCTTGCAACCCCTTGTTGGGGCCCAACCCACAGGTTTGGAACCGCTGCTCTACAATACAACAGGGCCATAAGAGTAGGTAATGGTGCAAATTCTCTAACCAATTTGCAATTACTGAAATGACCAAAACCAAGACCAAAACATTGAGAGGTTGCAGCTAATTCAGAGCAAACTGATTTTTCTTTTACTTTTAAAACATCCAGAGATGGCACAAAGTGGAGCAACTGAAAGACTCATGAAGAAGTGACTGCCAACAGGAAAACAACTGCACATATACTGTAGAGGAGAGTGGGAATGGACATATACTGCTCAGTAGTAATATCTCCTTTGCAACATGGCCCTAACATATATATAGAATAAAAATGACACACGTAACAATGACAGGATATTTCTTAACCATACTGCATGATGCATTTAAGTGTTTCCAGAAAAAAATGACCTTAAAAATGTAAAACTTAAATTTACCCCCGGACTTTGTTCATGGAATCTTTTTCTCTTCATTTCTTATTTCAGTTCATTCTTCGGTGAAAAACACAACAGCAAGCAACAAGTGCTGCTTGTGGCTACTTAGCAAATCCACGCTACAAGTGTGACCCCTGCTGAGCATGAAAGGCATTACAGCTTACCACAGCTTGATTACAGAGGGTCACTGTCGACCTGAGTCGAGTGTGAAGTGTGAAAATTTTAAAATGTAATTGTAGTGTTGCATTCTGGAAGACTGATATATATATATATATATATATATATATATATGTGCGTGTGTGTGTGTGTGTGAACTGATGAGCTTAATGAACAAATTCATGCTATTTTTGTTTAGTGGAGTAAGTGTGTATCTCCTGTATTATGCCTTTGAACAGAAAACGGAGAGAGTACTGCAGCAGAAAATAGTACACACTCATTCTGTGACAGACTAAAGGTTTCTGGGAGGTTTAAAACAGCTTGAAAAATGTGGGTGATGAAAGTGGATGATTAATGATTCAATCTGGAAAGAATGGTACAAAGTGAGTTCAGGTTTAGTAAAAGTTTAGCTGCATTGCAGTGTGATTGATTGCTATAGAAAAGCAGGTAGGCATGCCTGACAATTACATGTAATTTAATGGTCGTTTTACCATGATAGAACGTGTGACAAAACTTTTTCAGGTCGTATTATCAGGTCAACATGAGCTTCAAACCCCACCATCTTCTAATATGTGCCACTAAATCTAGTAAACAAGAGAGAGAGAGGGAAAATATTTCTGGGTGTCATCGTCATACTGTTCCAGACTGGGATGTTTTAAGGAAATTGGAATAACTATTAGTCACTGTGAGTCTGAGTCACAGCCTGTCTAAGCACATGGTGTTGATCACGCGTGCGTGGAAACGTATTTTCCACTTGCAGCGAAGGAAACAATAACACAGAGAAAGAGAGACTAGATTGAGCAAAGGTGGACAGAACACAGTGTAGATTCATTCATTCTCCACCATCACCATCAGCAGCCAAAAGAGGTGAAATGAAAACCTATTCAAATGGCTGTGTTAATAATTTAGAAAACTGAGCTCGAGACAGGACTACATCTAGGTTTGGTTAAAAGCTTCTTGTGGCATCTCAAAGCAGATTCAAAGTGAAGGAATTTACATTTGAAATTAGACATCCTAATGGTAAATGAACTTCACTTATATAGCGCTTTTTCCACACCAAGCGCAAGTTTGATCACACATACATTCACACACTGGTGGCAAGGTGCTGGCCTCCATCCTGAGCAACTTAGGGTTCAGTGTCTGTCCTTGGGCAAGACACTGAACCCTAAGTTCAACATGTGGACAGGAGGAGCCGGGGATCAAACCGCCAACCCTAGGATTAATAGACAATCCGCTCTACTTCCTGAGCCACAGCCAGAATTTAAACTGTGCTGGAATTCACAGGGTACTTGTTTCATTTAAGTGAAGTGGATTATATTATATATCCCCAAAGTCAGTAGGATATATTGTCTGGGCGCCATGGATGTCTACACAACATTTTGTGCCAATCCATTTAGTAGATATTGAGATATGCTGGCGCCACACTAGATGAAAAGTCAGGGGATCACCAAAGTCTTTAGGATTCATCCTCTGGGCATCATGAGTATCTGTACAAAATGTCATGGCGATACATCCAATAGCTGTTGGGATATTTCAGTCTGGACCAAAGTCGTGGACAAAAAGACTGACATTGCTATCCCTAAAAACACTCTGGTGTACTGAAATTTTTGGGGATTCAAACCTCATTTTGGATCTGCAATCCCCACCGATTAAAGCTTTAAGATTCTTTCCTATTTCAGTTCCTTTGCATGAGGCTGGTGCATCTGCAATCGCAAAAATATTATTATTTCAGGATTGCAAATTGAATCAGTATTGTTTGTCTTCACTTCCTGAAGGCCGCGGGTCACGATGTTCTCTTGCTTGCTAACTTGTACATTTGTTCGGCCCGCACTGTGTGATGTTGACCTGTTCCCTCCTTCTGGTCACTTTGTCCCATCTCTTCCTCCTCCTCATTCTTTCATTCCCTTCCACTTTGTTGTCCACTCTCATGGAATATTATGGTCGTCAACCATTTTCAGACCAATCAAAGCAAAGCTCAGTATTGACTGATGAAGAGAGGCACTCAGGTTAAAATGTCCCTGCATTTGTGTTCCACACCCACACTGTCTGTTACACATCAAACCTGCAGGTTAATCCAGCCTGGTAATCACTCCTCACAGTCTCAGCTCTCCCACCTGCCTCCTTGCAGATTGATGTTTCAGGTATCATAAACATTTTTGGAGGCAGAAATGATCTTACTGGCTGCTTTACAGGATGAATTAACACTGAAATAGCTAAGATCGACTAGTTACCACAGGGCCCTGCAGGGGTTGTGTTCTATTTGATTACATTTTGCTCTGACTTGCGACGTTTTTTTTTTTTTTCTTTTAACAAAAAGTTCAACTAGAAAAATAAGGCACCACATTTTACAGCAGCCTTTGAGATATATACAGTTCTTTGTTTACTTCCAGAGGTGAAAACCATCATATCCACGAAGAAAACCCAATAGAGCCATTACTTAACAGTAAAAAGCCTTCAAAACGCCCCCTAAACCTCTGCTAAGCCTGACATCCACAGGTGTACACATTTTTAATTCTGTTTAGGTGCTAATCTTGGCTTTAATATTAACCCTCGGCAGTCTCATGTAATTATTTTGAAGAAAAAAATACAGAACTAGTACAAAAAATGGAAATCTCATGGATGATTTTGTTGGTTTAGAAACATTGCTGCCATTAAGAAAACCTCCAACAGCAGGTATACAAACCAGTATAAATGCATATATATATTTATAAGACACAGGGGCTGGTGGGGTGTGTGAGAAGATAAGGAGATGAATGATGAATGATCATTTTGGATGACTCTTTACATGTAAGAGACTCTGGCTGTATTGTCTTTTGTGTAGCACTATGCTGCCTTCAGGTGTCCCACTCAGGTGCTTCGGGAAATAACAATTTGGCGAGAGATGTTTGGAATCAGGAAGCACAGAGCTTGGCCATTTTTAATATGTTTTACCTGTGCATAGACCATCTGGATACTTAGCTGTTCACTTTTAGAATAAGAACACCCTAGATGCATGTGTGTGTCTGTGCTTTCCCTTGCTCGAATGCTGTTCTAGGAGATGGTTCTTTATCACAAAGTATGTATTTTAGGTTAGTTTCAAAACTGTGTACTGACTGTGTGTGTCACTTTGAGGCTACTAAAGATTCAAAAGGTTAACAGAAACCTGGATGCATGCGCAAATTAGTTACGCACATCTAACTAATAATGTGGCTTGAAACTGCAAACACAGAGAAGTGAATACAAACTTAACTTCCAAATCCTGTGTGATGTGGTACTGAGCATGACAAACATCAGACCAGCCTGACATCTGCAAACTACATCTTTCCTTGCAAATTTATGTCCCAGTGCTGATGGTAAGAGACCTGCTGACCAATTCTCTACTGATCCTGAGTCAGTGCAGTGTGTGTTCTGGTGCGTCCAATGCGGAGCTTTTCAAGAGTTCAGGGTTAGGACTATTTAAGGCCTAGAGAGAGCAAGAGGGAGTACGAGAGCTGGAACAAATAAAATAAATAAAAGGTGAAGGCAGCAAAGCGGGTCATTTGTTAAGTGTGTGAGTTCCATTACATTTTACAAAACTGCTCAAGAGATGGCGCTACATCAGATAATATCATTGTACTGTGATGCACAAACACAGCCAGCCACAGTCAATGTTGTAATAACAAGACTCTGCCAGAAGGTGGCGGTGTAGATCCACATGTGAGCTACATCACCAGTCATCCACAGGTAAGGACAACTGATTCACTGTTGATTCTTTATTGTGAACACTGGAGATTGATACAATACAAATCATTTCCGTTAAGATACAGTATACAGATTACAAGTTAACAATAAATGAATGACTTCTGATCTGATCTGTTTGGAAAATGTGTGATCTATTGTAAAATCCGTATAGCAAGATGTCAGTGTAACCATTTAATGTAAGCAAATTGAATCTGCATTTATAATATATCATGATAGAATTTATAGAATTTACAACATAAGCAGACAGCAGTATGAAACCATCTTTGATAAAAACATCTCACAAAAATAAAAAGATAAAAATACCGGTGACAAGTTACTTTTGAAAACGCCTCATTTACACGTGAACCCTGCACCCGTCCTGCATTTCTCCTGCAGACAACTCGTTCTTGAAGCCAACACACAATAGCAGCATCACTCAACCAGCTACCAACTTCCAATTACTGTTCCCTTTACCTCCTCTCGGGGGTTGGAGCCATAGCACAGCATTACTTCAGCAAAGATCCGATAACAATGGCTAAATCTCTACGGAAAAGACAGGAACTACTAAAACCCCAGGAGGGGAAAAACAAGTGAAAAATGGGCTCAGCCAAACCTTCTTCTAGGTTTAGCAAATTCTCTGCACTTCTTTTAGGTTCAGTTTTCTAAATTTTGTGAACTTGGTTGAGAAGTACAAGACTGGCTCTTTGCATAATCTGCTGTGTTCATGTTTACCGTAGAAGCTGCAGGTTTATTTTTTGTTGTTTTGAACATTTTTGTGCATTAAAATTAAGCCTGGCAAAGTGGAGAAAAAAATCAAGATGTCTGGTGTAGCAGTTTCAAACATTTATACAATATGCTGTATAGTTGGAAATGCACTGTGTACGTACAAAAAGTGGAGAATAATAGATAACCTCTATCTCAAACTGGAATTATTCAACCTAAAAAAAAACTTAATTCAAAGTCCACTTACTAGCCTCATGTGGAGCTTTCAACCACATCTCACTGTCTTCAGAGGATGGAGTAGATCTGATGAATATTAAATAAATCAATATTGTTAAATCTTGTTAGAGCTGATGGAGTTGATCTTCTGATGCAAACCAGATCAACTCCATGTGTTGACGAAGAGAGTGAGATGTGGTGGAAAGCTCCAGAAAAAGCGAGTAGCCTACTGTAAGTGGACCTTGAACTGAGATTGTTTTTCTTCAGTTTCTGTTTCCAAGGTCAAGAATGAACTTCCACACTCAATATTTAACTTGTTTTTTCTTTTCTTTTGAATCCAGGTTAACTGATTATATTGTATTTTTCATTCCCTAGAAGTGATTTCAATGGAAGAACGGTGCCCTCTTCCTGTTTCATGCCATAAAGCAAAATAACTGATTTCTCCCCAAATCTGTAAAACGCAGCGTTGAGGTCAATGGACGCCTTCAGTCTTTTTGCTGTTGATCTTGGTTTTTTTTTACATTTAATATGGTCTTTTAATTACTGAGGGAGATTTCTTTGTGTTACAATGCTTCACATAGCAGCTTTAAACTCACACTGAATCATCTGTGTATAAAAAGGTAAAGACCTCCACTTAAATTTCACAGACACATCAGTATAATGATAGTCATGATCACGAGTACATGTATTAAAAACAGTTATCATATGATATCCTGTACATAAACAGCACACAGTGCCGTTTGACAGCTTACATTAGGTGCAATAGCGTATCTGTACAAATGTGTTCTTAAGATCTATTTATTTCTATGACTTTAACAAGATTGATTTAATATTCAACATATTTGTGTCTTTTGTTTCAACAAGACAGGCATTTACAAACTACAAAGTTTCAGAGCACAAAATTAAAATTACATTTAAAATATTTACATCACACTTAGGGAAAAATGGATTGAAGTGGCTGTGAAGTAAACTTACAAACACAGCCGTGCGTGTGTGTGTGTGTGTGTGTGTGTGTGTGTGTGTGTGTGTACATGCATGTGTGTGTAGATAGGAGTTATATTACATTCACAGTTGCAGAGGAAAGGTGGGTTGGGAGAGAGAGCATATTGGCCATGTCACCACTGATAGAAATATTACAAACACTGAGAATTTCATGGGAATCTGCAGATACACCGACTCAGATTTATTACAACTCTAATAGAATTAACCTGTTCTCTCTCTCGCTCTCTCTCTCCTTCTCTCTCTCACACACACGCATACACACACACACATAGGATGTGGTCTACGAGCGGCAGCAGCCAGCAGTCCTCATTTCTTTGTCGACGTACTCCTTCAGCTGAAACTTTGGCTCATCGGGCTCCTTCATGGTCCTGTGCTTCAGTTCTCTGAGAGAGAGAGAGAGCATAAACATAATGCTATGCTAACTCTGCTACCACAAGGTGGAGACAGAGCAGAGCAGTATTCAAATTGCACCAGGTTTTCTGCGTTATGTGACATGACTGCTGTCATGGCAGTCATATGCATCTAAACGAATGCACCACTGCACTTTTTAGATATAGAATATTTTCCAAAGCATATCATAGCAACCACCATTTTCCATGAATTGACTGATTGAGATAGTTACTGTATCAACGTGTGGTAATGCAGTTGCAAGTAGGTACTATTTCAAAACCATGTTTGGTGCACGTTGTTAATGACTTCTGACTTGATCATCTGA
The DNA here is from genome assembly GCA_008360985.2 of Macquaria ambigua. Taxonomy (NCBI): domain Eukaryota; kingdom Metazoa; phylum Chordata; class Actinopteri; order Centrarchiformes; family Percichthyidae; genus Macquaria; species Macquaria ambigua. The sequence continues at coordinate 26,408 of VMKM01001099.1, forward strand.
TTCTACAGTCGGATGCTTTCAGCAAGAGGAAAACTCAAAACTGTGAGTTTGTAATTAAATATCAACATCAAATAATTCAATCAATAACTTAATTGCTTCCCTGTTGTTTATCACCTTTATTTTTTCGCTTGGGTTTCAACAGTCGCTAAGTGTTTTGTGACGGATGGAAAAAGCTAATATATGGAATATTGCTCTACCCTGGGTGTTAAGGTCTTAACTAGCTCATTAGAGCTGACAGAATGGTGACTTAATGACCTCTGTATAGAATATTAATAGAGAAACCTGGACTATCTATCACCATTACAAATGTTAAGCAACATATTACAACTGAAAAAGAAAACATAAGACAATTAAAGCACATAAATAGCTGTATGATGCCACGTTTGTCACCGGTTCAATAGTCAGTAGTCAATTAATGAATAGTGTGACAAAGGACTGTTTGTTGCTGTCATGACATCATTGTCATGGTTTCCATGCGAATCATGTTTTCACCTAACCTGACGTGCCTGAGAAGTCGTCCTTGGAAACTGTTTGGAAAAGGGCAGGCACTTTCAAAAAATACTTGGCAGGTGATTGGATGACCTATCTGTCTATCACGTCTATCACGGGCTAATTTCAAGATCAATGAACCATATTATGTAGTAGGGGTCTTGTCGAAGCCAGTGGGGAGAAGAGCAAAAACATATTTTCCTTCGATATAAGCCTTCAGTGCCGTTATTTCTTTGAATGAAGAAATACTCTCCAGTTCTGATATATCTGATGCTAAAGCAGCAGCTACGCTAACCTCTTCAGGAGCCGCTATTGTTGTTTTCGAACGAACAGTCACAGTTGTCACACCTAAACCACACCCGTAGCTGCCAGTAGTCCTTTGTAGGACGCTGATTGGTCCGAACTACTGTGGTTCGGCCACAAGCGCATAACTTGAAGTCTGCCAAGACGGATTCTCGCATGAACTCGTGAATCCAGCTGCCTCGCAAGGTACGTTTTTACCAGATTTATGTTGCTTTGACTTTAAGCACCTGTGTGTTTTGTGCAAATAACAACACTACCGAAGTGAAATGAACAAAAACATGATGGGGTGGATGAGATGAGAAAGTGGAAGAGTGACAGACGAGAAGCGATGGAGAAGTTTGGAGAGAGCTAAAAAAAAAAAAAAAAAAGAAAGCCAGAGATGTAAAAACTGAAAAGGTGTTAACATGAGCTAGAGGACAACAACAAAACAAGAGCTTGTCTCATACTCTGTATCTGCAGGGTGTTGTGTGCCAGACTGTCATGCTATTCCTGGCAACACCCCATCATGCCAGCCCGTTACCATAACAAGGCTATAAATGTAAAACAAACTCCCACACAAACTGTCCGACACACTACACATTTAAGTGAAACGCACAGTTAAAATAGTGTCCTCATGATTAAAAAATATGAGACAAGCACAACTATTAGATGTGTTGTTGTCAAGAAAAACTTTTGTTTTGGACACTGATCTTAACAGCTGAATGTGTAATTTGTGTCCCTGTGTATTTGAATGCTTAGGTTTGGCATTTTCCAAACCATGGCCGAAGGGAACAAATGCAAATGCACATCATGTGAAAAAATAACTCCTAATAACTCTCCTCCCCGCTACCATTACTGGATTGGCCTTGTTTATTTGAGATAGGAGCATCTGCCATCTTGCTCTCAGCTTTTAAACTTGTGTATATGTGGCCGGTGTTGCAAAAGTCCTGCATCTGCACCTGCCCTCCATTAGCGGTGAGAGAGTTTTTGAAACTGAAAATAAAAGACCTCAAATAGCTTCACACAAAAATGTGATCCGATCAGACCTCTGCAATGGCCTCATCTATGCAGCTGTGTTCTGTGCTTATGGGTTGATAGCTCAGCTGCAGATATATACTGCAGTACAGAAGGTATTGTAACGGTTTAAAGCATTACGCTGATGTTCTCAGGTAACAGGTCTATAAGGAGTCGGGTGTCTAGTTTGACTCAACATACTGTACATTCTGCTGCTCATGGCCACATTCATTTTATAGTGTCGGTTCATTAAAGAGTACTTTTCACCTGATCATCTCTAGTGCAGCCATTCATGCTATATCAGTTTTCTTCAAACTGTTTGTTGAGTTCTAGAAAAGGGCAACACATTAAGTTTACCTTTATGTACCTACTCAAAACTGTCATAATTAATCACTTGTAAATGAAAGCTTCTTATGAGTTGCACTTTCACTTCTTTCACTCACAATATAACTTTTGTTTAACAGCGGCCACAGGTGGCAATTGACCCCTCGCTAAGCCCCACCCACCCGGTTACTGGTGCTACACCTGTCGAGTTTTCCATTCTAGCATGGCACATATCCAATTTACAATGATAGGAGTGGCAGATTTTCCGCTCTAAAAGTGCAGTAATGTTTAAAACAATGGGTCTTCCATTTCACACAGAAGTAAACAAAAGCAGGATTCTCATTTGTAGCAGACGACCATGGATTTTGTCTGCCGAAAATGACAACTATCGCTAACAGATTTGATCAGCTCTGGCTAGCTACAGTGAGATAATGCTAACGCTAAAAGCCCAAGCAGGAAACAGACTCCTGTCAGGTGAGGTGTGATTACTTCATGTTTTACTTTTGTGATAAAACCACCGAACCACTGTTTATATGTTACATGCTAAAAGTGTAAAAGTAGCAAAAGTAGAGAATTTTCATACGGACTCAGTTTGCTAACGTTGGCGTACATTAGCCACCATAAGCTACTGGTCATGCCAGATCAAGTAAGACTGTTGTGACATACCCCTTAAACTGAGGAGGGGTTTGTTTTAATGCTTAAAAAAATCATAAGAGGAAGATTGTGTAGCTGCTTCTCTCAAAAGCTTTAACATAATGTTTTTCGCCTACAGTTCATGCTTAAGTTCATTGAACACAGTGGTGTGTTCCAGTTCTCATCGATTAATGACTGAGAGCACACAAACTCTCAAAACCTCAGTGTGTTACAGTTACATTGCTGTGCTCTTCATACTGTGGTGTTGTGTGTGTGACTCACTTGGCCACCGCAGTGAAGGCCAGCTCCACATTCAGTCCAGATTTAGCACTCGTCTCCATGAAGGGCACCCCAAACTCCTGCACAGAGAAACATCTTTTATGAGGTGTGCGTTTGTGATGCATGTGTGGACTTGGCACTCTTGTATCTCTTTCCTTATGAGAACAAAATGCCCTGATGCTGACAGAAAGATGAGGTTTATGATTAATTTAGGTCTGAGTGTTTAGGTTTAGAGCTAGGGGTTTAAAGTACCTGGAGTGGGGTGAGAGGGTTGCTGATCAATACCAATAATTCAACAATAATTTTGATGGGTGCTGAGATTTCTGGCTTTAAAAAACTAATTTTCTCCCCTCTTTGTTGTAATTTATAAGAACACAGTATGTAGTTGATGAAAGGTGCTCTGAGGTATAGTAATCTCACTCTGTGTGTATATGTGTGTGTGTGTGTGTGTGTGTGTGTGTGTGTGTGTGTGTGTGTGTGTACACATGTCAATATTCCCGCTGTGTGTGTCTCTAACTTGACAGCTGCAGTGCTTCTGCCACGCTACTCCCTACCACTTGTGTTTGTATTTACTCGCATCTCAGAGCTTATCTGAGCGAAACGGCCTGGAAAATTAAGTTAGCAAGCCCCCGTCATTTATTCCAAACAATAACAACATTATGTGCCTCCATGAATACATAATTACACACACTAATCATGACACAGCAGCTACATGGGGGGAGTTTTAGGGTCCACGTGGCTGCGTGGGCAGATAAAATACAGCATGTCTTTTATCCTCGTTACATGTGTCAAATTGCCTGTGTGTGTGTGTGTGTGTGTGTATGTGTGAAGCTCACCTTTGCCAGTTTCTCTCCCTCCTCTCGCTTCACCACCCTGTCATGTGTTGAGTCAGCCTAGAACACAATGGACACACAATGTCAAGTTAGAAACTGTGGCCTGTCACGCAGTGTCTGGAGAGTGGTTAATGCTAATGAGGGAATTCATTTTGTTGTCCTTGTCTGACATACATGCAGACCTATATCACAATCAGATTTTCATCTCATACATTCAAGTACCTGCCAGTTATTTTAGTGGGTTTACCAGCTACTTTAACACTCTTTGCAGACTGTGGTTTCTATTTTCATGACCAACTCTCCTGAAAAGAAAAATAAATAAATAAAAAATAGCCTACAAGTGGAGGATTTGGACATAAATGTCACAGAAACAAGATATTTTCCAAGATGTCTTGTCATAAAAATTGAGAGACTAAAGCTGCATTAACTGCTTTTTGGTTCACTTGGAGGCTCCATAAGAAGCTAAAAATACAACATTTGACATTTTATAGCCTTACAAAGCTGCCATGGCTAACGTGCTAGCAAACACATTCAACAGACGCGTAGCCACATGAGCATTAATTTGGAGCTGTTTTTCTGGATATGAATATACGAATGTAAGAGCAACAATTCACTCTTCTTTTAGCTCTGTTTTGGTGTCCACCAGCTCCTGAGAAAAATATGTGGCTTTTTAGCCTGCTAACGTTAGATGACCAACTTCCTTTAGCGAACGTGTTAACAAACGTTGCCCATTATCACATCCAGCAGCCGCAGAGCAACAGCATTCATTTTCAGTCGTGTTCCAGGCCACTGAGTGTAAAAAACTCTCTTTTAGCTCTGCTTTGCTCACCACAAACTCCTGAGAGAAACATCTGGCTCTTTAGCTTTCAGCAGCTAGCTGTTACAACTTTCTGCCGTTTGGTCAGAGCGTATTTACTGAAAACAGGTTGAAATGAGCGGTGAGAGTGAACCAAAACAGTACAGTTGAAAGCTAAAAGCTAAAAGATGTTAAGCTCCATAGAGCTGAGTGGAACTGCAGAGTTGGGTGATAATTCTCTGTGAGTTTGTCACTACAAGCAACTCAGTTCACATTACACATTGTCATTTGATACATTGTTAACATAAAATGTGAAATATTGATTAGTTGAGCTTTAATAATCTGAGTTTATTGGCACTTATCACAATGGCCTATCTGTTGAAATGACCAGTAACCACTCCCAAGACATTTTGTGACATTTGAAAATCCATTCTGCAATACGTATAAAGTACACAGACACATCCATAAATCTGTCTTTACACTCCGGCTCCCGCCATATCTCCCTCCATGATCCATCCTTCCCTCCCTCTATGAGTCCATCTGTCCATCCATCTCCCCCCAGCGTTGGCAACAAGGTCTCACCTTGTTGCCCAGCAGCATGACGACCACATCCTGCTGGGCGTACTCATGGATCTCTGTCAACCATGCCTGGAGACGGAAAAAGAGAGTACAGAGTGGTGAAGAAATCCGAAACAAAGAAAGGAAAGAAGGGAAAGGAGAAAGTACAGAGGAGATAGGCATGATAGCAGGGAGGGATTGGAGGTAGATAGTGGTGATAGAGGAGATGGATGGATCCACAGAGAAGGAGAAAAAGAGAAAGACAAAAGATTAATTTATCATTCACTGGCTGCAGTTCATCTTGTCCTCCCTCCAGATCTCCTCTTCACCCTTCTTCTCTCCTCCTGCATACCTATCCATCCATCTTCTTCCAATTACAGGGCAGTGGTCTCTTGGCTCCCTGCTACCTGGCTTGGTTAAAAAGCACTTAGTGTTTCTGGGAGTCTTTGATACACTACTCGCATGCACTTTCCTCAGAGATCTCATCGTTAGTTCACTATATCATACGTGCAGCACGCATGAAAACAGAAGCTGAGACCAAGTGTGTTCCCACTTTCAGACAACTTTTATACAAACTTTTGAAATGCCCAGCAATGTCACTGAGCAGCTAAGACACAGACTCAACACAAGATGATGAATGAAGCTAAAAGAAATAAAAAATTAAAAAATAAAGAGAGCGGAGGGAGAGAAATGGTTGCAGTCCTTCCAGATCTGATTAGTATTGGACAAGTCATTCTTTACTGTCAGGTCATATTTCATAAATTCATCCACACAAACAAAATCAAATAAATGTACTTGGCAATATTTCACTACAGTGATTAAAGTTAATACAATCATGATGGTCTCTGTGTGTACTTGGGAGCAACAGTAGATGTGACATTTCTGGGAGGTTGTGATGGACAGATATTAGGCCTAAACTACACTTATTTATTTAGAAGCCTGATTAACACATCAACCAGGCTGATATTGTTGGCTGATATTAGCTTGTCACAGATATTGAAATATCTGTGCATTATGTTCAATGATAAGTAACAAGAAATTGCTGCACATACATGCCATAGATATGTTTGAGTTCATTTAGAAACTGTTGCCATTACATTGTTTGTCCACCAGGGACCACTGTCGGGTTTATTTTTCAACTGTAAAATTTCTTGCTCAGTACTTATCTTTTTACAATATAAAAAACAAATTCTGTTGCTGTAAAGCTGTTAAATGTACAATTTTTTTGGACCTCTGTTGTTGCCTGCTAGCCACGCTAGATCCCACTGTTTATGCGCACAATCCTGCCCACACAACTTCCTGTCCTGCCTGCTTTTTGCCTCACCACACTTTTAAATTTTGCCAGACGAAATGCGGTAAGACTGCATTTTAACTCAGCCCTCTTATTTATTTGAATGGAGACAGTCTGGGGATGCAGCAGCAATTCAGGGTCGTCCAGCAAAAAAGTCGAACCTGACTCAACTTTTGCTGCAAAACAGCATGACGTCATCTGGCAAGGCACTGTGTTGGCCTTGAGTCTGAGTATTACAAACTGTTGTGGTGAGCCTTTAAACTCATTAATCTGTTAATCCAAATGGACTTCCTGGATTGTATTTCATTGTCTTGTCGGTACCTTAAACAGCACGCCCCCCACCAATGTGTGTAATGTATTTAAAGTTGACCATTATCCTGCCAAATTATGAACAGAATTCTTCCAGACGACAACTTTAAGTGTAAAAGCCTCTAACATGGTAGACTAAAACTCTCCGGAATAATACAGGCTAATTAAACAAAATAGAGGAAGATGGGGAAAGGTGTAATGAAATGGAGAGCTTATGCAACAGTGCAGTCAGCGTTTAAGAGCGGTTCAAGGTTGTGTCAAAACACCTCTGCTGGCAGAGAGAGGACAACAGGAAGGTAATGCCTTCATGACAGTAGAGCAGATTGGACGGCAGTGACTGCTGTCTGGATTGGAAGGCATCTAGAGAGCTGTAAGTCAGCAACAGTTTGTGCAATAGTGGCAATAGTGATTGCATAGAAACTAGTACCTTCATTTGCTCCTTGTTTTATTTCAGTGTAGAATTAAGCAAAAGTTGTGACATTTTATACTTCCAGGAATCCTGTTAGCTGTTATACTTCCTCAAAAAATCTAAAAGGGTTTCTTTGATCGTTTTGCTAGCTAACCTGAGGGGATCAGGCGTCAAATCTCTCCATTTTCCACAAAGCTGTACTGTACATCTCTGCTCAGCCGGTTTCTGCGCCTACCCATTGAGAGCAAATCTTTCTGTCAACTTCAGAAAGAAAAAAAAACATTATGAAATCCTCCTCCTGTTCTTTAGATATTTAGACATATTCCCACCTGATTTCTGAAACGTTGTATTAGTTTGGACCTCTTATTCTTTCGATTAAAAACAATTTTCCCTTCCTTTTTTATACATAATGGGTTTTATTTTATAAACCGAATTGAAAAGGTCCCAGCTTGGGTTTTAACAGTGATGTGCTCTACAAAAGACACATAACCCCAAACATAACACAAGTAAAGGCGGCCAGCTGGGCAGAGAGCTGCTGTTAACGTTTCAAGCATCAATAAGCACATATAGATCGCTTCTGACTGGCGGGGAGCGGAGGTAAATATATTTCATTGCTATCGAATGAAAACGGCAAGAGAAAGGTCAGGCCTCTCTCACAATCACACTGTACAGTGCACACACATTTCCTCCTGCCTCCGTCCATCTCTCTCTGTGCGGTAATCCCTCCCCTCGTCTGCAGGTTTATGGTATTCTGCGCTCCCTCCCCGGGGGGTTTACATCACTTCATTACACAGAGATTAATGTACCGAGCCCTCACCTAGCAGCCCCGACTCTCGACAACATGCAAACCTGCCAATTACTCACACGGCCTTCAAAGATCTCGACGGCCTGTGGGTGGTTTATGAGGAAGTGAGAGAAGGAACGCAGCTTCTGAGCTGAAAGTGATCAAACTTCAAAGGACTCGCTGCCGACACTGAGCGTTTGAGATCATACAGTATGTGGGAGCACAGGAGGAGGACACGTGTACATGTCGGTCTACATGTGATAGCTTGTGGCATGCAGTCAGATTTACAGCTTTGGTACAGCTTTCGGCTGACATTTTGACTTTGTGTACAACCACTGCATTTTGTACAGAGGGAGACTGAATGTCCTGGCCGTGGGCTTATAAAGAGGCTATTGCAGAATCACGTTCAAATCAGTTTGCTGGGTGCTTATTTTTAGCTGTCAGAGAAGATCCAAACAACTTCATAATGTGACAAGAGTGCAACCTATGCCAAGAAAAAAGGTTCTATCGAACCAGTTATAGACAGCTGTCACCAGATAAGGTCACACCCTAATTTGCATAGTTGCTACAGCTTTCTGAACTTTGTGGGTTTCTTCAAAATAGATTAACGAGAAGTATAAATACCTATATATATCTCAAAATACCTCAGAAGTCAAAAAATTAATTTTGCTCCTGCTGGTTTATAAGTTTCAACAAGAAATAATGTCATGAGGGTGAGCTGTAAATTGAGAAATTTAAAGAGAAGAAGAAGAAGAATTTAGCCTTTTTTATGACCAAGTTGGTATTCATTTTTAGATGTGGTCAACAGAAATGCACAAGTATAAAACTGTATTATAAAACTATTTTGTCAATATTAAAGCACCTATGGCCCCTTTAAATGTTTCCCATGGCTTTTTTTGTTTGTAGTGAAACTTGTGGCAGTCTAATTGTTGGGGAGGATGCTACCACCAGGGGTCACCAGAGTCAGAAATGTTCCTACGCTTGACTTAAGGTCAAGTATTTATCATTCTTATTCTTTCATCTACAGTCAGGGGATCACCAAAGTGAGTACAGTTCATCCTGAGGTTTCATGGCGATCCATCCAATGGTTGCAGAGATACTACTACTCAAAACCATAAATGTCAACCTCATGGTGGTGTTAGAGGAAAAGTCAGGGGATCACCAAAGTCAGTAGGATTCTCCCTCTGGGGACCATGAATGTCTGTACAAAATTTCATGGCAATCAATCCAATAGTTGTTGAGCTATTTCACTCTGAACCACAGCGGCGGGCCGACCAACATACGAACATTGTAGTCACTAGCGTGGCTAAAAATGTTTTCCCCTGCAGCTGCAGCTGAGTTTGTGAAGCACAGAGTGGTTAATTATGACATGCTTGAAAACAATTGCCTGTAAGTGGTGTTGATCTGTGAATAGGGCTCACTTGGTTTTAGGCACCATTCAGAGGAGGCAGTCTAAACGCATCCAAAACCATGAGACTTTTGCTATTCTGCTAACACAATAGAAATGAATGGAATGGAACTCGACAGCAAAGTTTCTTCCAAGAAACAATGTTCTGGTTATTCAGACCTCCCTGTGGACAGCTTTCACTTGTCTTTGGTCAAAACTGGACAAAGTGGGAGAATACTGTATGTTCTTTTATGATTTGGTGAACTAACCCTTTAATGCACTGCCTATAGATTAAATAGCTACTGTGCATATCAGTTAATGATAAAGAATAGAAAAACTTGTATTCACATTTACATTGAAGAAGCTGTAGATTGTTACTAAAAATAGTAAAAGAGTAGTAGTTAAAATTGAGGTCATAGACATAGATTTATCATCTACCAGTTAAGATGTCTTCAAGCTGTGTGAAATGTGTTTTTCTCAAATACTTTCCCATACTGGGCTTACTTAATGCTATTAGGAAATCAGCTGTTAATCAACCCTGAATGGTGTGTGTGTGTGTGTGCGTGCGTGCATGTGAAATGGGCGTTTGAAGAAGCTGTGGTCAGATGTGGGGTGGACCCCTGGGTGGGGGAACACACAAACACACACACTGATATTAAGAAAGAGATGAGGTAAAGAGATTAGTCCGGACTGGATGAGGAGTGAGAACAACACAGCTCTACAGGTAAACAATATTTCACATTTTACATTCACATCTTGAACACAAAGGTATTCACATTGTTTTGAGCAAATTTCATGTTATTAAGTTAGCATGTTTATTGATGTGTGCAATACAGTGGTAGTTTAATCAAACCAACAACTTTATTTATATAAATTTAAAACAAGACTATGTAACTTTTATGAGAAGAAATAACACAATCTTCCTCTTATAAATGAAAAGCTGAATTCATAAGTAATAAAATTAAATACACTCAGGGGTTTTGCTGCTACAGTCTTACTTGGTCTGATGTGATTAGCTTATGTTAGCAAACTTTATGGCTGTCTAAAGGAGATTACTCAGGCAGTTTGCTGACTTTTCTCCACTTGCACTACTGTTACAACAGCTTAGCATTTTAGCTAAAAGCTAAACAGTAGTTTAGCATGTATTTGTTTAACTACTTGAATGTCATAATTGCCTTTTCAAATTAAAACAGCTGGTTTTCAGTTGATCAAACACGTTCTTTCAAAAGTTCACAAGACTAATGGGTGTTGTCATAGAAGCAAGTATCTCTGTTGGGAAAAGACACTGTTTGTGAAACTTGATTTGAGAAGTTGAGATGGGCGTCTCCAGTTCCTCTTTTTGTCCTCTCACTTTTAACATTTCTCTTCACAGGGTTATTTACGCTCACCAGACCTGACAAACACTGAGGTCTCACCCCTTCAAGCAAGATGAATAAATGTTCCACTGCTAGCCCAGCCCGTGTTAATGGTAGCTATGCTAAGTGTGGCCAGATGAATAGCCTCACGGCACAGAACAGAGACTGCAAGAACAGACAAGGACCAGGACATGTCACAACACACAGCCAGGAGCCCAGAGAGCGCTGTGTCTCGACAGCCTCCATCTCCAGTGCAACCCCACGCTCTCATCAGCGGCGGTGGTCAGCCGACTTTTGCAAGTGTGGGACCTCCCCCGTCATTATCGTGAAGAAGAACAAGAAGGAGCCACAGCCTCCTCAGCGTGGAGTATCCCTCCTCAGACCCCACACGGCATCCCATTCTTCAGCCAAACGCTACTCCTGCCCCCCCATTGGAGTCTCTGGCTCACCAAGACATACATCCTCCTCTTCTTCCTCAACCTCCACTTCTTCCTGCTCCTCTCCTCCTCCTGTCCAGACATCTGTCATCACCGGCCACGACCCTCTAGGCTGGAAGTTGCGTCCCAAGTCCAGCTCCACGTCCCCCCGGGCTCGCACTAACAGGCTGTCTCTGCAGATTCCCCTCCCTGTCATCTTCCCTGACCCCGAATCCAGTCCTGCTCCTAACTCTCAATCAGACAAGACTCCTAATCCAGATCCCTCCCCTAAAACCAAACCCCCTCTCAGACCCAAACCATCCCGTCGTCACCACTCCGACTCCTCAGCCTTCCTCAGATCTCTGGTGACCCCTCTACCTGTGGTGACAGTCAAAGAGCTCAGCACTGTGCATCTCCACCCAGTCACCCTTTCAGATGATTCTGACGATGTCTTCAGCGAGGGGAATGAAGAGAAGGTGAAGGTGACCACTCGGCCATGCAAAGTACCACCACCTGTTCCAGAAAAAACTTCCATGGCAAGACAAACAGCACAACTGATTGCTCTTTCACGCCAACGCTGTCGGCCCGTTACAACTAAAACTAACAAAGAAAACATTTACACCAGTCTTATAAAGCCAAAGCCTAAACATTCACACCAGACCGAGGACCACAGCAGCCTGCATGCAAGAAAACCTGGTAAGCACTCATGAAAAAAAAAAAGAATACTGTTGGACTAAGACCTAAACAAAACTACAAAACGTACTGCACTAAACTATGGTTAGCTAAAGGGCTAATCCAGCAATTTAGCATTGCACTCCTCTAAAGTAAGGTAAACTAGTGAGAGGCATATACAGGGTCTTGAACATCCTCCAATGTACAGATGACTTGTATTGGTGCTGCCCTCCAGTGGCACTGTCCTGGACCAAAATACAAATACAGCTAAGGGAATGTAGTATAAAGGCAGAATTGGACATGCAGACTGCACTTATGGGTCATTTAAAATGTGTAAAACCAACGGTGTTGAGCATGACCATCCTTCTTGGAAAAATATTAAGCTTCAACACAAACATGGAGAATAACCTATAACCTACAAATTCAATGATTTAAACGTGAAATATTAATTGTACAAACCAATAATAAGTATAAGACACGTGCTGCTAGACTGATGGAATCAACTGAAATAATGAACATACTTGAATGCACTTTGGTGGAGGTTTGCTCTTCTTTTCTTCATTATTACCAAAGCATTAAATGTCAGTTGTTTCAATTTTAGCGTTAGGATTAGAGTAGTGGAAAAGAAAAAGAGAGTTTTTTAAACAACAATTGTTAAAGAATAAATAAAGATTGTCCTCTGATGAGGGAGAGTGGAGGTGGGGAGAGAAAAAAAAAAGAATGGTCACAACTGATGCAGCAGAGGCTAAGATATCCTGACTTTTAGTCCCTAGCTTGGATCAAAAATGCTCAAAAAACGCTGGATCCTACACTTCCCATGATGCAACATGATTGGGTCTTTTGGTTAAGACCATCCCTGCCTGGTAAACGCTTACATACTTCAAACTGACTCCCCAGTTTGCGACGCAGGCTTTCTGCTAAAAATGTGCTGTCTTCTACCTCAGACCAAGATAACCCTGATGACATCATCAGGGGTACTTCTTCTTCTTAAGTTCCTCTAGAGCCATGGACGACAGTATACAACCATAATTACAAACTGCGTAGTACTGATGTGTAAAATTGTTGGTGTTCCCCTTTACACAAACGGTAAATGCATGTTTATGAAAAATGAATTTGTTGTATATGAAGATGATGCACAACATTGTTTGCAAGTTTGCAGGAGATCTAATTGTAGATGCCTGAGTGCCTTTCAGCCTGATTAGCTTGTGATTGATTTTCTGCACTGTGTGCTGAGAGGAGAGGAGGGGCCTTACAGTGTTAGTCAATAGTAACAGCATTGTCTGTGTTTCGGCAGGGCTGCGTGTGGATACCAGCTGCGACAGGGAGAGGTCCACCCCACGCTTCCCTGGCTGAGGAGACTGAGAGGAGACCTGACACTGACCTGTACTGTATGTCCTGGGGAAGGGACATCATGTTCTATTTGCCTCATTTCAGGTTTTTTACTCGAAGGTTTAAGATTTCTAGAGTGTACACACTTTTCTAGTCACCCTCTCACACAAATGACGATTTGCATGATGTGTTACCTTTCCGCCGTATTATTTCTGTGGAATATCTGCTGTAAATATTTGGCTAACTTCTCTCTGTTGTGGTAATGTGACCTTATTCTTTGTGTGAGTTTCAAGGAAGTGTTGCTTTAAAGGCATGTGGTGCTACTGCAGATGTTGCAATTCCTACTGGTTGCTAATAGAGACAATAAATCACTCAGTTTCCCTTTAAGCTACTGTTGTATATTTGCTTGTACAGTGTAAGAAATTTGCCCGACAGTAGGTGGCGTATGTAAATATGATATTCTTTGTGGTAAAACTAAGAAATTTGAACTTATAGGCACTTATATTAGCAGCTTAATGGATTAGTTGACTGAAAGGAAATAAACTGATGGCAATAAATCATTAATCGTCTCATTTAATGTTGTTTTTCCAGTTAATGTTTTGAAGCTGGGGGTCTCTGTCAAATATAAATCCCCTTCCTTCCTGTCAAATAAAAGCTGTTTTTCATCATTGTTAGTTGAAAATAATATTGTTAGCCTCTGGTAACATATGACTGGTATTTGTCATTATTTTTTATTTTCATAGATAATTTAACCAGTTAATAGATGTTCACAGGGGTACAGTAATAGGACCCATGTGAGTGTAGGAAAATGATTACTTTTTTAAAAAAATCAGTTTTGTGAAAAATTCAAGTTTCTTTGGTTTGTTTTTATCAGCAATTCCCATGGTCTGATGTCTCCGACACTCTGCCTCCAGATGAATTGTTGCTGCTATGCTCCAGTTAAGGCTTGGCAGGCCATTACTATATACAATACAATACTTGGGTAAACCTTGGTGTGTTTGCCTGACAGATTCACAAACACACTCACAATGTGCAGCAGCAAAATCTAACTTCCTTGTGGCTGCAATGTGACTGGAATAGTATGCGGACTTCACACAGGTGCTGAGAATCTGGCTGCTTATCTCAGGTCAGTCAAATAAACAGAAAAATGGGCTCAACACAGCAAAAAGCTTAAAGTGCACAGACAGTCTAATCACAAAGGAACAGCTGCTTATGGGGAAATCACTGGGAAAATAGCATTACTGTGTGTATCACTGTGTATTTACTGGTTGCAACTACAAACAATACCAGTCTTACTAAATCCATGTAATACTCATCAGACTGTTCACATGGTGCGTTTTTACAGCAACAACAACATGTGAAGGGTGAGGGACAAATTTGCAATTAGGACGAGTGAGAGGATCCAAAATGCTAAAATGACAAAACATCGGTCTAAATCAAGACTGTGTAAAGTAGCAGCCAAACACCAACGCTTGTCTGCCTTCTGTTGCCCAGGTTTGCAAATGGTATGTATGTATTCACATTATCAACTAGTGACACACTTGGAAGAGTAGGTTCAGACAGAATAAAGTGTTGAAGGAAACTAAACCAAAGTGTCCTTTTAATTTCCTAGAAAGGAACTGATTGGGGAATTGGGAAGGTTCCTGTAATTTGGTACTATTAAAAGGGAAATGGAGACCGTGTACACTTCAGTGCACTTCCAATTATTTAATTCCAATTAATTGTTAGTGTAACTTAAAGGGACTTTTACTTAGTAGACATGCAAACGTGAAATGTGACTTTGTGTGGTAAAGCACAGGCAAGTCTATAATTCAACAAATATAGAAATATATACTTATATTTTCACTAATAACCTAATATTTACCAGTTTTCTATTAATTTTGAATTGAATACTCCAGTGATCATTGTTTTTTCATAACCTTAGCAAACTCACAAGACATAGATAAAGAAAAAGAATGGTCCAAACTGAAGCAGCAGAGGCCGAGATATCGTGACAGTCCCTAGTATATGGGTCAAGCTCCAAAAACACTGGATCCTACATTTCCCATAATGCAACTCAATACTGCCCACTTCTTTCAAACCCCACACCTCCAGTTTGTAATGCAGGCTTTTGGTTAAAACATTTAAAGTCTCAAGCCGAGGCTGAGATAACCCGATGACATGACTATGACATCATCAGGGTTATTTTTTTAAACTTCGGAAAGGCTCATCCCAGAACCACAGAAGATATTATACCACTGATATCACAGGGTGAGAGAAGTACTCCTCCTGGGATTAGTACGAGTGACAAATTAATCTCAACTCGAGGTCCATTTACTAGCTCGGTGACGCTAGTGAGTGGACTTGAGTTGAGATTGTTTTTTTCATCTATTATTATCTAAATTAAGTGGGTGTACTGTCTTACTGTGTGTACTCTCTCAGATCCTCATTCCCTATAATTAGTACCAAATTACAGCATCCTGTCCCAGAAAATTCCTGGGAAATTATAAGGTATTATGTAGCCCCTAAAATACAGCATTACCAGCTGATGTCTGGCTGGTCAAAAATCTTGAAAAGTTGATAACTGAATGGCACATGTTTTCTTTTTTTCCCTGGCACATCAAAGATGATTCTAGCCTGATTTAACCCTTCCCCAACTTTTAACTGAATGTTTAGAGGAATAAATCTTACCTAATAAAGAATGCTAATGATGTTTTTCTCTGTGCATTTTTGATTAATGCAACCTAATTAGACCTTGCCTGCTATCTATATTAACCTAATAAAAATACCATCTTTCACAGTGATATATTTGGTAATATTACAGCAGGATAAAGTGCAAAGAAATCTATAAGTGTACTAATAGAAGTGAAAGGTAAAAAGATGCAGACAGAGAAGTTTAGATGGATTCAGTTGTGTGAATCTGGGTTTGGTCCGCTGAGATGAGCTGCTGGGTGTCGAGCGGAGCGGAGAGAGATCTGCACTGCGGGCTGGAGGCAACGCTGCAGGCAGGTGAGCAGTGGGACTGATCATCATGCATACACATAAACACATGCAGAGACCCCACACCTGTACACACACACACACACACACACACTATATCTCACCCTGTGCATGCAAATCTAAAGCTGCTGCATCTCATATTTCTTCACTTTTTACATTTGCTGAACTAAGTAATGTAGGACACATCCTAATCAGAAATGTACACCTTACACTAGTCTCATCCTCATTAAGAAACGAGGACCAGCACAGGACACATTGCACTTCAAGCCTCAAGACTACAGCTTTCAACCTTCATCAGCTACTGGGAAATCAACTCCTTCTGTCAAGAAGGGACGGCAGCTCTAAACTAATTGCACTGAGACAAACACGGTGAGGAAGAGTCTGGTCACATGAGACATGAGCCTTTGGTCCAAACCGTGATGGAAAACTTGTTAGGTTAAGGTAGCATTATGCAGCATCAGGCAGTCAGGGTTCCAGAGGTATTACTATAAATTTCTCCTTCGAAGGAGACTTCTAACGAGGCTGTTGTCATCAGAAAAACAGCAGCATTGGTCAATTGTTTAGATGCTTTAAACATGCAAAAACAAACCCATGTTGTCCTATAATATTTACATTTAAGAAGAGAAGTCAAAGGAGCATTGCTAGAGGAATCATCCAATCCCTAATTCTGTTCAGATCCTAATTCTGTTGTCTGCGCGTGATGTTCAGAGAAGTTGGAGGTTGAGCTTTGTAGAACTTAGTGAATATTTTAATCAATTCTCTTTTGGATTTTGATTGATTTTGGATCTAATCAGCAACTATCAAGCGGCATTTTGTTCCTGATTGCAATGATGAAAGTAAGAGCAACAGGCACTGGCTGCTTCAAGTAGCATTACATCATTTGATTCCTTTAGCATGCAACGGATGGGCTGTACAGACAGAAGTGGTCAGGTTGTAGTAGCTGGGGTGTGCCAATCCACAGAGTGTCTGCAACAAAATTGCTGCTTTTCTGATGCATGTCAAAACTGGGAAAGTAGGACAGCGATGTATGTTGATGCAGCGACGCATCTTGACGTCGCCATTGTGTGGCCATACATGCAAAACAAACGGCACTGTGTTTTGATTACGGACGTATTAAGAGAACTGGATACCGCGATCCAAGATGGAGCTGAATTCATTCATGAGCATTCATTCAGGATCCTATTTTTAAGGACCATTTGAGATACTTAACTAACAAAAAAACAAACAAACTAATGACAATGATCCGGTATACTGGATCGGTATCAGCGCCAATACTGACCTCATTAAGTGGATCAGGTATTGGCCAGATGTGACTGACCAACAGTAAATACAGTTTCTTAGCCAGTACCATTACGACCTTGTATCTAAACAATTGTATAACCACAACAACACAATCATTATTTGCACAAACCCAAAGAGGAAGTTGGTGCATGAACAGTTAGGAAGTGATGTGCAGTTACGGGCTCGTGATACTTCACACATGTTAGAATGAACTCAGTCAGCTCCACACATTCACCCTTTTCCACCAACTAGAACGGGTTCCGTTCCAGTTCGCGCACACCTAATTTTGAACCGTTCGGAGCATTTCCACCAAAAATAAATTGGTTTGGAACCTAAAAAGTTGGTTCCCATCTGGAACCAAAAAACAGCAGGTTTTCCTTGACCTGAAGTGCAAACTGTGATGTCATCAGTGGGCGTGTCCTATTCTCCAGCTTTGAAAGAGAGGATGGAGAAGGCAACAATGGTCTCTGGTTTACTATGGTAAAAGTCCTCTACATCTTCTTATCATTAATAGTTGGTCCAAAAACAAGCAAAAGCTTGCAGGTAATCAATGTGATCCGCCATCTTGCTACTACTGTTTACTTCCATTGTGCCATTGTGCAACGCCCTCCATTGATGACGAATCCCGCAAGATAGATCACTAGATAGCACCAAGGTTCCAAGAATCCTGAACAGAACCGATCAAGAACCAGAGATAATTTGGCATAAAGAGGGCAACAGTGAGGTTTACTGAGTGGAGGTATCAGAAATGGTATCAGGAAAGAAAGAGTGGGTTTGGGAAGCCCCTATAACAAACCACAGCATTGTCTTTTTGAGGCATCTTTGTGGTTTTATTTGGTGCCACCTGAGCTCAAAAGACATGTTCCCACCCTGGCAAATAAGCTGAGCTGAAGGATCAAACACTCCAGGGTTCGATAAGACGCTCCAAACACGCTTGGTGTAAATGAACCTCAGATATAAGTTTTCACTCAAACGTATTAATAACTGAAACTTTAAGAGGAAAAAGGAACTAAAGTCTCAGGAGTCTAAATGAGCCGGCTGGATGCACTCCGCCTCTGAGGAGGAACAAGAAAAGGAAGATGAAAAGGCAGAGACGAGGACATCTTTTCATCCTTCAGAGCGGGAAAAGCAGAGGAGGCAGAACAGAATGACACTTATTAGCCTGCTGCACTCTGAGTGTGTGTGTGTGTGTGTGTGTTTGGGACAGCGTCAGGTTGTGAGATAAGTGTGTGTATCAGTGTGGTTTTGCATAAAAGTGTACATGTTTCTGTAGTGTGTGTTTGAATTCTGTCCAAGTTAGTGGAATTTGTGTGTTTGTGAATTTGCATATGCGTGTGTTACCGGTCCCACAGCACCACAGCATCTTATTATATACTTCTTCTAATAAAGTACTCAACATTTACAACATTTCTGTGTGTGTATCAGTCTCTGTTTCAGTCCATTATGGTGACTTCAGTAAATAAATGTCCATAGTCCTGCTGTTGCGTACCTCTCCACAGAATACATTCACGCTGTTAATATCACACATTTCCTGTGTATTGTTTTTTTCCTGTTTTTCTACTTCAAGCTACATGCAATTACACATTATCACCTGCATAAGTGACTCAAGGCTTTAACTGTATAACCATACAATGAGTACATTTACAGCAATACTCAACTGCACTTAAAGGGAGCTACACTTAGCTGCATAAAATTATACAGGTCACCTAAACATCACTCCAGAGACGCTCAAAACATCTTCAGTATGAAACACATATGAAACATTTACACATTTAAACTGTATTATTACGATATTAAACAACATCCCTAAACAAGTGCAGCTCTGTTATAATACAACCGTCTTCTATGAAGGTATAAAGTGTGCAGGAGCCCAAATAACAATACTGTAATCAAACTTAGTGACCAGCCTGCAAGAACACCCTCAGGTAAAAGAAACCCAAATATGTATGATATCCGCATTGTGGTGGCTGCCCTCCCAGCAGCGCCTGAATCTGCCACGTTAAATTGTGGTGGATGTTCAAACTTTTTAAGTTTGACATGAAAAATAGTCAAAGTAACTGGCACCCAAAAAAAAGCTTTGAGAGGTAGATATTGTTCATTTTCACCAAGTTAACCTGAAAAATAAAGTCTTCTGGATTGCATCTGAGGAAGTTTCCCCATGAGGCAACACGGGTGCAACTGCTCTGGTGCCAAATGTCACATCTGGGTGCTGCTACAATTTACTACTTTCCTCCACAATACATATGGAAAATAAAATAATAATAATGCTAATGTGACCTATATTAGTAATATGATATTACTTCCTGAAGGCTAATTATATCACAATAAACACAAAAGTGGTCGCACAATTTTGTGTTTTTTATATCTGATTCTGTGTGTTTATTGGTGTGTGTCTATGTGAATGTCACTGTGTGAGTGTGACTCAGCATTTAGGGCAACAGCACATGCACACAGCATTAGTGTGAATGTGTGTGGACTCTTTCCAGGTCCTTCACATTCTGCAATAAGCCAATGGAGCCATTAAAGTTTATATGAAATCCCCTGAAAGGCTGAATAACCAGTTGGCATCCAACTACCACAAGTCTTTATCCTAATCTCCTGCCCCTTGTCTTTTACATATTCATGGGACACATGTTGGCCTTTTCAAGCTGTTTCTCACTCTTGTCTGATAAGCTGTGGCCACGCGGGGAATGTGTTTGGGTAATATGCCAAAAAATGAAGAAGAAATGCCACTGTTAGCATCGGAGAAGAGGCTGAAAAGCTAACTTGGTTTCAGAGAGATGCAGCCTTGACAGACGGGAGAAAGCATGACAAATAAACAGAGGAGGAAGCAGAAAGTAAGAGAAAGTGTGAGGGCTGGCGGGGTGCAGCGGGTTGGAGGGAGAAAATCAACAAATATGCTTGTGAGTTTGTGTGAGTAGAAAAGAGAGAGAGAGAGAGAAAAGCAGATAGAGGAGGGAGAGAGAAGGACTAACATCATTTGATTCAGTGCTATAAACAGGCAGAGAGTGTTTTTGCATCGTTAATTTTTTGCTCGGCAAAGGAAAGGACCTCGAGGAGCAAAGCATCACCACTCCCGCCTGCCAATCAACAGTGGGCTTTTTTTTTTTTTGTTCACCCAAAAGCTTTTGTCCCCGCACTTCAATTAGGCAAACTGGCACTGAGGCTCATCAGCTTCTTTGTTGGTACCAGAGAGGCTGTGCTGGAAAATGATGTTTGTTTTTCGGAAACAAGTCCCCCATTTCGTAGCGTTGTTTAATACGTCTAACTTACTAGGGTACACATGAACATACAGATGATCAATGTGCCTGGATTTGATTTCTAACATTACAATATTTGTTAAAACAAATGTGTTTTTAGTTGCTGTTAGTGTTAGTGCTGCAGGAATGAGTCCTAAAACTGGGAAATTAGTTAACATTTTTGCACTTCCAGTTCCCTCGTCTCGAAGTCAAGGGGTTTCTTAAATGGGTTTTTGGTTAGATGCCTGAAATAAGGTCTGTGGTTAACACAAGCTTAAGAGATTTTCATGTCTTGTTCTGCAACATAAAATACGTCAGTAAATACCCCACCCACAAAAAAGGCGGTTGCTAACAAGTGGCTAAATGAGACTACAGAGGTTGTCGCGGACATCAAACGTCATCACGCCGAACACAGAAACTCATCTACTCACTCGTCCGCCTTTACAGACTTGTTGTGTTTATACTGCAAACTATTCTAACTCAACCTTTACGAAAGGCTTTTGTAGAAGAGGTAAGCACGAGAAATCAAATTAAAAGTTGGAAGCTTTTTTCCCTCCTGTCTTCAAGGACGTAGGTTTGGTTTCAGCTATTTGATAAAAAAAGTTTAAAAAATCCAGTGTAAATGGCTGTGTGTTATTAATACACTGACCAAACTTAAAATCACATTAGTAGAGACCTCATGTTTTAGCATCTTTAGTAAAGAGCTCTTTCCTTTACTGCCTTATCTTTGATTGATGTTAATCTTTTTTAGAAGTCTAAATTTAATTATTTTTTTCAACGTACAGAGGAGTTTGCAGTATATCTTCAAGACCTGAAGATATACTAAAAAGGTAGTTGTGTCTACCTTTTTATTGCAAGAACAACATGTGGTTAATGTAACAGATTACATTTAAAAGGAAAAAATCCCTCCAATGATTCAATTTGCACGAACACACTGTAATTCTTGTCCCTATAGTCTGCTCTGTTTCTTCCCCCTCCCCAAACACTTAGCTGCCCATGTGCCAGCTGACACAGGGCGTACATCAAATTGATTTTTACTTTACTGTTGTGGGAATCTTTTGAACAACCAAAGCCTCCCTGCTGTGAGAAGGCTTTCAGTGGCTTAATGATTTAATGATTTTTCTCTGTGGCCTATGTGCCCAAGCGTGCTGGTCAATAGCAATAAAATGTCTGTGTGTGTGTGTGTGTGTGTGTGTGTGTGTGTGTGTGTGTGTGTGTGCGCGTGCCGCTGTGTTTGTCTGTGTGTATTCATGTGTGTGTGTTTGGCATGCGAGTGAGTACAAATCTGCAACCGAGCAGCGCAGTGCCAAAGTAGCATCTGTAAAGCCCTGATATGAAGTTGTAAAGGATTCCAGGGTTTAATGGCTCCTGAAACATTACGACTTTATTTACATGAATGCAATAATATATACAGAATGAATAATGCAACATGGGGAAATAGCCAGAAAAAGAAGAAAGATTTTTTTTCAGATTATCCAGATGAAGTTGTTGTATTAGCGTGTTATCATCATGTCTAAAACTCACATGTGGATACACTGGACACACATGGACGTGTGTGTCTCTAGTGCCCCTGATGATGTGCTTTCTTTATTTTTACACAATGAGAGACAATCATAGTCCAATCAAAAATGTGGACGATGACGGCGAAAAATGATTGCTGCATTGATGGTTTCCCATTAATGCAGCAATGTGTTTTGTGGAGAACAAAACACAGCTAAAAGGAGAGTGAATGCTTCATCATAATCCATTTTGGTCATTTAATTCATATTTGTGTTTTGCGTTTTGCTGGATATTTATAATTTCATCCATGCAGCTGGACATAGAAGAGGGAGACTGTTGGTTTTATTATTATTGCAGTCGTCCAAGATCTTTTTACCCTACATCGCAAATGAAAAGAGAAAAAAAAAAATTTATTGACTGATCTGACATAAGAAGAATTTCCTCAACAATTTAAAATGATGTCATTCACAGTGTTAAAAAGAGCACAGGTTGTTTTAAAGTGGTCTTAAAAAAGCAGAACAACATGTGCATTTAATCTTTCTCTGTGTGTTTAACCTAGCACACAGCAGCAGCCATTCAATTAAAAAATGATTTGGTCCAAACTAATAAAACATGTTGTCGCTATGTAGAAGTGACTCAGAGCTTATTCATACGTAAGACCTTCATGTTAAATTGCCATTGCGTTTACATAACAAGGTGCATGTCTGGAAGGTGCTTGATGCAAGATTAATATTGATTATTTTTGTTTCTTCCTTACTTTTACAATGACAATCCACATTTATCAGGATTACTGAAAATGTACTGGTCTCACAAAAATAGAATGGTAAGCAATAAACCCTGGACCACTGAAATAGAAAGAGAAAAACAGCACAAGATATAGATGAAGGTAAATAGAGGCAGAAAAGCAGCAGTGGCTGTGGCCATGGTTACAGATGGTATGGAGAGTGAAAAGAGAAGTGAAAGAGCAAAAGAAAAACATGGGACACAGTATAAGAGCGAGTGAGTGATGGAAAGCTCTGGGCACAGCGTCTCCATCTTTTTGTCATCCAAATGCTCTCCAGCCTTCACCCCGAGGCTCTGCTGCTAATGGATTCACACTATGAGAGACATCAGTGTGTGTGTGTGTGCCCATACAGTGCTGCAGTAGCCCTGAATGCACTCGATATTTTACTTAAATAAAGATAAAAACTAAAGTATTAGCAGCAAAATATATTAAGGTATTAAAAAGTAAATGTACTCATGCAAGATAGCGCTATATTTATAAAAGAGCTCATTTCAACTTTATTCGCTTTCATGTTGAGAGTTAGATGAGAAGATAGATACCACTATGATGTCTTTATGGTAAATGGGAAGCTACCACCAGCAGCCTGTTTAGCTTAGCTTAGCTTAGCACAAAGACTGGAAACAGCACAAAACCACAAATTGTTGATTTTATGTTTTGGGTTTTTGTACGGGTTAGGCAAACAAGATATAACGTGTTATTTAGTGAGCTTTAGAGGTGCTGTTAGGCAGATTTCGTTTCTTCTGACAGAGCTGGGCTAGCTGTTTGCTCCCTGTTTCCAGTCTTCGTGCTAAGCTAAGCTAACTGGCTGCTGGAAGTAGCTTCATAGTTACTGCACAGATGTAAGAGTGGTATCAATCTTCTCATCTAACTCTTGGCAAGAAAGCAAATAAGCATATTTCCCAAAATGTCAAACTATTCCTTTAACTTAAATAAATGCATCATATTTTACAAAATTAGTATGTGTTTTACATGTAAAACCTTCATCTAAACCAGTTAACCACTTACTGCAGCTGTGAAACACGTGTAGAAAAGGGTGTGAGTGTGAACACATTAGGCCTGCACAATCTGCACTTCATTTGTTGTAATTAGAATTGATTATCATTAACAAGCCCAAATTGCCTTTGTACGTGTGTGTGTGTGTGTGTGTGTGTGTGTGTGTGTGTGTGTATGTGTGTGTGTGTCTCGCAGGTTGTAGTTCAGCACTGTGCTGAACAGGTGTGCTCTCTCACCCCTCTGAAGGGATTACAGCCAATTCTGTATATTCACCACACACACACATGCACACAGAAACACACACACACACACAAACACACACACACACACACACACACACACACACAGACACACACACACACACACACACACAGACTGTCCACTAGCCTCCCACCGAGCTTGCATCTGCTCTGGAGCATTAGAGAGCTGTTTTTATGCTAATGCTAACAGGCTAACATCCTCATGCATGGAGGCATCTCTACAGTAAGTGGAGCAGGGAGCTTTATACATGTTGAGGATCTGATAATGAAAACAAATGACCAAAGGGACACTGGAGGAGACGGATTTGTATCACTTTGTACAATTTAGAGAAAAATCATGTCGGGATAAGGAAGACTTATATCTTCTGACCCCAAATTCATTTGAAATGTAAAGCAATACACAGACAATACAGAGACTGCAGAGAAAGGGCGTTACTGCTTCATAATTTTTAACTAAATCAGCAAACCGTGCAATCATGTCTGACACCTTTGCATGTGAGTGCTACAGGTAGATGCTCCATCTGTACGTCACCTCTCATAGCTCCATCCCCGGATCCATTTTCAACAAAAGCTTTCTGATTTCAAATCATCGACACTCTTCCTGTGTGATTGGAGATGCTCCTGTGGTTCTCAGGAATAGTAACACGCAAAGACCCAGAGTCATTTCACACAGCAAAGCAGCAAGCTCTGGATAGTGAGGTGGACTGTATAGTGCACCCAGTCCAAGAACCCATTCCTGAAATTGTATACAGTTAAAGATGAAGTCATAGTACAATTTTGTGTTTCATCAAATTTAATTCAAACACATACGGAAAGTAAAAAAGAAGCTTCATCTTCTACTGAAATTGTATGGTGTAAACACACCTGACCAACAGAGGTATATATAAAATAAAACATTTTTCTCACCCAGTATTTTATGATTCTACTTGTGTATGATTGCATTGATTAAAGGGGCACAACACAGATGTTTCATGTCAAAGTCAATTAGCTAGTACTGCTCAGTCTGTGAAAACAATAAAATGTCTTCTGTCAAGTCAAGAAAATAAAATACTTGTCCTGTTATAGCACTATTATTCCATTTATATCTTTAGTACTTTAACTACTCACCTGTCCTGTTAGTTTCTAAGGTGGGAGGGAGGATAAAAGCCTTCGTCAGGGGTGTTCATAAATATTAAGAGATGGATGAAGAGATTTGCATGGTTGAAAGAGAACAGAATTTGATGAGAGAATGTGTATTCATCCACGGCTGAAAATAGTCCCCAACAAATACAGTCTTTACTACTGTTGGAGTAACGTTTGCTAACAACTACAGTGCCCAGCGGTTTTAGTAAATCATGTAGTCTTTTTTTTATTTTATTTTAAATCTTAAAACAAACGTATATATTTTATATTAAAGATTTACGTCTTCAGTAGGAACCAATGGACTTGGGGCAGAGTGCCACAGACAGGGTAGGGATGTTGGAAAGTATTGAGAGACAGACTAACACATTGGTCGTTTTTTACATGGGATATGTTATCAGTAAAATATATAGAATATCACCAACCTTGTCCTTTATGTCAACTCAGTAGGAGGTTATTGTCAGGTTATTGGAAATTGGTTTCTACTTCAACAACTAATCATTTATCCCTTTATATCATCTTTCCTCCTCCTGTCTGTCCTCTGTTTTCCATCCCCATTAGATCCAAGGCTTCAAATACCTGATAGAGTGATTTAATGCAATTTATGAAAAGCATAATGATGGTAACCAGCTGTTTGGAGAGAAGCTAAGCTGTGTCTGTTTTTCTGCAGGGACTGCTCTCCGTCCTCTGTTAATAAAGGCATTTTGAGCACCTACGTACACACCCACGCATACAGGCACCCCACACGGGCATACACATGAACACACACGAACAAACCCACCCACACACACATAGACTCCAGATGTAAATGTGTCAGGCCTGCCAGATGGCTATGGAGCCATTTTTCTCCTTGATGTGTAAGACACACACTTTTATAATGGCCATATTTTGGTCCTAACTCCGCTCTGCGTTAATCAAAGGAGAGTAATGCACCTACGGGGGATGAGGGGAGTGGCACCAAATGGGGCAGGAGATGGCTGGAAAATCACAGTTGGAGCTGAGTGTAAAGGAGAGACATGCTGCGACTACAAAGAGATGGGTCCATTTGGGAAAAAAAGTGAGCTCTAATCTGCACCCCCATGCTCCAGTTTCGTCACCTCCCTTCATTTGTTGCCACTGTGGTCATCGTCGCTCACTGTCTTCATCATTCGTCATGCCATCCCTGCTGTGAGCATGAGCAAATTGGCACCTCTGCAGATTGAGAGCGTTTGTATTCTACTGCACATTTTCAGTGGACAAGAGACTTTCCATGAGCACTCTCCTAACTAGTACAATCCAGATTATATTTCTGCTTTGTTTACATGGAGGGAAAGCTTTGCGAGCAGCATTGAACTTGTTCCTCCAGCGGGATCAACAGTGATTTCAAGCATCCAAGAATCAAAACACCCTTCAATTCAGACAGACAGCTAATTTATTGCTGGTACATAGAGAGAAATTAGGGTTTAATCTAACTCCTGAACTTTCTTAATATACAAATTAGCCATTCCATTTAATTTTCCGCCTCGTATTTAGGGCCGGGTCACGGTGGCAGTAGGCTAAGCAAGGTAACCCAATCATCCCTCCCCCCAGCAACGTCTTCTAGTTCCTCTTTGGGGATCCCGAGGCGTTCCCAAACCAGAAGAGACATATTATCCCTCCAGCATGTTCTGGGTCTACTGCAGGGTCTCCTACTGTACCCAGATGGATTTGACCACAAAACCTCCAAAGGAAGGTGCCCAGTACACATCTCTATCACATCCCAGAACCACCTCAACTGGCTCCTTTCGACATTAAGGAGCAGCATCTCTACTCTGAGCTCCCTCTGGATATCGGAGCTCCTTACCTTATCTCTAAGGATGAGCCCAGTCATCCTAAGGATTGAACGTAGATCGACTGGTACATTGACCTCAATGGTCCGGTACAACGCCTGCATTACTGCTGATGCTGCACAAATCCAGCTGTCAATCTCACAACTCTCCTCCATTTTGCCCAAAACACCAAGATACTTGAACTCCTTTACTTGGGGGCAGTAACTCACCCCCAACCCGGAGGTGTGGTATAAATTAATCAACATTCAATAAATGCAAATGTTTCCAGGAACCACTTTTTGAGGATTGACACGAGACAAAAACGAATTATATATCAAAGAAGTGAAGGTGGTTGCTCTTACCCGGATGTTGTCGAAGGATGCTTTGTTAGTGACGTCATAGAGAAGGAGGAGAGCTGAGGAGAGAAGAAAAACAAAACAGAGACATTTGAAATTGTGCTTGACTGCTAACTGTTCTAACAAACAACATTCAATCAAATCAGAGTCATTTGTCACTAAAGAAATGGATAATCAGTGTGTTCAGGGGGAATGTGCTGCTGATTATTTCATCAAATCACAAACATGAATGGCTGCATGTCCCGTACAGCAACTCCAACTGTTCACTAATGTGGTGGTGCAAATCTTACTGCTGTTGAAAAGTTGCTGCAGTGGTTGTGTCAGTGCAGCCAGTAGCTAATTAAATCAACACTGATCATGACCAGTGTCAGTGCCATGCTGTCAATAAATCATTGGATGAGAAAATGTTTCCATTTCGCTTCAGAATCGCAGATCCAAGTGTCCAGAAAAAGGCAGAAGACTGTGGGAATTACATAAGACTTAACAAAGAGCGAGAAGAACACAATGGAAAACGTGGACGTGAACGTGGTTCAAGGTTGGGGTGAATCATGGCATGACAAGATGCAACGAGTGCCTCCAGTGGCACTGATCTGATGGTGCTGTTATGAGAAGAAATCAGTCTGTTATTACATAAGGACATATGATTCTCCTTACATTTTCATTTCAATTATCTGTTACACCGTCATTTGCATATTCCAGCCATAAAATACTCTAATTCTGTCTTTCATCTCTGCCCTTGTTTGTCATAAACAGCAAACCTGTGAATCCATTTCTTTTCATACTCATGAATAGGTTTTGATGCAGCCGCAGAGTTATTTATTAGCTGTCTCATTCACAGCTGTCTCATTCACATGCAGAGCTGTTTTATTTACAGCTTAAAACATCAAGGTTAACATTAAATAAGATGCTTTAATTGTGTTTTCTATAACACTGTAGAAAGTTTTATGAGATTTTGCTTACAAATAGTCATCTTGGTTACATATGGTAAATACTGTAGTGCTGCACCTGTGATGTAATGCCCTCTCCCAAATGCTATGACGCTCCACAGAGCAAAGTCAGTAGCTACATAAAAGCAAAAGATCCCGTGAACTAAGAAACTATAAACATTTGTTGATTTTAACATTTTTTTATTACCATTTGTTATTTCTGCTGTGTTATGCTAAAAGCGGCTAATGTAGCCTCGAGCTGCTAGCCTCAAACAGAGATGAGGAGCGGGCTACAAAGGTCTGGTAAGCTCACTTCTTTCTAACTCCACACTCCCAGTTTATTTTTTTTTCTTTCATTTTCAAACTTGTAGTCTTCAGCCACGACCGACACTGACTCAAGTGACATCACTTGAGTACAACTTTTTCACATATGCAGTAGTACTTTCCAAAATCTGTAAACAGACTCTGATGTGTCAAATTGGTTGACTTCCCCTTTAACCCTACGGTTACACTTTCCTGAGAAGAAATTTCTTCTTGATGTTCAAATAATGATGCCGCCTGTAAGAAGTTTTAGCCCCGCAATATGTCTTAGGGAGGAGGTCACAGTAAGGCATCTAAATGCATCCTATCTCCTGCAAACAGTCAGCATTGGTTTCTTTTAACTACTACCATGGCCTTTCTCCAACCTTATCTAAGTAGCTAAAGCTCCAGAACAGCTACTACAGCTACTTGTGGTGAAATAGTTTTGCCAACTGCTGTTTCCAAGGTCAAGAATGAACTTGCAATCTCAATTTTTAAGCAAACATGAACAGGTGGATGTTTGTGGACTTGTTAGGTTTTGGTGCAGATTCGGATCCTGAAGCAGACCCAAGAATTGCTGATTTCTTAACATTGTAGGACACATGTATCCCATGATTATCAATCACTGTGTATTTCATTGTGTATTTTATGTAAAGTCAGGTGATTGTGCAGGCTTGGGAAACGTATGTCCTCTACTGATCTGTGACAACAAAAGCATTTCTTGCTTAGAACTGGGCCACCCTTTAGTGGCACCATTGGGTGTATGTAAATTTGTGGAATCAGTCAAATGCATGACATGTCGTGTAGTTTGACCTTTGAAAAACAAACACTTTGTGCAGCACCACAGGAATACACAGTCGTAGAATTCATGTGGTAGCGATTGGTTTCATAGTTTGGTTCCACTGTTTGATATTCAACAAGAGCTTTTGGATCTTACGCAAGAGAATTGCATGAAGAGAAACTTCTATAATGTCTTGAATTGTTAGCTGAGCAAAGTGCTGAGGTCTACCATTTACCACGGCATTAGTATTACACCTAACAACATAACCATGCATGTGGATTCTAATTACCTCCAATGGCGCCATGCTGCCATACAGGATAATATCACCTCAGGTATTTTTTAGCACAAACTGGAGGGTGTGCATTATAAAGCTCTGTCAGAAAGAAAAGGTCATTACACCTACGAGGGCAATTGTAGCTCATTTTCTCAGCCGGATCAACCTTCACTTGGAAGAATTAGTTTAAGCTAATTACCTCCACAGCACCTCTCCTCCTCCTACTGCATGTAATCCCTCCAGCCATCTTCTCCTTTACTTACATCTCACTCCATCCTCATTCCTGCACTTTTTTTCCTAACCCTATGTTTTCCTCCTCTTCCCTTTCTGTCCCTGACCCCTCCACCCCTCAGCCATGGCCGCATTTTCACCAATCTATTTTGGATTAAATGCTCTATTTGTTTATTCCAGCCAGACAAGTGCGTGAAGGGTGTTTAATGAGTTGTAATCACCGTGAGTGCGGTCTGGCTCTGTCAAACTGAGAAAACACAGAGAGGGGGGAGAGAAAAAAAGAGAGGTGTAAAGAAAAAGAGACAGCGCGAGAGAGAGATGATCTGCCCCGCGAGTTAATTTGCTCTCGTGTGGCTCCTGTGTTTATCAGCAACCAGAAGACCAGAGTAAACCACGAGGAGTTGCTTTCCTTCACCCTCCCCTAATCCAATTACGTCTTGCCAAGAGCGGCAAGACAGACGATGCTGGAGAACTTTCTCACAGCAGTAGAGACGCAGAGAGTTTTGTCATCACAGGCAGTTACATTGTGGTTGCAAAAATAGTGTACACAAGACAGAAACAACAACTCTGAAAGATGGAGGAAGTCAAGCTAAAGGGCAGAGGGAGAGGCAGAAAAAATAAAGACGCAGGTAAAAGTGAGAGAAGAAGAGCTGGAGATAAAGACAGACAGAGACAAAAAGGTGGGTAAGATTAACCAGGGAAAGGCAGATAGACATACTGATGGAAAGACCTCTATAGACAAGAGGACACACCATGATGAGAAGACAAAAATGCTAATGAGAGAAGCTGACACAGAATATAAAGTGCATTCCTGCAGCTTTTTAATAATTGCTGTCTTAAGAAGTAGTGTGAAAATGCACACTGGGTTGATGAGGTGATTAAGCTATGACGCAGGCTAGAAAACAAATTATGTAAAAACATGATAAAATATTAGAATTCATTTTTATTTTTTAATGAAAGATTTTAACTGCTGCAACATCTGCTGACCAAAAGCAGCACTGCAACACACAAGTAATATTTAGTGCAGAACTTATGAAACTGTTCTCACAATAAAAAACAACAGTAGTGGTCTTAAACGAGATCTGTTAATGTTTTCCTGACAAACAACCTCTTGTGGGTGTGCCAATAATGGCTGCTCTGTGATGAGCAAAGGCGGGAGATTCAAAGCTTCTTATGGCCACGCTCGAAAGCAGGGCATGACCATAAAACTTTTCCTCACCTTATGACCAAGGATCATGTACTTCACCTAACCATAACCAAAACTAGTAGTTTTCTTAACCATGTCCAAGAACCTTACCTAAACTTAGCCAGTGCTATTGGCAAGGTCTAGGCATTGTTGGTTGGTCAGTCGGTCTACCACTTACCACAATATCTCAACAGCTATTGGATGGATTGCCATGACATTTTGAAGAGACATTCATGGTGCCCAGAGGGTGAATCCTACTGACTTTTCCTCTCGCACCACCAGCAGGCCAAATCTTTCTTTCATCCTATGTAATATCTCAGCTATATGGATTGCAATGAAAGTTTGTACAGACATTAACGTTTCCCAGACAATGTATCGTAATGACTTTGGTGATCTCTCACTTTTCCTCTAGCGCCACCAAGACACACATTTATGCCTCCCCTTCAGGCAAAGTTGTAATAACGTTGATGATCCCATTACTTTTCATCTAGTGCCATCATCAGGTCAAAACTTCAATGTGTCCACTACTTTGGTTTATGACCATAATACCTATTAGCATTCTGACATTTTGCTCAAATGCTTTGGTCATGGAGTCTTGTTTATCCATGACCTCAAACTTTCCCTAACCCTAAAAACCTTAACCTCAACTAAGCAGTGTCTTTAACCCCAGCTGTGATCTTTACCCTAACCTTAACCAACCAGTTTTATTTGCCACAATGTATCCTAGGTGCAGATCAGAAAACGCTTAAATGATTAGTTTCTGTAATGCCCAAAGACAAATAGCCTATTTTGTCATTTATGTATGAGGACTTTTTGGGGTTGAAGGTGATTTCTGAAAATTTAATTGATATTTTTGTTTGACATACAGTATTTTCAATTGCAGGAAATGTATTACATTTAAAATTCACAATTACTCTTTGCTCCATATTCTTGGAAACAACAGTAAAACTTTCACCTCCCTGCATGATCCAAACGCAACCCGCCAGCTCTATTATATATATATACTATTTGACTTTGTGAGCCACTACCTCCTTGACTATCAAAGTTCCTGCAGGAAACCTTGAGCAGGAAGGGATGGAGTATGATGGAGTGAAGTGATCCATAAAGATCACTGCCATCCATCATCTCTCAGATAATAATCTGCGTCAATAATCACCGGCTGACCTTGGCTGCTCTCCTTCCCTTAAAATATATGTCACATAAACAAGCGATGCACGCAGACATATGCATACAAATGCAAATAGACATAGGCCTGCATTACACGGGTTTTTTATGATTGTTGACTTTTACATGTTTTGCAAATCCTGAAATCATACCGTCCATAGCTACTTAACTACAACACACAGCATTCTTTACAATATTAAAACCACTAAAAAACATAGCTTGTTGTTTTTACACTTCTATTTGTGTATGAATGAAACAGAAGAAATATGATGTGTTCATTTGTAAAGTTTAGAGGCATTTTTTAAAACTTTGTACAGAGCCAGGCTAGCTGTTTCCCCCTACTTGCAGTATTTGTGCTACGCTATGCTAATCACCTGCTGGCTCTTCATATTTAGTGTGTAGTACCAAACCTCTGGTCTAACTCTAAAGAAAGCAAATAAGTTAATTTCCCAAACTATCTAGGTCTAACTATTCCTTTACATTGAGCTGACAATACTTATGTACTTTTACTTCAGTAAAATATTAAGTGCAGTACTTTTCTTGTTATGGAGCATGTCTACATGGTAGTATTTCTACTCAAGTAAAGGATCCATGTGCTTCTTCTGCCACTTGTTATAAATGAGAAGAGACTTTTACAGACTGATTTATATGCACACTAAAACTGCTGCCAGAATATTTCCATCAACTTGCAAATGACAGCTAAGCACCAACAGTCACTCCTCTGCTCCATTACTGTCTCGAAAATTAAAAGCACACCTATGATTACTTCACACTACGTCTGCTAATGCAAAGCCAGTGTGTGTGTGTGTGTGTGTGTGTGTGTGTGTGTGTGTGTGTGTGATATCTGACTGATGAGTTTCACTTTATTCCTTCAGGCAAGTTGCTGCCCCGGCACTGATGGTACTGTATGACAAAAGGAGGGTGAGCGTCTGAAATTGCTACCAGCGTGCCCTCCTTCCATCACCTTCATTATTCCCGTGACAGTTCCAGCAGCAGTTGTCATTTCTACCTCTTCTCCTAGCTAAGCACGGCCAACGGGGCTCCATTGTACGACATCCATTTTAGAAAGTGGTGGATCAATCACAACGACAAGCGATTACTAAATTCCCCAGGCGTAGTGACAGCTAAATCTATTCATATTTGAAGCCGGTCTTTTCAGATAAATATTAAAGAGAAATGAACAGGTAAAGCATGTGGAATATGATAGCCGGATCAATATTTGAAGACGATTAAGTGAAACAAGATATAATATTGTATAGAGAATAAGTTCAATGGAGAGTATAAGCACACACACTCACACACACCCTTCCTCTCTACTCACTTCACACAGATGCCCAAGAAGAAAACCTCAATTGTGCCTTTGACCTTGCACATCCATTTTAATATGCAGGAAGCTAGTAAGGTGTGTGTGTCTACGCATGTGTGTGTGTGTGTGTAAAAAAAAGACAGAGTTTGATGATGGATCGCACAGCTCAAGGCTCTCTCTACAGCAGAGTAATACCCTCAACATTTTGTTTCCAATTGCCATTTCCCTCTTCTCCATCCATCTCCCTCCTTCCCTTTCTTATTCCCTCCATCTCACCCCTTCATACTTTCTCCGCTCAGCTCTCTGCCGCTGTCCATCCTCCTGTCTAAGATGGGACGTTTCGCCCCCACAAGCTGCTGCTGATTGAGGCCTGCAGTCGCTCATTAGTGATGAAAGTACTGACCCAACAAGACGGAAGAGAGGGAATGAAAAATGATGCAGGCATGATGGGACGAGGCAGAGCAGAGAGGCGACATAATGAGGTAAGGACTCTAGATTTACATGCATTAGCCTCTGTGGGTCCTTCAGTTGACATTTGTCACTAGTTTTCTGTTTCTGCGTCCTCTCTGTTGTAGCTCATTTCAGTCATGTTGGTGGCATTGAGGCACTGAGAGTCAAGAACAGGTCAAGCTATAAGACGAACAAAAAAACAAATGCTTTCATTATCACTTTAATTATTATTGAAGGCTATATAGCAGTAAAATACATCTTGCAACACACAGGTGTGAGTGGTGAGTAACTACGTTTTAAGACAGTAGCTAGTCCCTGCTAATCGTTGTGAAATAGACCAGGGGTTTAGTCTGACACTGTACAACTTGATCCCCATTATTCAGCCTATATTTGTTAGCATTTTGACACAGGTCCGGTTTGCAATGTACCCATGGATGTACAGATACTGAAGAAAACTTAAAAATGTGATGATTCTCAGGCAAGTTCTGGAGTTATGAGGAGCATCTTTTTTCTATGATTTCTATGCAGGTTTATGGACGTTTATTCGCAGTGGACATCGGATAAAGACATCTGCGATAAAGTGTAAGTCACAATGAATCTAAAAATATGTGCATCATGCCTGTGTGTTCAGATTCAACTGAGTTATGACTTCGAGAAGGAGTGCAATTTTTGACGCAAACTGCGGCAAACTGGTGCTACGGGTTTTAAAGTGCCTTAATTGCCTCCATGAGATCCAGCTGCTGACTGTGTTGGTGAGTGGGCCAAATCATCGGGCCGAACTACAATAACTAACTGCACGTGTCCCTTTCACCTCACGCAGTATCTTTGCCTCACGTCTCTCCTCCATGCCTTCTCTTTAACTCTTCCACCTGCTCCCCCCTGTGGATGAGCGCCTCACGGTTTGAAAACCTCTGAAATAGACCAATTAATTGAGACACACCTTATTCAATAAATCATCACAGCATTCCTTTTAAGATAAGTTTGTTTATCTTAAAAAAAAGACCACTTGATAATGACTTCTCACTATCCTCACACATATAAACTATGTAATAACTGTCACTCACATCTCTTAAGACTTTCATGCTCACAACATGAGAAGCCATTCTTATAGGTTACCAAAGACTTTTATTGTGAAACCACCATTTGGCCAATTATGACATTCACTTCACCACTTCCTTGGGTTATCTTTGCAGCCTCACAGAGCCGCTAGCATGGCCGCAGACTTTTATTTTGGCATGATGAATCGTTCTAAATACTACAACACCCATGAGTCTTGGCCACTGGCACACTGTCAAAACCTCAGAGGAGCTGTAGTTGTAGAATAGTTTAGTTGTAGAAACTTGGTTTAAGAAAGTGTTGAATATTTGCACACTGTCATCACTAATATTACTGAAAATGTAAAACTTCATTTGATGATTCATCTTGGTTAAATGATGAGCAGTTCAAATTTTATGGTCCAGTAGAGCGCTTGATTCCCATTTAGTTTAGAATATAGACAGAAAACCCCAGGAATATGTCCTAATTTTTCAGAAAGACAATGAAAGAAACCCTACGAATATCCATTGAGTTACAGATGCTAGTGAAACAGAAGCTATCTAGGAGAGGGGATGGGACTTTGACCCACTATATCCTTTATATGATTTACAGGAAATATAGTCTTAAATTTGAGAAACAATTCCACTAAACATACCAGTTACTGTCTAATTTAGTTACAGTGATAAATAACCCATACCTCTACAGCATTAACAAGATGTGGCTTTGTGGCTTCAAAAGCCATAAACCCCTCCTCACCCCACTGGTAACAAAGAGAAGGCGATGAAGGCCATTACAGGCAAATGAAGCAGCCAAGGCACGTCGTTCTGAACAATACAGCCCCAACAACCCTTTTAATCATAAACCACCATTTGGAGCAGTCATCTGTAATGCAACCATTACCTGTGCCATAAAATCTATTAACTCTGTCATTCTGTTTCTTTGAATTCATCATGTCGGCTCTTTTCCTGCGATACGGTAACGGGCAAGGACGTTGGAGGAGTTTCATTTCAGGCTGAAATGTCCATTATTTGTAAATGTGAAATCTATGTTACAAAGTGAATGGTCACACAGAGTTAATGGCAGTGATGGTGGGGTTTTTTCAGGGATAGTGATTCCTTGGGAATACAATGATTTCACAAGTACATTCAGTAACGGTGTGCCTGCACATCATTTGTCATAAAGTCCACGAAGGGGCTGGAAGAAAACCACTCACTCTCTTCCATTACCTGAGCACTCTTGACAACCTTGAGCTCCATTCTTCTTTAATTCCTCTGTACTCTTTAGAGCGTGCGGCCTTCTATCGAGGCATAATGCCACTTTATTGAAAGCTCCACAATGATTTCGCTCTACCCTTTTATTCATCTTGCTCTCTTTCTCTACATTAGTTGATTCGCGCCTCTCGCCTTTTGTCTCCATAGTGCTCAGCCAACCTGGAGTGTTGAATGCCAACTCTTTGCATTTTTGAACCGGAAAGACTGCTTTGTTCCTCTGGACCTCCTGTTTCCTTTCTTGATTTAATAAATTAAGTTTATCTTACCTAATATCTCTCCATCTTTCACCCCCTCCCACTCATACTTGCATCAGGTTTCTATCTCTCTCAATATCCCCTCTCTTGTTTTACATCTCTATCCCTCCCCTTCCTGTCTACCCCCCTCTTGTTACTTGTCTCTCCCACAAAGTCTGCTTTTCCTCTTTTTTACCACCCTGTGGTTTCGCTCCATGCGGTGGAAATGACAAACTGTCAGCTCCACTGTGGGAAAGGGGGGGAAAAAAATAGTCTGCTGCTAGTTTCTGGACCCAGCTGGACCTTAGGGGCGCCCTCTATACCAGATGGGCCCGGCAGATTGCACTGGGCTCACTGCAACCACCAGCTCATTTGCACTGATTGTCTGGATCTTCTTTCTCTCTCATTAAGGGCTTAATGACAGCCAAGATTGGGGCCAATGTTGAATAAAACGAACACCAATAGCTGTCTAGATGCAGGTATCACTTTGAGACATCCTCTACTCTCTCACAATAACTACTGAGCTGTCGTTGGGCAAGGCAGCAGCTGCATTTCAATGCTAAACACTGCAGTGTTCTTAGCCAAGCTAGCTGCGTGGCTCTAGGGATGTCAGTCAAAACCATCAACCACCTCAGCTATATTTTGTGTTGGATGCTAATTAGCAAATATTAGCATACTAACACACTAAATTTAGATGGTGGAGATGGTAGACATTACACCTGCTAAAGATCAACATGTTAGCATCGTCGGTGTGCGCATGTTAGCATGCTAAAGTTAGCACTGAACTCAAAGCACCACTGTGCCTAAGTACAGACTCACAGAGCCACTAGCATGGCTGTAGACTCTTAGTCTAATTGAAACTGTGGTGCCCTGCGGCAAAAGAAAAAAAAGAAGAGCTTATCAAAGGAAAGCTTTGGGTCTTACAGTATTTTCAGTGTTTTGCCCATCCGTTCTATCAGTTATGATACCATTGTACTCACCAAAATAACTGCAGCGGTCTGGAAACACAGTGGCATCGCTACATCAAAGTCCAACGGGGCAACAAACAGCTTGGGTAGTCATTTGCTTTCATTTTTAATGTTAAAACTTGCATGATTGACTTCTCCTGCTTGCCCCATTTGGCTTCTTCTTTTTAGAGATGTCGCTGCATCCCCACACATTAGCAATTAACAGGTTGAGTTCAATGGCAATATCACTAATGATAGACAAAACTACATGGATAAGACCAAGATAGCATGAAACTGGAATTTCCCTTTAAGGTCCTAAATCGCAAAAATCGATTTTCTTTTTATTTCGTCTCCATCTTTGCTGCCAAGCTTTCAGAGCTGTGGTGTTATTTTCTTACTCACTCTCTGCATCAGATGATTTATGCCAGGTATGACTTACTAAACACAGAGTGATGCTGGGTATATATAAGCCTCCAACAGAGAGAAACAGCCCACAAAGCGGATGTTTATTCACAAGAAATGACAACGGATTGTGAGTCACTTGTTGTACAATCATCTATTTTGGCTTGAGTAGTGACATAACCGGCAGTCTGGAGATGTTCCTGTTGCTCTGAAAGATACTGGCAGGCCGTTCGCTTGACATTTTCATTGAGACTTGTGGACACTTTTCAGTTTAGCACCTTATGTGCTTAAATCTTTTTCCTAACTAATAGCAGATGGCGGTGGAGCTGTTTGGTGGCGTAAAAACTTTGGCTATAGTGAGGAGCTCCAAAGAAATATCTGTAACTGAGAGAGCAGAGCATATGTGCTTGGCTAATGTTTCATGTGGAGATGAAAAGGAATAACAAATACTAGACAGCAAAATGTAAATCTACATAATTAGTGATTCTGAGGCAATTAACGCAACATGTCACATATGGATTTACGGGTAATTTCTCAATAATAACTACAGACTTTATCCTCCATACAAGTTTTTAAATGATGAACTTTTGGCAGTGTTTTTCTCCAAAATGGATGTGCCGTGCTTTGAAATATAGATCTAATGTCGAGGGGATTGTTAATTCTTTTTTTAGACATCAGACTTGCTCACTTCTACCTGTCGATATCCAGAAACGAGGCAGAGCCCTCTAACCGTCCGTCGGATCTTTACATTTCAGAGTCTGAGTCACGGACAAACTGTCCATTAGTTCACAGGAATTGACATCTTTCTTGACAGCTGCATTCGGGCAGCTTCCTCCTCTCCCCTGGCTGCGCCCGTCAGACCGAATGAGCTTTATTTAAAAGTCAGTAACAGACGGACGACTCGGAGGAGCTGGTTCAAGGCTCCCTGGGTGCCTTGTTAAAGATCAGCGAGGGTAAACTGTTGCACTGACGGATCAGAATAACGCCGGGCAACTGGCCAGCCACACGCTAACAAACACACACACACACAGTTGTCCATATACACACTCACTGGGCTCAGAAAGAAGGAGTAAACACACACATGTGGTTACAGATAACGTGAACACACATGCAATTCCATACATGTACACACCCATTAAAAACCCATTCACACACTGTTCACATTCAATCACACACTCATACATAAAGATCCAACAGGAACACATACACATTCACAATGACCACCCATTACAATGCAGCTGAACAGATTCGTGTTTGAGATAATGCCTGTACAGCAGAGCGTGTGCGTCCCTGTGTTCCACAACACCTGCTTATTCAGGTTGGCCTGAGGCACATTGCTATCTGTACTCAGTGGGGTTGTTCGAGATATTACTGCTACACACACACACACACACACACACACACACTCATGAACGCACACACGGGAATAGCTCATAGCTGTCCCACCCCCCACTGTGTGAGAGGCAGGCTCATTTTCCCACCCAGTGGTTAGCCTCTCGCTTAAGGGACCTTGCACATCAGAGCCTCCAACAAATGCCTGCACACACACACACACATATACACACACCAGTCTATTAAATCAGCTGCAACTTGAGTGTTTTTTGCTATCCCAACAGGAAAGAGGGAGCAGCAGGGAGACTGCCGATGTCACTCACACATTGAGAGAAAACAAAGGCGATGAAACGTCAGTCAGAACAGTTTGGCTGTGTCAGGAGCAAATAAAAGGCAGAGGGGAGGACGTCAGTCACAATCAAACAGGCTCATACTGACAAACGCAGAGGAAGCACTCTTTTGTACTCCAGTCACTCCTAAAATTAAACATGGAGCTTAATCCGAGATCGAATGTACGTTGAAGGGCCTTGAATATTGTCTTCTGTGATTGTATTGTTGTGTTAAATGTATGTATCTTTTGTTTTTTCTTTCTTTTGTTTCTTAATTTTGGTCTTTTGTGTGATGTTGCAAATGGATCATCATCATCATCATCATCATCATCAATCCTACCGTTAGCATCGCGGTAGTAAGCATGTGTGACACTCCGGAAACGCTCCTGTCCAGCGGTGTCCCAAATCTAAAAAAGGAAAAACAAGAGGACATCTTCATCATTATCACCATCAACATTCAACTGAAAGAGTAAAAATGTAAGGAATGGATTTAACAGTGTGTGTGTGTGTGTGTGTGTGTGTGCATGTGTGTTGAAAATACGAACAAGAATGGAAGCAAAGCAGCCCAACAGGATTGTGTTCGACCTTACATTGTTCCTTCTCATACTTATAACACTGCGGCTAACCTGTGCTTTGTATTGCCTGATATCACAGTGGCAGACTCATTACAAAGACAATGACGCTCTCACAATAGTGACTGGATGTTATAAAGGGCATTTACATATTTATCTGACCTTTGTGCTACACGCTGTCGGAACTGTAGTGCACTCTCTCTGTCATTGTTTCCCTGCTTGTACTTTCAATTATCCTGCTACTGTTTTTATACTTTTATTTTCTCTTTAATTATTTCTCTCTCACTTCCCCTTTCTCACGGGATCTTTGTCATGTTTTCCATTTAAGTTCAGTTCATTTGTACGAACGTAAAGAACAATTAAAACAGAGACATACTGTGTGGTAGAAATACAACTTTTACAGGTAATTAAATAATCCAGAGAGAATGCATCCTGATAGAAAACACAGGCAAAAAACAGAATGGCCAGTAGATGTTATAGAGGAAATTGTACAAAATAAATCCATGTGCCTATGTGTAATGTAAAAGGACTTGCTCGTAGTGATAAACTATCACCCAACTCTCAGCTCTACGGGCATTTTTAGCATCTTTGGACTTACGTCAGGTGTCCAAAAACACAGTTTCCAATGAATGCTAATGTTGCTCCGCTAACAAGTGACTTTATAAGGTTACAATATGTCAGTGTTGTGTTTATAGCTAGTTGCGCTGCCCCCAAGTGGCCAAAAACAGAAATTAATACAGGTTTAAACCATATCACAGGACAGAAAAAAACAGGAAGAAGAGATTGAAATTTTCACCAGGATGCCTACACCAACCCCACCCAATTTGTGATGTCAGAGCACATTTTTAGGTACTCTGGCATCATCTGATAGAAAGAACTTAAATCTAGGAACATGCTTCCTACCACTCCTCTATCCTTCCATCATGCCTCCACCTCAACAAGAATTATTTTAATGGAATTACTTTTTAGTTACAGCACCCACATCAGGCCAATTTGTGTACTTTTTAGTATAAACACAGTTCAAAACTGCATCATTATTATATTGTTAGTCAAAATGGGAGCAGTGTGTCTAAACGTATCTTACTGTAACGTCCTAATTTGACCATTCTGTGTTACAAAATTACAATTTAAGAAGTTAAAAAGTGCGTATATGACATGCAAGTTCCATTAAACTCATTCCAGGGATATCACCTGAAATATCACAATTGACAGATAGACTGATGGATGAACACAGATCCATTAAAGAAGAGAAAGGTGAAGGGAGAGAGAGAACGTGAGTGTTGTGTAATTCAGGTGGAAAACTCATCAGACAGTATCTAACGCTGTTTTTGAACGTTGAGGATTCATCGGCATATCTGTCTGTCTCTCGCTGACAACTTCCAGGCTTGCTAATCTGATAGAAAGTCTGCTATTCCCTCTAGTGTCTTCAGTCAGGCAGAACAGCCGGCTAATTGACTTTTAGAGATTAACCAAGGCCTCATTAAGTCATCGTTTGGGCTTCTTCGCCCTCCCACAGCAGGCAATGAAGATGTATGGGAGTTATTTACGCCATGGGAAGCAGTTGCTGGTGATTTGTTATTAAAAAGAGCGCACATACATAACCTCACTTTGACAAAAATGAAAGTAAGACTGTCAAGCATTTAAATAAAGACTAAGAGATTCACAGAGCTACACTGGTGTTCTTACCTGCAGTTTGACTTTCACAGCATCAATGCTCATCACTTTATTCTGAAAGACAAAAGAAAAAGAAATTAAACATAATTGTAAATCTGCAACAGGGAAGTAAAAAACAAAAATGTGATAAAGACACTTGACACAAGTGAGTAAAACCAGCTATTTAAAAACAGAGGCATCAGAACAAGACTAAATGATGCTTTCAAGGGCTGCCAAAGGGGAATGCTCTTTTCTAAAAGGAATTAGAGTTTGGAAAGCGAGTCCAGTGGCGTACAGCTGTACTGTGGTTGGCTTTTTGTGGCCACAGTAGGTGTGATAAGGGCTTGGCTTCTGCAGCGAGGCTCTCTTTTACCACTGTGATGTTATCAGCACACTGTACTATCTATCATTCTATGAAAATGTACACACACATGCACACACACACCTTTTGTTATGATGAAGGCCTTTCAGGGAGTTGCATCATTTACCAACACCGTGGCTGTCAACCTGTTTAGCATAGTGCATAGTGCTCTCTCTCTCTCTCTCTCTCTCTCTCTCTCTCTCTCTCTCACACACACACGCACACACACACACACACACACACACACACACAATAGCTCTCCAGTACCTTTGTGATATCCTTTCATGAGGAAACTAATTGGTTGTAGGGTTCTTTTCAAAATGACACCAAGTTAATGGTCACCAGTTGCAGCAGCTCGTGCATTATCATCAACTATTCTAATAGATGGAGAGCCGATCTAACTTTGCCATCTATCATTACAGGCCATGTGATAAAATTGGCAAACAAGATGGATGAGCACACAGCCGTGGCCAGTTGGAATATCAGCAACCCTGTCTAATGTGTTTCATGGAGATACAGGCCAGGAAGCAGGTTTCCCCACTGGTGCAAGCGCACAACTTGCTTTTATCTGCATTTGAAACACGTCTTATGTTGTCATACTGTGAAATGTTTGAAATCCAACACACTGCTTGTTGGGATGCTACTGCTGTCTCTGCCTTGATGATGATCCCTAGACACTTTATACTTTTGCGCCATCCCGACAGTCGTTCAATATCTATAATGGGACAAAAGAGAACAGGACGGTAGAATTTCTGCATGCAAATGTTAAGGGTGCATACACTCCAATGCTCCTTGGCCACATAATTTGCTATTCAGTAACATGCTTTGAAGTCTCTGTGGGGCGAAAGATGAAGACCCCAGAGAGCTCTCCTACTGCATTAGCAGAATCAGTTGTTTTTTGTTGCAGAAGGAAAAATCCAA
Organism: Macquaria ambigua; assembly: GCA_008360985.2. Taxonomy (NCBI): domain Eukaryota; kingdom Metazoa; phylum Chordata; class Actinopteri; order Centrarchiformes; family Percichthyidae; genus Macquaria; species Macquaria ambigua. Next base: position 69,540 of record VMKM01001099.1, read on the forward strand.
CAAAAACAGTCACTAAGGGCCTTTTCACACCTGAAAGTCCAAACCAAGGTTTCATGTTTTTTTTTTTTTGTTACATCATATACATTTGATCTGGTTAGTTTTGGTTTCACATTGCGGTGCTGGTTCAGGATGCTGTCAAAGTTTGGGCTAACGTTAGCTGCCGAGATAGCATTACCAAACACATCAGTTAGACCTCATCCTCAAGGCCTTTTCTCTTGAAACGTTAGAAGTGAAAACTGTTTGAACATATGAACAATATGTAATCTAAGCAGCCAAACAGGGTTGTGTTAGAACAAAATAACAGTCAGATCTTACATTTTTCTATATCATACTTATTGTACTGGGACTAACTAGGCTCTGCACTGCAATACAAGAATAATGCTGCTTCTTTATTCAGCGTTGCATGTCTTCTACGTGAATCATCAACTAAGGATGCTGACTTTCCTCCATCGGTAGATTGTAACATGAACAACTAGAGACATTTTAAAATCTGCACATACAGTACATGTTTTCCACACTCTAATGGGTCAGCAATTTAAAACTATATGGATAATTAGAGTGCATGTTTAGAATATTTCTGCATGTATGTCCCTCCTATATATAGATCCAATAATGTGAATGCAGATCTTGTGACCAAAAGTGATGGTTGGTAAGACAGCTGCAGATGAAGACCTAAAGGACAGATCTTTTGGGTTTCAAGAAAAACAGAAAAGGAGCCGGCAGCAGAAAACGCCTTATCTGTTGCCCCAGTCTCAACAGCAGAGAAATTGAAGTTATGATTGCTTTTCACTCTCAGCTGAAAAAAACCTTTTTCATTGAGGCAGCATCTCCAAACTCTCAAACACAACTAACCACAGTGGGCAGGTTGGCAGGTCAAACGACAAGAAGACCTCCCCAACAATGAAAGAAAGCTGCTGAATATACAGTAGGAGGCTGAGCAGACTTATATGTTAAAAAGCCAAGTCAACATACACACACGTAGCCTGCATTCATTCAACTGAACTGAGAATATCCCGGCTTGGTTTAAATGGACTGGAGTATGAAACTGAGTAACAAATCACAGGCTGGAGCAACCCTGCAGGCAACCGGTTCTACAGTGGCTCAGCACAGTGTGCGTTGGAAAATAAGCTAATCACAAGAACAAATAAAGCCTTTATTTGGCCACTCTGCTTAATGCTGCATCACCTGCACCAAAAGTTCCTTTTGGTTTTCATCCAGTTGGCTGCTTTGCATTTAAACTGTAGGTCCGGAGGCTGTGTTTGTGGGTTTGAAGCCTTGAGCAATTGGCCCATTCTTCAACAACATACTTTCCCTCATTCTTAATGCATTTCATCCATATTGCATGGGCTATTGTGAATTATAGTTAGTTTACCTTACAAACAGGAAACACTTAACATATCCTGGGCCTCATTTGTTGCATTTTACTGCAGTATACTTTATGTACACCTGGAAAGAGTAACTGCTCAAGGGCAGCCTCTGGAAACAAACATTGAGGTTTTGCAGTGCAAACAGTTTATGCCCAGAGAAGCTCAGGAGAAGTCTTCTAATGACGACTTCAGCTACAGATTATAACCTTAATTTGCAATCCAAGAGACTCCCTAGGTTTGCTCACTCATTCCTGGGGAGCAGATCACAGACATGTACATGTATGTTTTTACATGTAAAAAGGAAGGACCCATCAATGCCTCCTGGTACCAGTACAAGTGGCTGTTGTACCCTTGCCCAGCACCAAAAGTCAGCCACTTGAGCAGTGTTGAGTCATGCATGAAAAAACGGCCACACAAAGCAGCAGGAGAGCAACAGAAGACGGCTCCAGCAAAAAAATTAAGGGTCGTCCAACAAAAAAGCTGGCTCAACCTTTGTCAAAATGAGACTGTCTTCCCAAGAAGAGCGTCAAAATCAGTCGTTTCAGCCAGTGGAATGACATGAGCAAAGGCGGTGGTAAGTTGACGTTACTGTAGAGCGACACAGTGCACATAGGGAGGATGAGGTGGATGAACGCATGGGTGGACATAACGTTGTTCCCATTTTTAAACAGTCAATATTGGTTTCTTTTAATCATGACCGCTGTCATCCCTGAACCTTAACCAAGTGTTTATTGTTTATTGTAACCATGATCATAAAAGATAAAATGATTGTGGTTGTGATAACTTTCTAGAGTCATAAAATCCTTCCTCACAATCCTCAAAAAAGGGGGAAGCTGGAGTTGAATAAAAAATACACACAGGGTGAGATTTACAGATGCAGCCATTCCAAATCCATTTGCTGCTACACTTTGGCTCCACCACCGAGGGGAACTGTTAGCACTCTATTCAGCTGTCCAGGAGCACATGTTTCAGGGCTTTCAACAATTATAAGTAACCAGTAATTGTCACTGAAGGTTTGTTGCAATATGGAGTTTACTTGGTCCTTTTATGCAAGAGCCACAACTGAGATGACTGTGTTAATGTCTGCATGCAGGACTAGCAGGGATTGAAGCTGGAGTGTTACAGTGATGCACAGTGTTACTAATGTTTTACTTTACACCGGAGTAATGATGTTAGCAGCACTGTGTGTAGGCTGGGTGTTTACATAACTGTGAGTCCACAACACCCATCCTGCAGAGTGTTTGAGCTTTGATGTGAAATCTAGCAGCTATCTGTGATGAGCAGAGGTAGATATGTGAAGCAGGTTTTATGATGAAATTAAAGAATTACATGAAATAATGGTTTTGTCTGGTCATACTGGATAACAAAAAGCAGATTACAGTGTTTTAGATCAAGCCTTCTCATATGGTCAATATTTGTGTCCTTTATACTTGTGAGTGAATGTCTTAGTCATCATTTTTAGCTTTATTTGGCACTCACGCTGAGTCTACAGGCTCATATCTGTTGTGTTGCTGAACTGGAAAAAACAAGCAGAAGCTCAGCATCTGTTTTTGGGGTTGTATGACATACAAGGACTCATATGTGAACCACACACCTGTACACATGTAGACACAAACCCACACACACAGAAAACAAAGACGGGCCTGTATTTGTCAAGTGTCTCAGAGTAGGAAATCAGTCCTAAAAGGCCAACAATTCTCGGAGTAAAAGCATGTTATTAACTCTATTGACCTCGGAAATGACTTTTTTTGTTATAGCCTGCTATGCAAATGACATGTAAATATCATTCAGTCAGTCAACTCATGTTTGAAATGTTTGTTATAGCAGCAGAACATATTTAGAGTTTGGCGTCTAGGCTCCGACCTCATCACTCCCCGCAGATATGTTTACATAGAGATATTGGGGAGTGATGAGCAAATATCTTAAACCCCCCTGCCGGAGCCCGCAGGTGGATGCTGGGGTGGTGGTGGGCCTGAAGGAGCAGGCAGCAATACTGATGCAGGGCAGCAGTGGCACTGACAGGCAGAGGGAGAAATTGGAAATTTTTGCAGCTTAAATAGACTGCCAAATTGGGAGGGTGTGTTTGGTATTTGGTGTACAGCAGTGCAGCTCGAGTTGACTGCCTGAACTAGTTCGCAGGCGTTGCTCCATTTATGAGATTTAAAGCTATCATTATAGCTATATATTTATAGCTAACTTAGGCCCCTATATTATTTACCTATACACATATTTCAAATGCAGCTGTCAGGTCATCTGAATTTCTACTTTGCAGCTTTGAGTGTCATAAAATAGCGATGTCACACTCTCTCCAAGGAATAGTCATTCTCCTTGTTGAAAGTATTGCTTCATAAATAACGCCAAGTCCAACTCTTAAGTATGGGTGTTTTTAGTCATCGTTTAACTTTCAGCTCAAATACTAGGACTGATTCTAAGATGCTTTTAAATACGGACCCAAGTCCCTCAGGTAAGTTTGCAAGATCCTAAAAACCTTGACCATAACATTGTCTATGCAAATACTGCAGCTGCAAGCACAATTATTAGCACCCTGTTAACACATAAAAGCATGAATATGTGTGGAGGCTTAAGATGGATTTCCATTTTCATGCAAAAGAAAACTCACACACTTACTTTTGTTCCCAGTGATTACATTGATTTCCTAGTTTTAGTCCTAAACCAAATTCTAATCCTAATCAACATTCATTAAACCTGAACCAAAGTTAAAATCCAAACTTGTATGTTGAAGAACCGTCCTCACTGTGAAGACGCAAACCTCCAACTGGATGTACCACACACACACATACACTCCTGCCTCCTCTCTTTCTCTTACCCTCTCATATAAGCAACAATCTGCATGGCCGCACTCGTAATGATTTCTCAATAACCTGAGGCTCCAATTCTATCTCATCTCTCCTCATCTTCTCTCCTATCCTATCCCCAATCGTTTTCTAATTGTCCCCTCGACCTCTTCACTTACTCCCTCCGTTTCTCGCTCTCCCTCCTTTCCCCCCTCTCTTGTTTTGATCCTCTTATATTATGATGAGGCTTTCCAGAGCTGCTCAATATCCAAAGTGATAAAATTGGAGATCAGAGGAGAGAAGGACGCGTGAGAAAGAAGTTAAAAAGGTTCAAAATGAGAGTTTACTGTGTGTGATTATGAGAGCTTGTCTTTCTTTTTCTCTCCATTTACAAGATCTTCGCAACAGCCATCTGTTACAGCAGGAAACTACAGTCTCTGAGGGTCATTTTTTTGGCAGAACATCCACAAAACTCGGATTATAACCCTCCGGTCGGACAAAAAAACTCAGAGTTAAGTGTGAGCTCAAGGATGACTGCGGTCCAGCCCACAGGCACCTCGAACCGAATCCAAATTAGACTACTGGACACTGGTGTGGGTCAAAGCAAGCCAGCTCATTAGAATAAAAAGAGCTGTGTTATTAGCATCCATTGATTTACACATGGAATTTGTGTTTCTTTAAAATTGAGAAGTCAAGTGAGCTGAGGGATCGGGGGCGGGATTAGAAAGAAAATCTTATCATCAATGTTGGAACGTAACTAAGTGAGGTATGTGTATTACTTCATTATCTCCATTTTATGCAAATTTATAGTTCCACTTTACTACATTTCAGAGGCAAATATTTTACTTTTTACTCCACTACATGTACTTAAGAACTATGCTTACTGGTTTATTATTTTACAGTACTTACAAAATATATGATCATCTTATAAAATATAATGCATTGGTATAGATTAAAGTACCCAATCGTACACCAAATAGTCCACATCAACCAGCATCAGCATTAAAATGCATCAGTAATAATAAACTAGTAATATAATGTGTAATAACACTTACAAAACAAATACTTTTACATTGATACTTTAAAGTCCTTGAAAACGAAAAATATTTCTCTATACAATTAAATATTAATTACTAAATTCACAACAATCAAAGTTACAAATCTGAAAAAAAAAACATATTTAGATATCATGTAGTTTAATGCTCAAAAACTCTACTTCATCAAGCCTGTGTGGGTGTGGTTTGATCGGATTTGATTGACACAACTGTCATCACTTTCTGACATACAGTACGTGACATCACCTTTTGCCAACTAGGCCCCGCCCACTACTAACCGGTTAGAAGAGCACAGATGAAACAAAAAAAATACGCAAAACGTCTCGTATGAATGAACCAAACGGGTGCGTGTAGGGCCCCATAGACACCATCCATGTACTCTATTACGCAGTGCTTCTTCAAATAAAATGTCAGCTTTCCTAAATGGTGTGCCCATTTCCCTTTGGTACTTCATCCTAAAAATAAACTAAGACGGTTCAATAGGGAGCTGTGGAAATCAATGTTAAATTGACACACAAAAAAAGGTCTTAAGTCATATTTTCTAAGGTGTGTGTGTTAGCTGATAAGCATGGCAGCAGTAAAGTGGCAGATTTTGGAATGGGCTTTGACAGACTGACAATTTTTTAGTGTGCTGTGCAGTGTGCAGACACCCACACACTGCCGCACACACAAATGTATGCTAGCAAATGTAAGTAAGGAAGACCGACACACGTATTAAGACGACAGCTACACATACTGAACAATTATCAAAACACAAAGACCACACACACACAGACACACAGACACCTACACACAATGCTGAGCTATTGACAAATGACCATTAATATTCAACAGCAGCCTTAAGAATCAGACAGCTCTACGCTATCTGTCAATCAACCTGCCAGCCCTTACCTTGAATATATATGAGTAATCAGGACTCACAAGAAGTCTTCCAACTCAACAAAAAGGGGAAAAATGTACCTGAAACTCTGCCACTGACAGACTTATCGATAAGAACATCATATAAACATTTTACTATGGCCATATTATTCTATCTAGGACATGCTTTCGATAACGGTAAAGAGCAGAAAAAAGTTGTATTAAACCAGAATTATCATCCATGTCATTTTATTTGAATTTTTAAAGTTTTACTCTAATGAGCAAAGCCAAGACGAGTAGGGCAGCATGGAGGGTTTTGTCTGGGTTAGGACTTTAACGCTGACCAGTCAAATACATATTTAGTGTAGAAAAACAGCCAGGTGCTTCTCTGGCAAAGTAGCAGGTCAGACAAACTTTACAGACACGAACAAAACTGTCAGCATTTGGCTGTCAGCTGCTGTTCATTTTCTCCCTGGCTTCTACCTCACGATTGGGAGGTAAACAGAGAGAAAGAGAAACTGCCAGCTAACTCTATCAAAAAGCTTTTACAACACAAACACACACACACACACACACACACACACACACTCATGCATGTCTAAACGACGTTCAGTCTAATTAGTGCTGACTTAATGAGAGTTAATTATTTCAGTTTGCTGGCTCTTCAAGTTTTCAGGAGAAAATGAGGGCCCAGGTAAAGACAAATTAAGAGAAAACCCAGAGTGGTGGACAGATGTGCTCTATAGAGGTTACTGAAATCAAAAAGTTCAGAAATAAAAGGAAATAAAAGATAGTAATTTCCTTTCGCTGGCCTTGGGTTCAAATAAAGCACTGTCGCATGAACACCCACTTTGCCCCTCTGTCAAAGAAACTGGTCTGCACAGAAATATGGTTAATGAGGGACCTACATCACTGAGGAAAACGAAATCAATGAATGCCTGGTCTCTCACACACTGTAATCAGTATAATATGCCCCGCTGGTTTTGATTGGGAAAAGATCTGCCAAGAAGGGACTTAACTGCCTCACTGTCGCAACAAAGTTCATAAGAACATTATATGTGCCACCAGTTCTTTGCCAATTCACAACCAATTGGTAAAACTTTCAATCTGGACTGAAGTTATGGTTGCAGTCTGAGGTGCAGAACACTAACTGCGTAAGACTGGACAAAAAAGCAAAAATGCAACTTTGTTGGCATGTAGCAAAGTATTACTACTTAACAAAAGTCTTCAAATAGTCTTAAAGCAGCATTGATTGACGTTTTTGACCTTTTGACCTTATAAAGTGTTTGCGTACATATTGGCAAACCTATTTACAACTCCAGCAGACACAGAGCAACATTAGCTTGCATATTTCTGGCCAGCAGATGGATTTACATCCAATATAGTCTGCTTCATTTTAGTTACTGTTCTGGTCTTCACCAACTCCTTAGCGAAATATCTGGCTCTTCAGCAGATAAAAGCTGCTGCTGGAAACGAGGCTGATGAATCAAAACAGTAAATTTGTGGGCCCCAATACCAAAACATTGGGCTGAAAGACCCTAAAAAGCTCAGTCGAGCTGAAAGGAACCGCAGAGTTGGTGATAATTCTCTGTGGCTCTTCACTATGAGAGAACTCTTTCAGATTACAAATGGTCATTTGATCCATTGTTGAGATAAAACATATTGATTAGTGCAGCTTTAATGCAGCTTTTAACACATTACAGAGCAACACACTGATAAATATAGAATGCTGTAATATAATACAATGAGCAAGGATACACAAAATTGGCTATTTAAAGTAATTTAGAAACTGATGATGCTACTCCACTGCTGTTTGTTTGCATGTTTCAGCTCTGTCTGCGTACCCTGTTTTGCTTTTATAATTGATTAGAATCACAGTTACTTCTAATGTGTCTTTGATTACATTCTTCCAGTCCACCACAAAAATCGTCACCATGTCCTGTTGCTCTTGTGTGTATCTTCCTCACCGTGTCTCACTCTGACCACACTCACACTCACGTCTTAAGTGAGCTCCTCAAACAGAAGCAGCAGCATGCCATGCTAGCTTAGCAGTCGAGAGGAAATGGACATTTGTTCTTGATGAAGAGACAGCACAGCCAGTCATTTCGAGTCAAAAAGCTAGCACATTCAGACCAGAGGGTACCACATGAAAGGCCGCAGACGCATGTATATTTGTTTTCTAGTTTATCATTAACTGGAAGATTGTGTATTGCAGTGCAATGACTGACAAGGGTTAAAGCAGTTTCTGGCTCTGGTGACACCTACGCTGCTTTGCTTTGAACAGCACTCTCAGAGATCATCTGTCAGTCAAATACTCTGGGTGGTATTAGGATGTCTTTCCCTTGGACTTCCTGTAGATTAAGTTGTGGTCTGTAGGTGGCACACTTTTCTTTATCTATTCGGCATGGTGGCTATCACTGCTCATGCTAACTATCCACTTCTTTCTAAACAGCATGTGTCTTCCAATTTAACTTTTTAGCCCAAATCTTATAGTTTTTTCCCTAGCAGCATGGCTCTAGGGATGGCAATGTTGGTTGGTCGGCCTACCACTTTGGTCATTGGTGGTTCCCCCAAGGCTGACTTGTAATAATCTTAGTGAACCGTGAACTTTTCATTTAGCACCACTATCAGGCCAAGATTTTGACATTCCCATCAACCTCAGCTGCACATTCTCTTTAATGCTAGTAGCAATTGTTTAGCATGGTAACATGTTGACCTTGGTAAACATTATCCTTGCTAAACTTTTAGCATGTTAACAATATCTTTGTGAGCATGTTGCCATGCTGATGTTACCAAGATACCACTGTTCACTTCCAATTATTTATGACATCTAGCTCTTATTCCTATGGAGTTTTAATGCACTTATAAGTCACCTTGGACAAAAGTGTTTACCAACTAGAAATAATGTAAGCACAGCCTTACAAAGCGGCAAGTGTAGCTGTAGAATCTTAGTCTTGTTCCAAGGTTAACCTTACTGAGCAGACTGAATAGTGTATAGAAAAGAAAATGTGAAGGTTTTAAGCTCTGAGGATAGTTTAAAATGAAACCTAAGGCAGCCAAGTGAGTCGTGTATTTGTAGAATTGCTGTAGGTTCGTGTTTTTGGTGAAATTAAAGAGAGCATTTATCAATCTGTCCAGATTGACAGCCAATACCTATGTGAAAACTGGCTAAAGGCTGATCCAAAAGGCTACAAACCAATTTTAGTTTACACAATTATCAACACACCTAATCCAGGTAAATGCTCAGTGAGCCTTGCTAGACCACAATAAGTGGAGCGAAAATCTCTTAGCCGGCTTGACAAGAGGGGTACTCTCCTCTACCCCTCCTGCTCTGCTCTCCACTCATGTTGCAGTGGTTTGGCACAGAATGGCTCACACCCTGCATCTGGCAATAAGACCAGCTAATCCTGGATTTGTCACCCTCTGTGACTCTCTTTCTCTCCCACTTCTTCTTCTCTTTTTCCATCAATTCCTTTCCTGTATGTGCCTTTTTATTTGTCTTTTCATAAAGCTTCCCTTTGAAAACTGCATCTTCCCTGCTCAGCCTCCTTTCTTCCTCCCTCTCTCGCCTTCCTTGGATTCTTGTTCCCTCACGCTGTGCTCTGGCCTGACCTCTGTGATTTCTGTGCAGCTCCATCTGTCGATCAAGTCTTGAAATCTTTAACCTTGTGTTCCTTTTTGCACATCAAACTCCTGAGAGAAGACCCTCCCCTTACCCTTTTCTTCATCCTTCTCTTCCCATCTTACAATCCATGTCTTATCCCTTCTTTCGCTGACTATTCCCTCTGTAGACTAGTATAATTGCACCTAATATGAGATATATCTCCCTCTCTGGAAGCCTGGCTTAAGGTTTAGATAGCCAGGGACCCATGGGGGCTCTCTCTTTCCTTTCCTTTTCCCTCTTTGTCTCACTGTCACAAATCTCAGCAAAGATTTAGAATCGGGGGCAGCCAACCACAGTGAGTCCGACTTGTCCACTTTAAAGCTTGAAATGCTGTTTATCTTCTCTTTCCATCTCAGGAGAAAGAATTAACATTCCCCTAGCCTCTGCTTTTCACAGGTTCCCAGTGGAAATCACTCACTGCTGCAGTAAAAGAATCTGAATGGAGACCTATATCATGGTATTCCATCCATGCTACTTTAAACGAAGCACAGTTGTATTTTATGGGTATCCATTGCAACGGCTATGGTAATCATAAAGTAAGCAATCTTTCTTTTTCATGTTTTTGTTCTCGCTTGAAGCATAGAGCAACATTGGCATTCATTTGGGGTTGTGTTTCTGTCCAGCTGGCGAATGTAAGACCAATATTCACCCTTGTTTTAGGGCTGTTTTTGTCTTTGCCAACTCCCGAGGGAAATATCTGGTTATTTAGCTGCTAAATGCTCTACTGTGTTCACCAGCTAGTTTCTAAGTGTGTCAGTCCATTTGGGAAGGTAGCAATCAGTGGGTTTATCAGAGCTTTATTGCTGAAAACAGCTGCCTGCTGCAACTGGAAACAAGGTTGATGAGAGCGGTAAAGCTGCAGGCCGTGAAACCAAAACAATGAGCTGAAAGATGCTAAAATGCTCCTATGAGCTACAGAGTTGGGTGATCATTGGCTGTGGGTTCATCACCACAAACACACCTTTCACATTACACTGTCAATTTCTTTTTTTACCATTGTTAATATAAACATTTGTGCAACTTTAAAGTTCCACTGCATACTTCGACAATCATATAGTTGAATGAGGCAGTTGTTCAATAGTGTGCCAAGCCCATTCCCAAAGAATTTATCTGGACTATCTTTTCTACAAGGTACCATACTTTCTGGTTTTGTCTGGGCATTATATTAGACTCAACAGAACCCCTCATTTTAAGTATGCAGCATGTAATGCCCCTGTAAACCATTCAATCCTTGCCCAGACATGAAAGTATTATCCAAACAATAGGCTGGAAATCCTATTAGGGCATGTCGCATTCTTCCAATAAGTCTTACTGGGCTTTAAAACTTCTGCTTAAGCCCAAGTGTTATCTCTCCATATTTAAAGGACACAGTGTGCACGCTCTTTTAGTTTAAGTATTCTAGGAGCACCGTGTGATATTGCTGCATTTTGTTGAGGCTCTGATATTGTTAAGTAAAGAAAGTAAGGGCTGACAGCTTGATGAATAGCCACTGTGTATCTCTGCGGTTTGACGAAGATGAGGGAGTTGTCTAAAGGCGGCTGTTTTCTAGATGCCTGGCTTGTATGTGTAGGAGGGAAAGTGTTTGCGCCTGATAATCAAAAGCTGGAGAGTAAATTAGTTTCACATCTTGGTAGTTGTTGCCTTATTTCATCCTCTCCTCCTTTATTTTCTTGGAAACTAGAGTTTGATTATTGGGATTACTGAGCAGTGCTGACATTTGTCATTGCACTTTCAGAAGATGGAACAAGGAAAAGGAGAGGAAGAGAAAGAGAGAAAGCTTAAAAGACAGCAAATGTGTGTGCCCATGGGGGGTGTACGGAGGAAGGAGTTGAAGGAAGTGAAGATATGAAAGGACAGACGATGGAAATGGTGTCTTTGGCATCAGAAAATCTTTATTCTGTTTGTGCAGTCATGCAATTCATTGCTTTCTTGCTTACTTGTGTGCATATGCAGTGTGTATGACTGTGTGTGTGTGTGTGTGTGTGTGTGTGTGTGTGTGTGTGTGTGGCGCTGCCCCCCACCCCTTGGCTCTGCTGTTCATCCCTCAGTCTCCAGGGTCTGCAGTGAGAGGCAGTGCCACGCTGTGATAAAGGAGTAGCCAGAATAGCATTACACAGTCAACACACACATGAACATGCACACTTATACAACTACTTCTGCATGTGCATGTTTCCCCGAATCCAGTGCCGTATTGTCCTTTTCAAAATACATAGGGGGTCCACCTGGAGTTCTTCTGAAATGTTTTTTTTTTTTAGATAGCACTTGTTTCTTGAAAAGCCATCAGGGTTTTTGAAGTCTTTATAAAGGAGTTCACCAAGGAACCTCCTGAGGTCCTTTTACAATAGTTTGAACTCAAACGAGCCCTTAGAGCTTTTATTTCAGAGAGTGTCTGGTTTGTCCTTGGTCACTAATGCAGGATGACCTTACTATCTGCGAATACTAATGTGGTTTCATTCAACTGTTCATATAGATATGGTAAGGATGACTGGGTAGTACTGGGTACTTTGAATCACATTTTTGCTGAACTACTACTGTACAAATTCTGGTCATGGTTCAGTTGTGTAGTATTTAAGAAAGACATCCCTGCAGTACTGAACTCTAGGGTGCAGGAAACACAAAATATAATATGGCAGAAAACATCTTTGGGAACATTTTATTTGACTTGTACTTTTATTTTTGCAGTTTATGACCTATACTGCAGCCAGCCACCATGGGGCGATCAGGATGTTTTGGCTTCACTTTTGTTGTCCATCTTTATATACAGTCTATGGTGGTTACACTAAATTAAACTATGATGATACTAGAGCCATGACTTTTCGGGAACAGTACACAGCTTATCTTTGCTGAGGCACAGTGCTACTTGCATACTGTTATAAAGTTCAAGTCTGAAAAAAAAAACGATTTCCTACATGTGAAACATAAACTGAAGGGTACATAGGATGTTGCTATAGCCACAGAGCACAGAAACAGGGATTTGCAGAGCACAGAGAGAGGTCTGTGTTGTGTTAGCCTTGAAATAGCTACAACACAGAGCAAACTATTTTCAGCAGTAGGTATGTTGATGTGCTTGTCAGAGCTTTGAGCTCCACTCCTCATTGTTCAGATCAAATATCTCTTTTTCCCGTGTCCTTGAGTTCCACTCATCTATAGTAGCTGTGAAAATGTACTTGCTGTTGATACCATATGATGTGTGTAAATTATTGTTAACAAAGCCACGCTACCATGTTATCTGTACAATTTAAGATTACAATGTTGGCACTTTTTTCTCCCTGACATGACATAGATGATTTTCTAGTTTGATTTCTGTGCTGTGGGAGACCAAACCCGACATTACATACACTGTCCTCCTTCCTACAGTACATGGTGTTCTCATCCTTGTAATCAATGTCAACTACTCTTCAAACATTCTGCGAGAGGCTATTTCCTGCTACCTGATACTTTCATTTTAGGATCATGACCTTGAAGGACGTCATATCCTGACATGGAGGTCTTACATGTAATAATAAATGATTTAGCTTGTAGAGAAACAGCTTAAAATTCAATAAAAAATGATATTGTAATGAAGCCATAAATAAGAAGTCAGTTTTACACAGAATGCTATAACAACAGTAATTCAACGTGATGTTTACTCAGTTTAACAAAACTGAGACACAAGCTGTAGCGAACACATGGTGTGTGGTAGATCTTTCTTCTCATAAATCTTAATGATAACTTTAACAAAAACACACAGTAGATCCTAACAAGTGCAGTTGGAACACACATACATGCATGTGTTATTTCATCAATGAAAACTATGAGGAAAAATATTACTTGACAACCTTTTTTTTCCACCACAAAAAACCTGTCTAAGGCTAAAAAAACGCATAAAAACTAAATGATAGTGTGAAAAACAAATAAATGGATATATGAAATAATTAATTTTTTTAAAGCAAAGTCTTTAAAAATTTTTTAAAAATGTGCTTTCAAGTATATGCTGAAGTACACATTGTAGCTCCTTGATTAGTAGAACAGCATCCTCTGTCACCCAAAGATATTGCTATAATGCTAGCTAACGTTACTGGTTCTTGTAAGTAAAAAGTAACAGATGGTTTGTGGACACAGATGTATGGACTAAATTCATGTACAGTAGCACTGAAAATAAAAACATAATGCTGCAATAAAACAGCTGGGACAAACCATTAAAACAAGCAGGCCAGCATGCTGAGATTTATAAAACACGCAAGCTAACGTTACCGTAGCTGTGGATGTGGGGGTAAGGCTAACACTACTTATAGTTGACTGTCCTTTGTATTTATTAGAATGCATTCAGAATTAATGTAGGCTGTAAATCTTCCACTGTGCGTCCCCTAAAGAAATATTATTGTGTTGTCTGACGTATAACTGCTCAAAACACAAAAACATGCAGGCTAACATGGCAACATTTATAAGAAGGTAAGCTAACGTTAACATAGCTGTGGATGTGGAGCTAATGTTAACTTTACTTTCAGTTCACTGTGATTTGTGTTTATAGGCTATCGATAGGAATGAGTGCAGGATTAATGTAGGCTCTTAATCTTCCGCTGGATGTTCACTAAAGAAATATTATTGTGTTGTCTGAAGTTTAACTGCTCAAAACACAAAAACACGCAGGCCAGCACGGCAACATTTATAAAAAGGTAAGCTAACGTTAACATAGCTGTGGATGTGGAGCTAATGTTAACTTTACTTTCAGTTCACTGTGATTTGTGTTTATAGGCTATCGATAGGAATGAGTGCAGGATTAATGTAGGCTCTTAATCTTCCGCTGGATGTTCACTAAAGAAATATTATTGTGTTGTCTGAAGTTTAACTGCTCAAAACACAAAAACACGCAGGCCAGCACGGCAACATTTATAAAAAGGTAAGCTAACGTTAACATAGCTGTGGATGTGGAGCTAATGTTAACTTTACTTTCAGTTCACTGTGATTTGTGTTTATAGGCTATCGGTAGGAATGAGTGCAGGATTAATATAGGCTCTTAATCTTCCCCTGGTTGCTCCCTAAAGGAATATTATTGTTATCCTATGTTTTAGGTACTCATCTCAAGCTAAACCTGAAATGTAACCATGCTAACTGTACACATCAAAGATGGCGACAGCTGTACTCTCAGACATAAAATGTTTTAATACATGACACTAAAGTTTCACTTACCTACACTAGACTAAAATGGTTTTAATTTGTTGACTAAAACAATAATGACAAAAAATTAACAAAAATTGTTTATTTGAACACCTCACACATGCACATAAAGGAATATAGTGCACCCCACACACTGTGAACCGAACAAAAATATATTTTTTTTCCATTATGAATTGTGTGTGTGTGTGTGTGAGAGTGTGTGTGTGTGTGTGTAAGTAAAGGTACACACTTTGCTCTGCTAAAGTGAAATTAAAAATTCTATCTGCGCCAACTTCAGAATCACCTTCACATTAAAAAAAGAAATACAACCCCGCTGCCGTCTTCAGCAGAGCTGCTCCACAGCCGCGATTTGTGAATATTCATTGTTGTGGGATTGGGATTGATTCATTATGGTTCGCAGGAGCGTTAATTGATCACCTAGGTACCACCTTCCCCTTCCACCACTTTAATAATAAGGATTAAATATAAGGGAGTGATCTATGACATGAAAAGGGCAGGAGAGAGTACGACAACACACACTTTACTTTCTCTCACTGTGTATTTAGATAAGTGTTAAGACATACTGGTTTTATTTAGTATCTCATGGTAGTAAACCCTACATCCAAGCACTCTACACTTTTTACATGATTGATGCTGTAAAATCCAGGGATGCAGAAATAAACCTTCCAAGTAGGAGTTTGCTGATTGATGAAACTACATACCTGCTTTTCTTAAATTTTTAAGCCTGAAACATCTGCTTCGTCATTATATGAATATGCAGGATTGTCATGTGCAGATGCTCGCTTTCGGGTCTGCCAATTTTGCTTCTGTGTAATTTTAACATGTTGTACGCACCCAAGGTAATGGATTCTCTAATTTCTGTTTAAGTGGTTTGTGTGGTGTTCGAATGAGAGATTACTGTCACAAAGAACTTACTTGTATTTATTTTATGGAGCAAAACCTATGAGACAGTTAAGGCAGACAACTCACACATATTCCGCAGCAAATATCTAAACCCACCATTTTAAAAAACGCAGCCTATTTCAACTGACGTTTCAGTCAATGGCTCCTCCATGCTGTGGTTGCACAGTACATTTATCTCTGTTGTAACACTCAAACAAATACATCACCTCCACCCGGGCATCCACCTGTAGGCTCTAATTCAGGGTCCCTCTTCTCTGTACTGAGCTTGTGGTCAGAGGACAGATGCCTCTTATGCCATTTTAATTTCTTGATTAATTCAGAATTGATTTCTGTCCAAAATGTTTAGCTTTTGTCACTTTTTGTCTCACTTGCAAGGGCTGCTTTTGGCTGTTTTTCTACAGTGTGTGATCATTTCTTTGCTTACGTTAGTCTGATGTGTGCACATCTATTGAAATGCGACCATAAAAAAGCCATTTAAAAGATAAACTCCTTCCCTATGGACAGAGATTAGGGAGGAGAATGTGATACAATTTGCTACTCATGTCCCTGACAGCCTCGGTAACCACTTTCCCAAATATTCTGGGACAGCTTGAAGTAAAGTCTGTGTATATAATTTGCTGAAACCAACTGAAAGTGCTGTAGTGTGAAGCTGTGCACTGGTGAGCCTCGGCGACAAATTCAGTGGAGATCAACCCAGATGGAGAGAACAGAAGTGAATACAGCTGTGTTGTGATTTCTCATAACTGTGACAAATTACAGACAGAGACAAATTCTTTCCTCACCCAGTTTAAAATGAAGGAGTTTGTTGACAACCTTTTTCCGTGTGTCCATCTTTCGCTAATTCACTCACACACACACACACACACACACACACACACACACACACACACACACACAAACTTCCTCAAACAGAAACATCATCTGTCATCTTTGAGCAGAGCAAGTGCCAGATAGTACCGCACACTCACGCTGATGTTTTTAAATTGGGAAGCAATTCTTTTGATTTATTTTCTGTATTTTAAAATTTCTAATTATAAATCTCATCTTCACCAATGACGACTGTAACCTGAGGGGCAGCAGTAGACTTCTCGAAGTCAAATTAATTCATTTTATTTATAAGAACGCATTTGAACAACTTGATCAAAGACCGTGCAATACAAATATAAACTCACAGGCATATGAAAAACTGCCAGTTTCCAGTTTGGATCCCTGGACTGGCAGAGAAAAGGTGGTTGGGGAAAGAGAATGAGCAGTGTGGTGCTCCACCTCAGTAGTTCAACAGCTACCAGATGTGCATTTTTCTAACTCTATGAAGAGGAAGCAGACTGATTCTCATAAAGACACATATGTTGAGTCGTCGAAGGGACTTCAGTGCCAATGCAGAAAAAAAAAGTGTGAAGGTTGGGCTGGTGGATAGGTGTAGTTTTGTCTTCAACACTCGTGGCGTACCATCACATCCCATATCATACCAGTGTTGGCCTTTTTATATTTCAGCCATGAACATGATCTTTCTCCAACCTTAATCAAGTAGTGTTAGTTGCCTCATTTTAATGATACTTCACCAGGCTAGTTTAAAGCTGCATTAATCAAGATTTAGTTTAGTTTAAAGCTGCACTAATCAATACTATTGTGTGCGATTTCTCATAGTAAACACAGCAAAGAATCTCTGTGTTACATTTGATCCTACTAACTAAACAAAAAAAATATTCATCCAACTCTGCAGTTCCCCTCAGCTCTACGGACCTTTGTAGCGTCTTTGAACTCATTGTTTTGGTTTCACGGTCTGCAACTTTAACGCATTTAGCCACTAAAGAAACCAATATTTTCCTCAGGAGTTGGTGGAGACCAAAACAGAGCTATCAGAAGAGTGAATATTGCACTTAAATTCTTCAGGTGGGCACAAACACAACTCCAAAAGAATGCTATTGTTGCTCTGTGTCTGTAAATAGGCAACCATTAACCTTGATAATGGTGACCCACCCCTTCCCCAAAAATCACAATTTTGACTATCCACCATAAAAAGTCTTTACATCTTTCTTTTTCACATTTTCTATGTTTATTTCACTGTTAAAATGTGTTTTCTGTAAATGTTATCTTCCTGGGTGGTTACCTAAATGCCTTATCCATAATGCCAGGAATATAATTCTGGTGAGGAAATACTAAAACCCCTTTATTTTATGACATTTTTGGCCATTTAAGAACAGGGTTCACACAAAATCTTTAAAGTCTGGAGAATGCTTTATTTTAACCATTATGTTTTCAAGGTTAGGAATATGCTTGAATTCGAATATACTCCCTGAAAAGTGCTTGATTTTCTAGATAAATCTGGTGTGTCATCTACACAATTACCCATGTAAACCAAAAATCTTTTAATATTTGAAATGAAACGACCCCTTCATCATATTTGTTTGTTGTCTCCTGGCATTTATGGTAACTATTTAGATGTGATGATAAAGGCTTTGAGGGTCTGAACATTTTTGATTTAGGTACCTTGAAAGTGCTTGAATTTTACTCTGTAAGAATATCTTCTCTATCACAATCAGCCATAAAAATCTCACCATGTGCAATCTGTGTGCAATTGTTGACTGTAAACTGTTGTTAAAAACGGTAACTATGGTCCTGGTATCACTAACTGTCCCATCATGTTGTGTGCAGACAATCATTTGCTTCTCATAGAGAGGAATCTGTTCTCCACGTGAAATCTTGTGTGGTGTAAAGATAAACACTTTAACCCTGACTTGCTCCAGTGGAGCTGTTCTGTGGCCTTCAGCAGAAGACTGTGATTGAACTGAAACGCTTACAATTCTGGGCGCACTGAACTGTGAGAGTGTGAAGCAAAGCGATGCTGAGCCCAACCTGCCCTGAATGAATACCTGCTAAAAATCCATCTGTATATTTGTCAGTGCATGCAGATTGTGGTCACGGCTTGCCCCGCGTCTGCAACAGCAACTAAACCTTCCCCGTCCCCAGCTGAGGACCTCGGTCAACCCTGAAAGCCATCTGCCAGCCTACCGAGCAGAATCTGGTAGAATACGTTTCCACACATTCATTGCTTTGCATCGTTGTCACGGTTACAACAACAGTCTCCTGGGAACATAACAAGCACTTGTGGAGCCATGTGATGCAGAGAAAAAAGGTAAAACCAAGCAGACCAACTGCCTCTGTCAACTGTAATCCATCACCACGTCTTCAGGTCTACTGGGCCACTTTGCTACTAATAAACCTGGGTCATATCACATAACCAGAATCATTTAGTAAGCTCAAAAACAGGGGCAAAGTAAATGTAAATGAAAACCTACAGCAGAGAGGATTAGGAATGAAGGGCATGGGAGTGGGAATGATGGGTTATGTAAGAGTGGAGAAAATGTGGCTTTGACTTTGTACTGTTGCTGGTGTTGTTGTCCCGTGGCGGCTTATTAGCATGAGTGCGTTTCATCATTTTGCTTATTCATGAACACTTTAGTGCATCTGCATATGGCTTATTTTCAGCCAACACCGCAGGAGAAGAGCAGACAATGTGGTGCAGACCAACGGGGAGCTTTTGACAGGGATGGTAATGATGCTAATGATCCCTTCTGTACTTTTATTTGTTTGCCTGGTGGTTTTTAAGTTAAGTTTGGTTGTCACTTGATCTTATTTTCTCTTTTATTATGTTTCGTGCATCTTGAGGTTTTCATCATTTGTGCAAAAGAGCAAAATTCAACTGAAGGAAAATGATGATGATAGATAAAAACCTAGAAGACAATTTTACAATCAAATCCCAAATCGAACCCTACTACCAATATCTTGTAAACAGCTTAAAGTTTATCTGTCCACCAAGATTAAGGGTAATATGTTCATGACTTTTAAAATATCCCATTGAGTAACAGATCACAGTTTTGAAGGGAACTACATTTGTTAAGGACGAACGCTTAATGGTTTTTATTTCTTAAAATCTTTTCTGTCAATTCTGTGAATTGGTCAAATGACAAAAAAGAAATCTTGGTTGTCGCCTTGTTAATATGCTCTCTCTCTCTGCATACTGGTGTCTTTGGCCAGAGATGTGGTTTTGTGGAAAAAGAAACACTACACTTTATTGTTTTTGATGTTTGAAAGATAAGGAGTGGGCTGTGTCTTTCTCATGGGATCGCCTCATGTCAGTTTTAGAGAGCTAGCTAGCAGGTAGCTGGCTAGATAGCCGTCGAGTGCGACAGCTGGTGAACAGAGTAGTCAGAAACTCCCTGTTAAACTTTTAAGCACATCACATCATTGTCTTTGGCTTATAATGACCTAAAAATATCTCCAGAAATCAGGGCTGTGAAGCAGCTTATGTTATGTCCGAAGCTAACGTTAGCTCAAGCAGCTACAGTGTACAACTGTAGGTAATTGAGGGTTCGTTAGTCAGATATCAAGCTATCAGATGTGACTTACCAGCAGTTTGTCATTACAACCATAGCTGTTCGTCAGTACATTTAATGCCACTTTTGAACGTCATAATTATATTTGAATATCATTGAATAATGTCTAGTATACTACTAAAGTAATATCTTAATAAATGTGAGCTAATGGGAGCAATTTTTTCTATAGAAACCTATGCAAATTTACTCTGAGCGGTTTAAAATCAAAAAGGACCCTGGGAGGACCTCAACAACAAACAACAGCATTATTTTGTCTAATACAATCATACCTTGTTTAATACCATGTAGATCACAAATACATGTCTGTACTTTAATTTGTAGAAAATCATTACTAAAATCAAATCTAAATTGCAGTTAGATATTTTCCTCAAATTTGTCCACTCTGTACTTCATGCAATAATCGCAGGGTTGGTTGTTCGATCCCCGGCTTCTCCTGACTACATGTCCTTGAGCAAGACACTGATCCCCTTAATTGCTCCCAGTGGTTAGGCCTGTACCATAAAAGTCCATTTACCAAATGTGTCCTTTTACACACAAAACTTATAAATAAATATATATCAAGAAGAACAGTTGACACAGAATATTGTCTTCCCACTACTATATGGAAATACAGTAAAAAGGTAAGTTTATTTAAGTAATGTCGAGGTGGAGACCATCATCATCATCGTCGTCTCAGAGAGCTCCATTTTACACAACCATGTGCCGTCTAACCCACAGCCATCCTACAGCACTGAGGAGAGCTTACACAGTGTTACGTAAACTGACACAGTCACACAGTAAGTGTCCTTATGTCAGACGTGCTGTGTGAGTAGATTCTGGTTAAATCGGGTCAGAGACAACTGCACACAATGCCAAATATACACTCACATAAAACATGCATGTACAGTGAGGCCCTGAAGGTGTCAATGGTTCATTCTACACTAACAGATAAACAATATGGAGCTGATGACAGAAGTGCATTCCCACTGTGTCCTGGTGTGTGCATGCAATTATGACTGCATGTGTGTCAATCTGTTAATGTGCCTGTTCGTGTGTGACTGTCTGTGCCGGTGCATGCATAATGTAGACTACCTTTTCACCCTTTTCATATTGTGGACAGAACACTGCCTTTGGTGTATCTGTGCGTCGTTACTATGACGACCAGTGTTGCCCAGTGTGGTCAGTGGTAAATTACAAAGCATAAAGACATATGAAAAGAAATCATTAGTTAGCTGCAGTCTCTCCCAGGGGAATTAAGATTCACAGCCACGCAAAAAAAATAAAAAATAGGCGTTCCGGGATCGATGGACGACATCTGGGAGCCTGAAGAGCCACTGAGGGACTGCAATCATCATCAGTCCTCTGCTGACTGATTAGAGTTGATTAGGATACTGAGGCTGCCCATTCTAACAGGTATAAACATGTGCCTACACTTGCACGTAGTCTTGCATATAAGGCCTAGAAATGCAGATACATGTACAGGTAGATAAAGGCGACACAGTTCAGTCTGCAGTTGATGCGTTTGGGACAGAAGAAAAAAAGTTATCTTAGCAGAGTACTAAAGCTATAAAAATCTAATTAACTGATTTAATTACCGAGACCATGGCCAGAATAAGTAGCTTCTATCTCACACTAGTAGTTGTTGCCACATTTCCCATGAACACTGTTGCTTCCCAGTCTGGTAAAGCAAGCGTAAATCCCACGAGCTTGATGTTCAGTGCAACATTTTAGTAAAATGAGTAGAGGCTGACTTTCTTGTCTCAGATTTTTCAGAAAACTATTTTTGGTGAGTAGGTTAGGAGAGAAGTGACATTTCCAGAGCAGCTGCCATGTTTGCAGTTTGATAAGCCAATTGCAAAACCCAGGGCCCAGCCACCAGTGTGTGGGGCATTTTTTCCTATCTTTATTCAAGAACATGGTCTCTCTCAATTTTAGAGCATGGCCTATTGATTTCACATTCAGATTTTGTAAAGCTCTCCCTCAAAACCCTGTCCTTGTACTCAAATAGCCCCAGCTTGCGGTTAGATTTGCTGCTCTCAGATTTCTGCTCTGCTCTTGGATTTTTGGATTTTCAAAATGACAGCTGTAGTGTTGACCACTGAAACGATCCCTGCCTTGCTGCAGGCCCATTTGCTTTACTTCTTAGAGCGTAGTTAGTCCATTTTTCTGTTAGTCGAAAGTGAAGAGGATAAAACTTTTGAAAGGGATTTTACCAATGTCTTTTCATTTCTTTCACCATCAATAAAAGTGTTCAAAATAACAAAGCTCCATTTGTCTTGAAAGAACAGCGACTTCTTCCTATTTTGTGCCGTAAAGCAATCCAGCAATCTCCACCCCCCCGCCACGTGTTCAGATATTGAGTCATGATTATTATGCAAGCATAAATGTGTAGTTTGCTTAAATTTACTGATGTTTAAGTCAACATGTTGCACCTTTAACTCATGTTCACAGAGTTATGATTTACGCTTCAGTGTGGTGCCTTCTAAGTTACTGCAGGAATTTAGAATTTAAGACAAACAATAAAACCTTCAATAAATAAATACACAAGCTGCATTCAAGATCTGGCTGGCTAAAATTTTGAAATATTTGGAGTGAAGATGTAGGTAAATGTGACTTAAGCTGTGCAGTGGTTGCACACACAAACACATAAGCAAACCGTGTCACATGACAATTAGCTCTAAAGGGCAGTGAGGGTGGTCAGCATTGTCCTCCTGGAAGGCTCTGGCAGACTGTTGCTCCTTCCAGGCTACACACATACATTCATACACACTCACATACACACACACAAAACCATCTGCGTCAGTGCGAGCTGTGCAGCCGTTTGTTTAATGATTAACTGGTCCGGTGCTGTGCTTCATCATTTCAAGCAGAGTGAATAGGTGGTGAAGGGGAGAGGAAAGCCATACTATGGAAATGAGAGGTAGCACACATAATTAAATGCGCACATACAAACACACACACACACACACACACACACACACACACACATCATGGACGGAGGAGAAGCAGAAATACACCCTGCTATTCTACCAAAGTGGAAACAGAGAAATCTCATCAGCAATCCCAACAAACTTCTCCCAGGAAGAGACAGAAAAGAGGAAAGTCTGAGAAAAAGGGTTTGAAGTTTGATTTTTCACTCATCATGTCATTCTGTTTAGAAATATAAATAGATGGAGAAAAGCAGGCTGAAGTTAGGTTGTGCTCTACCCCAAAAACGTTTTTTTTTTTCCTCCACGGGTGCTGACTCCTATTCCTCATTATCTCGAGAGTAAAAGGTCACAGTGCTGCACATTCCTGACGTTGTGAAAGATGCAGGTTTTTAACGCTCACTGCTGCACTGACAGCTACAATATACCAACTTTTAGCTAAAGAGCAGCACATTTTTTTTCAGCGTTTCTGTCCCAGTAGTTGCTCAGTGCTGCTATTTAAAAAAAGAAAAAGATGCTGCCGGATGGACACAAAGGCTGCAGCACAACACAAGTCTGACCCCATATTCACGCTGCGAGAAACATCACATCAGGATGGAAGTGCGTTTATTTCCTACAAGGCAATTTGGCCGATGTGTGAACGGATAACAAGCTTGTTTTGTTCCCCTACTGATATAATTTTACGTCACAACTTTGTAGCTTTAGCTTCTCACACTGCCTACAAACAGAAAAAGTACATAAAAACTATCAACCAAGTAACTTAACAACACAAGGAAGAGCAAACTGAACAGTCTATCCTTAACTTTGGAAAAGCTGTTTTCTGCACTTAGCAACAACATTAGCCACAAATGAGCCTTTTCTGGGTGTTGACTTTGTAACATCTATATTAGCTTTTCAACCCATATAAAAAGCCGTTTTTTTCCCCATTTCAATTAAGCACAGAGTTACAGTTGAGATGACCTCTGCTGCACTGAGTCAGCGGCAAGCTGCAAATCCAGTGCCAAAAATTAATTACATCCCTTCAAATATCACTGAAGAGTGTGAATTAAAGACATTCACTGACCTTTTTGGATATTTGCCCTCTGGTTATATACTCGTGATGTAATGAAACACAGACACAAAAATCATCCATGTGTCCCTGGTATATAACTGGCCCCAGCAGTTATTTCTAAGGTTTTAGCATACACTGACTGATAAATGACTGGCTTTATCTAAAGACAAAAAAAAAGTTAATGGCCTGTACATTTCAAAATGTTTTAAATGAGATGTCATTAATTCAACATAGCTGAGGCAGCCAGGTGAGAACATCTTGTAGTCTCAGTGTTTACTACATTTACTTTCTAAAGAAAAACAGGAAGTCGCTTCTGTTATTTAAAAAGAAAATCCTGCTTTCAAAAACATATTATGTCACATCCACTACACAAGCTTTTAGTGGTGGAGCTCTAATTTTCACATTTTTGGAATAATACCATTCTCCAAAATTATTATTAAAAAACAAAGTGCATACTGAAGTGTTATTTTCATGTCTATGTACATAATTCCCTTTTCATTTATTAAGTAAGCTGACGAAGCAGACCCATTTCAAAAGACTTCAAGGTTGTCTTTTTTCAGTCTTGTAGCCCAGATATTCAAGTTGCTAATAATAGAACTCTTTAAACAAACAGATCTATTACAAAGTGCTCTAGACATCAAATATATGTGTGTATATATATATTAAGGCAGGAGATTAAAGAGAAGCACAGTCTGAATGTGTGCTCTTGTATGTCTATCTTTTTGATATTTAGATCTTGACAGTGAGGACAGTTTAGCTAGTCCTTACATTTTCAAAAAGGAAGTTAAAAAAAAGGGCAGTTTAAAGGTTAAGACAAGGTTTTAGGATTAAAGGTATAGCTCTGCATTTTGGGGAAATATGCTTATTTACTTTCTTGCCAAAAGTTGGATGATGATGATCAATACCACTCTCATATCTGTAGGCTAAATATGAAGCTAAAGCTGGGAGACGGTTAGCTTAGCTTAGCATAAAGACAAAAACAAGGGGAAACAGCTAGCCTAGCTCAGTCCAAAGGTAACAATATCCACCTACCAGCACCTCTAAAGCTCACTAATTAACATGCTATAATGTATCTCCTTTGTCCCTGTGCAGCTTGGCATAGTGACTTCCTGAACAAGCAACCAGCGGAGACGTAATTTTTACACTTCAGCTTTTGTATGGATTAAACAATAATAACAAATAACATGTTTATTAGTGAGCATTAAAAAGGTGCTGTCTGGCAGATTATGTTACCTTTGTTACCTATTTTTGTCAGAGCAAGGTAAGCTTTTTATGCTAAGCTAAGCTAACAATGTCCTAGCTCTAGCTTCATGTTTAGCCTACAGACATGAGAGTGGTATCAATCTTCTCATCTAAATTTCAGCAACAAGGTGAATAACCCAAAAGCGTGTTGCCCAAAACGTCTATTGTATTGTCTATTCCTATATGGTTAGAATTAGGTTATGGTTAAGGTTAGGGTAAGGGTTGTTGTTACGGTTATGGGTTAGAGACTAAGGAGTTCATTATGTCAAAAAGGGTCCTCACAAGTATACAAGTACAAATGTGTGTATGTGAGTGCTGACGTGAGTGTACAATGGGCAAGTCTGCAAAAGTGAATAATAATTAGTTATGGAGAAAACGACAGAAAATGTGTGATTACAGTCATGTATTTTGAACGCTGTGGCTTTGAAATAACCAAAAAATTATTCATCATAATAATCTGCTCATACTGTCACCCTTCAGTACCAGGGAAGACAGTTCCATGGTACAGGGGGTGATAATGAGGTCTGAAACAGACAAAGCAGCCGCACATTGTACCAATAGCTTCCAATAAACCTAATGAAGTAACATTTCAAAGAGATTTTCACTAGGCGTTGTCAGGCAAACAATAAAGTCTTTTGATCCAGATGCTGTGAAAGGTTTGGGATGTGCACGCTCTCTATTCTGTTTGTTTATGGAAGTGATAATGACCAATTCTTCCTGCAAAGTCTGCAAAGACTGAATGCAGTCTATTTTTACCTCTATTGCCTGTGGTACGTTTTTGTGAAAAGACTGTTCTGTTTTCTTTAGTCCAAAACACAGTTGTGCCGTATGATGCTGTCTCCTAACACCACTGTCCTATTTTCGTTGCCGCAGGAAAGCAACATTTGTTTCAAAGTTGCTCCCTTGCTTGGTTCATCCTGCTGATTGTACTTTTACCTCTACTGTTGGATGATATGTTGCTTAAGAGACTGAATTCTCAGGTGGGGAATCAGGTAAAAAAGCAACCAAAAGACTTCTGTTTCCAGGGCAAAACACCAAATTATGTTCTATGCTTTATATGCAGAGTGGTCTTGTTAACGTACCACACACCGGCGCTTCCAATTTGTGCAAGGGGCGTCAATTAACACACATCCTAAGACATCCTGCTGAGCTGCATTTACAGTGTGTTTTCAGCTCCTGCACTCCTTCCTGCTATTGGCTTTAATATAGTGGAATTTAACCTCTTTCTACTGTTATACTTGTTCTGCTGTAAGTCGCTGTGGATGACAGAATCAGTGAAACAGGGCTGAGAATACCTCCTAGGGGAAGGTTTTTCCAAACAGCTGTGTCAGTTTCTGTAGTTATAGGGATCTTGCTTGGAGGAGCAACAAGGGTCAGTGCTTCTAGTCCACTGTTGTGACACTTAAAATGTGGCCGTTTTGTTTTACTGCCACTGTAACCCTCGTCGGCAATTTCCCGCAGGGCACAATAGGCAGAAAATGGGTTAGCCATTAGCAGTAAAAAAAAAAAGTCTGAGCTGTCAATAAATAACCTCACTTTAAATTAACTTTTTAATTTAGCTTAATTCAGATCAAATGTGTGGTGTCCGGCATGTGGGGTTGCTTGCTGGCAGGGTTTAAACACCTTGCAAGTCACCTCCTCAAATAACACTGAGACAAGAGAAGAGAGTCAGCACATCAACTTTTAAAGCTCGGTTGTTACTCACATCTTAGTGGTATAAAAGCATTCATCTTGTCCAATTGTCTTGTTGGCTTAAATCAATCTCTTTATGGTCTAAACATTCTAAAAGAAAATGTTCAAACCTAAACTTTCTGTCAAACAGCAGTTATTGAACAACAGACAAATTTAGACTGGATTTTTTCCTCCCATCTCTCATTAGCTTCCTTTGATATAAAACGTCAGACCGGCACGGCCATGTTGGGAAGCACGAGTCTGCTGCTTACATGCCCGAAAAGACACTTTAAAAAAGCATTTTGTCCAATCATAGCTTAGCAACAGTAGCTAGGCACGGCAGGCCTGTTAAGCTTTGGATTTCTCCACATGCTGAAGCGGCATAAATGGGGCTGTAGTAAGAGCGAGTTTGGAGGGTTGTGTCTTTTTATTTAGCCTCTCCAAAACAAAAAACAAAAGAGCAAAAGTGTGGAGAATGGATTAAACAGTGTTTTCATCTGCTCTAACGTAACCTGCAAATGTTAGCATGCCTGACTAACTTGCTTACTACCTACAGGAGGATTGGAATTTCATTAGCTAACTGCATATTGTGGGCTTACAGGTTCTGTTAGAAAAGCCGTTCATGATAACACATTCACTGTGTAGTCTTTAACAGGTGTCAAGTGTGTGGGGGTCTAATGTATGTGTCCACTAGGAAGCAGGGTCACGTTAAGCAAACAACTATGTACAGAAAAATGTAGAAGGAATCAGGAAACGGAAATCAATTTCACCCCGATGACAGTGTAAATACACCACTAAGATAGAGAATCACCAGCCAGTCATCAGTTTGCTTGCCACGCAGGTCCACACTATGTGTGGTTGAGATTTAGGAGGTGTGTGATCTCTGCATAGGTTTGGTAAGGCGTTTACGTGCATCCCTGCAGAAGCACAATTCCAGCTGTAAGGCTAACGTTAGCAGCTCTGCCATGCTCTTAATTGGAGTTTACACTCCACCTGAAAATCCTTCAGCTGGAAACATTAAAAGTCAGCCAAAGACAGCGTTTTCAACAAACTCATACATTAGTATAATTAGCTAGCTAATCAAATCTGCCATTGGCAGTTTCATTTCAGCCAGCAAATGTGATAGTTGCCGGCTAGAAATGAGAAACCTGCTTTTGTCTACCTCCTTGTGTAATCAAGTACTGCTTGTTCAAAAATAACTATGAATTTCAAGCAGTCAATCTGCCATAGTAATTAATGTAAACTGCATATGTGCCGCGCAAGAATGGAAAGCTTAGTGACTAGTCAGTAATGGGTGTCGAAGTTTAAATTTCTCAGTTATCTTGAGCTGCAACTTGGGGCCGACAAAGCATAAAGTTGGCTTTCGCAGCAACGATGAAAACATCCAAACACCTTCATTTTGTACTGTGCTCTGCTGTGTGTGTGTGTGTGTGTGTGTGTGTGTGTATGTGTGTTTACCCTGAAGTCGATGCCCACAGTGGAGATGAAGCTCCCAGCTAGAAAGGCTCCATCTTTGAAGCGAACCAGCAGACAGGTCTTCCCAACACCTGAATCCCCCACCAGCATCACCTGAGACACAGACAGACAGGAGGGAGAGCGGGCTTTGGATGATACAAGTCAAGGTCTTGTGTGTGTGTGTGTGTGTTTGGGAAGGTGTTTAAGTTGTGTGTGTGTGTGTGGGGGGGGGGACTAAAAACTTATCTACGAATACACAGGAGTTTAGGCAATGCAACACAACACACACACATATGCACATTCCCCAAACTCCCATCTACAGGGGGGAACAGAGCGTTACACTCACTCCGGTGGGAGAGAGCAGATTGTACAGGACTGAGAGAGAGAGGTGGGAACCAGAGTTTGTTTGTTTCCTTTACTCCCCATCAGACAACACACACTCTGTTCACTTTTGTATGTGATGTGTCTGTGTGTCTATGCACGGTGCTGTAGGGGTTAAAGCTTTTACATTCTATTAGCAGCAATATGCTCTGATATGGAAATTCATTGTGTTTGATTTGCTGTGAGCAGAGGTGATATTTGTGACACTGAACTGTTACAGCTATGTGCATTATCCAAAGTCAAAGTTGAGACTGGAGCAGGGATTTTGGCAGGCCTGTCACAGGAACAGTTGTTAATCAGGGGAAATTAATACCAGCTGCCATGGATGAGAATTTAGATTTGCATATGCTCAATGCAGTCTTTATTATCTCCATTTCACACGTTCTTCATTATATTCTGTTTCTATAGTGCTATACAGACAGTTGGGGCTGCAAGTAATGATTATTTTCATTATCGAGTCATCTGTCGATTATTTTTTTGATTGATTAATCATTTAGTCTATGAAAAGTTAAAAAAAAAAGGGGTAAATGCAAACCCAAAGTGACATCTTCAAATGTCTTGTTTTGTTGAAACAACAGTCCAAAACCCAAAGATATTCAATATAAAATGATTTATAACACAGAAAAGCAGCACAGCACATCAAAGATTTGGCAATTTTGGTTAATTAAAAGACTGAAACAATTGATGGATTATCTGTTTTACTGGTAGCAACACTATGATATTAGAACATTCCTGCAGAGACATTGTGTGTCTTTTGTAGGCTTCAAACAAGCTTAGAGTGACTTTAGAGTACATTTCTGACTTGGGATAGATGCACACAAGCTATTTGATACATATCATGTAGGTATACAGCATTCTAACAAGTAAAGGATTACTTTTATTTACTCTGTTTTTCATAAATATAAATTTAAAGTTCTGATAATGTATTGGCTTGGTAAGAACTGAAATCAACTGGTGCATTTTGGGATGTGTAGTAGCAGCCCAGATGTTTTGCCATTATGTCCACTGCTGCTAAACAAAAAGCCTCCTCCTGTGCTGCTGGTAATTGATCTCATACATAATAGAAACCCCTCCCAGCCATCTCCTTCATGTTATTGCACTGGGTTATAGCTGCAGCGCACACCACTTAATGTTCCTGTCTGCCAATACACTGTAATTCCTACACTTTTGCATTTGCAGGGACCAGAGTGGAGACACAGCGGATATACCTGATTGTATTTTATACATGCGAGAGGAGTATTGGGATTAAACATGATGAAATTACACAGCTCAAGACAAATGTACCTATACGGACAAAAAAATCTACCTTATTATGCATTTGTGACTGCTCCTTCTGTGGGGAATAATGGTGAAATTAACTTTTCCTGCAAGCCTGTTCAGAGACGCACGATATCCACCTCTTATCCACATTGTATTGTATACTGTACAGCTACCGGACAAGCACCTCTATGGAAGCCCACTGCCGCCAAGAAAAGAAAAAAAAATGATGAAAAGCTATGCATAATAAAAATAAAAATACTCACAGTAGGTCAAATTATATGTAAGTCAAATTATAAGTCAAAGTCAAAAGTATGAAATAATGAGTCAATGTTTTAACTTACAACATCACAATAATAAGATTGTAAGTCAAATTTTAATTTTCTAAATATGAATGATGAAAAACTGAGTGACTCAGCAATGGTGAAATAACTTACTAAGTCAAACTTTTTACTTTCTCAGTCCAAATTAAAAGATACTAATTAAAAATTGGGACTTACCATGAATAGCTATTTTACCATGCCTGACTTTTCATGTAGGCTATTTGTTTGTCTTTTCTTAGTCTGAAATGGGTTTCCATACACAGCTGTCTCATATGTCTCTGAAAACGTTTACAAAGTGTCTCCAAAAAAAAGAGGGCAACAAAATATCAAACCTTAACACACCTTAAGTTTATCAAAAAGACAGGTATGTATATGGTCATGCTGCTGCTTTCTAGTGGAAATAATCGCTCCACGCACTTTTACATTCACTCTGTTTTTGTTTTTTTAGAAAATTTTCAAAAGTAGAATTTCAACTTCGGAGAAACAAGAAAGAGGAAGATACATTATCACCAGGGATTCTACTTCATTTTAAAAGTGTGAATTTTAAGTTTTTTTAATTGGCTGCACCTGTGGTAATTTAGTTATTGATTGCTTGATTGAATACATGCTCGTCAAATATCTCACTTTAGGAAGTTAAGCCTGAACTCTCAGCTCACCTTGAAGGCAATGTCATAAAACTCTCCGCTGTTGCTGAGGGACGGTCTGCTGGGATACACCAGTCCGGAGGACGGAACGGCAGCGGCGGCCAGACCTTTCCCCGTCCTCCCGCTGCTCGGCGACGCCTTGGAGCTCCCTTTGCCTTTCATTGCCTTCTTCCTGGACATGGCTCCGATAACCTGTTCCTGCTCCGAGCAACTAAGATAAACGAACGAGGAGGAGAGTGTGATATAGATGAGGTGGGTTTTCTTTCAGTCTTCCAACACTTTCGTTGTGAAGTTCACCTGTGCGTCAAAATCATGACTGTGCGTAAAGCGTAAAATGGTAACGGTTTCACGGACAAAAACTGTCTGTAAAGCGAGACAGCTGTTGTCCCAATGGTGCAACTGGGTGACTATAAATCTGCGCTCTCTCTCTCCTCCCTCTCTCGTATTGTGATGTTGGGAGCGCATGAAGGCATGGTTGTTTCCGTGCGTTTATAGGGGAAATCCACCCTAAAACGGAAATAATGTAATACTTATCCAGCAATCAATACCAACAAGTGCAGTCTCTCTAAGCTGGAAATCAGAACCTTCCTCAAACTGATGTGACATTTTTGGATGATCATTAAAACAACTGACATCATTTTGAATACTAGATCCAAACCAAATCTCCAAGATGTTTTATAATTAACTGTCTATGGGGCAGCTCCAGGATCTGATCCTATCACTGCAATTTGTCACGTTACTGTTAATCTTATGGAGAGAGTGGGACCAATTTCTGTTGTAAGAAGTGAGTTGTACAGTGTAGTAGAGATGACATCTAAATTCTATTTTATGGTGTATTTTTCTTTTAAAGGTGCAGCTTGGCATTAGCAATAATTTAGACTATGGATCTCTATAACAGCTTGTAATAGGAAGCTTGGCGTTTTCTCCACAGACACTTTCAAATTCAAGGCTGCATCACTCAAGTGCCCAATACCCCCCAATATTCAGACAGCTCCTTCTGGGTACAGTGCACAAGTGCAGGCTGCAGCAGATGTTCAGCAGGCATGCTGGAAAATGTGGGACTTCAGGCTGCCTAGTCTATATTTTCACAGTGTGGCCGGCAGGTGCATGTTTTACATAAAGCATTTGGGATTCAGAGTTACTCAAAAAGCACAAAGAATATCATTGGTTAAGCTAAACCTCAGTGGCTACAGGTAATGTGACTGAAGCCCAGTGAAAGAGTCATATGCTGTCAGTGTAGGTCTATAGTGAAATGAATAGTATAGTTAGGCACGACCACATTGAAACTGTGTTGACAACTGGGACATAAGCTGGGTGCATCAACATAAAAAAAACTCAAATATCAGACTTAAAGTGAACAGAAGGTGTCCACATCTGTGATGTATGTTTTAAACCATCCTCTACTGTAAAAAAAATAATAAAAATAAAAACAAAGGTTGGAAATGAGGTGGGATGAGCAAGCAAAAACCACCACAGAAGCATAATACACCAATCAAGCAATAACATGCCAATACATATATCTCTTTAAAGCTGCTTTAATCAATATTTTTATATTAACAATGGATCATGTGACAAACCCACAGACAGTTATCACCTGACTGCAGTTCTCCTCAGCTCTACAGACCTGTATAGCGCATTTCAGCTCACTGTTTTGGTCTCTCTCACCACTATCATCAGCATTGTTTTTGGCCTCAGCAGGCAGCTGTAACGAAAAAGACATAAAAACCCACTCTATACTACCTGCTCAGCACTGAATGGCAGACAGACAAAGTTAGCAGCATAGCGACTAGCTGGTGAACATAGCCTAGTGGAGCATTAAGCAGCTAAAGAGCCTATATTTTAAATACAGCTGTAAGAGAGTGAACATTGAACTTACATTCATCGGTTGGCCAGAAACATGACTCCAAATTAATGATAATGATCCTCTATGTCAGCTGGATGTGCAAATAAAGTGTTTTGCTAACAAGTTTGACATATCAACTTAAAAAGCGTGATGTCAGTGTTTAAAGCTCGTTTCCGTTGCCCCCTAGTGGCCAAAACCCCCAATATTTTAATTTAGACCCTAACTTCTTGTGGAAGGCATTTATTGACTTTACATTTGAAAAGAAAAGCTGGGATTTTTCACTTTTCATTTCAATACAGTCTAATGGAGCCAGCATCTAGTGGCCATTAAAGGAACTGCACAAGGCAACTCCACATCGACTTGAGGAGGTCGCAGCTTGTTTGCACAAATTAATTAGTATAAGTTAATAATTGTTGCCATCTGATTACGCGGAAGTTCAAACTATGCATTCTGGGTTGTCCTACCAGCAGTATGAATGTCATGGTCATGAATTAATGGAAAAAGTTGTCACTTCCCTTTATGCTTTTTTTTTTTCATGTGTATCCCATTGGTCATTCATGTTTGCTTATTTTTAAAAACATGTTTTTGCCTCTGCCCACCAAGATTTTAACCCATACAACTATTACATCCTATGGAGCAAAAATGTGTGTGTATAAGAGAAAGTCTCCGCTCTCAGCCGGAGATGAGGACAACACTGTAGCTACCGGTGAAAACACCACGACTCACTCCTTATGTTCAATAGAGCTCTTATACCTCTCAGCAAGCAAACAGTCATTGTCCTGCATCCACTGTGACGATACATACTCCATAAAGCATTTTACGTAACCATGAACAGAGGATGATCTGTCCGCTGCACTGGTGACTCACTTGCTGGGATGTATACTGTACATGTCCTAGCGTAGCCTGTTTCTTCAAGGGAACATTTGCTGAATATCTTCTTCTGCAACAGTCTACTTTAGTTAGAAAGTCTCACACCTGAGAGCCCAGTACAAGTAGCCATTAGGCTGCTCTACTTAAAGTAAACTGACTAAACATGTCTTGATGGCTGGGATGCGATTCACTCACTTCTACTCCCCAGACTTTCCCAGCGGGGAATCAAACCGACAACCCACACCCTTTTTTGTCAAAACCAGTCTTTGAGCATTTCTGCCGCCTCCACTTTAATATTATATCAGAGGACAACAGGGAAAATGCCAAACTGGAGCTGTAGAGATGAGACAGACACATGTCCCTGCTGTCTGTTACACAATCGGAGCACAAAAAAAATGGATGGCCATGTGATCCAGCATACAATCTGTAAGTTAACTGTCAAAGTCACATAAAACTGCAAGAAAACCTGCGAAAGCGATTCTGCAGGGAAATTTATTTGCGGTCCGAAGGCGGGGAAGACAAACAGGATGCAGATACGTTTGATGAGGAGACTATTAAAAACGCCCATGCTGTGCGAGGGGTGCGTCGTCAAAACCAATGAGCTGCGAACACAACAGGAGGAGCACACACACTCGTCCACCACTGATGTTATAGTAGAGTAATAGAGTTCCTGCCTACAGCCACACTGATTTGGAGGAGCTGTTGAGCTGTTTATTTACCCTTGGAGTAATTTGTCACTTCATATCACCCAAAGCTCATATTTATGGAGCCCCAAAGAGTTAAATATTGAATAAATAAACATTTTAAAAATAATCATGACTAAACAGTGTGAAATATTTAAATAAACCAATAGATTGTGAAATTATGAAAACTCATCCTCATTCTTATCAGTGGTTATTTCATCATTTCATCTCTTAAGCAAGCAAGCTCCACAACTGGTAGCAATTATAGCCAGTTAGCTCCTGTTAGCTAGAGCAACAACAATGTCAAGGTAATTCTGTATCAACTAAGAGGCTGCTGCTGTAAATAAACACAGCACACAGGCACAGTAAGCTCACCTCTCCTTTTATTTAGCTTAACAAGACAGTGTGACTGCTCATTCTTCAAAAAGACAGATCCATTGTGTCACACAAGCAGAAACAAATCTTCATTTTTTTTATTACCAGTAGAGACAGATGGTTTGTTTTGCTTTGCTGAATGTTTTTCCATCTACTGTTTCAGCTATATCACACTCCCATGAGGAGATTAATAAATGTCTCACTCTCTTTGTGCTGATCTGTGGCACAAGAGACATGAAAGGATCTGGGCAAAGACTAGAATAATTCATATTTAAGATGCGCTGCACGTACTAAATAGGTATGCGTTTCAGGCAGCTATTAGAAAAATGTCTTCATCAGATGTGTAAAATCGAAAGCTAAAAACAGGCTCAATTTATCAAATTCAAAGATATACTCTAGTCAGAGGCACATTGATCAGTGTTTGTGTTTTTGGATTCTTCTGGCACACTCTGGTAAAAAGAACATAAATGATGTTACTGGCTGGACAGACAGAAGGGATGTCTGTCACTCAGAAACCATACCAAACATGTGCATGACACACACCTCTGTGTAGTTAGGATAACTTTGAGGAAACTGCTGCTGAACTGACGAAGCTAGGTGAGTAAACCACAAAGTCCACTTAGCATGAATGACCTGGAGAACAGCACCATCTAGTGCCCTCTTTCTGTTACTATGACTCCTACCAGAAAGCCAAAATCACAAGCTTGTGTTCAGCTACTGTAATATTCACTGTCAACATGGTGATGTTAATGCCAATGAGGGCAACTGGGTATTTATATCTACTCTTCTCTGTGTCCTTTCAACCCCTAACCCCAACCCCAACCAAACACCTATACACACCCACACATGAGCCCTGAACACTTAGCTCAACCATTAGCCAATGCCCGACTTGTCAAAACTCTTCCAAACGTTACAGTGCAGGAGCACCCAACGCATACCCCTCTACCATCTGGACCACATATTGGGGACAGGTTTTTGGGAAAAAATGTTTCTTTCCTATCAGTATTATATGACATTATTAGATGGTTAATACTGGTGCGTCAAGGCGTAAGCAGCATTTTACTTTGTTGTAGCTGAGGTGGAGGTTTTAACTACTTTATATACCGATAGCTAGTTTAGTCCAGTGGTTCCCAACCTAGGCGTCAGGCCCCTTCTAAGGGCCACCACATAAATCTGTGGGGTCATGAGATGATTAATGGGGCAGGAAAGAAGAAAAACAAGGTTCTGATACACGTGTATATGTTTTAGGCTTTTCTCTAAACTTTGCTTTTTTATGAAATAATGAATGATTTTAACTTTGGGCCTCATACAGTTATTGCAATGAAACCATGTGAGAAGTTAAGAGTGTAAATCACTCTTTGGTGGAACTGCTAACAACTCATAGACAACTGAAACGTCACAAGGGGCTCCAACCAGAAACTGATTTTTTTTGTAAGTGGTCACAAGCCAAATGGTTGTTCATGGTTTAATCTTTAACAATGTGTTGTATTTTATAATCTCATCATATGTTTTTTTTTTAATGTAAAACCTTAATCTGTAAAGTACTAGTAGTATTAAAAGTAAAAGTATTCATTATGCACAATGA
The DNA here is from genome assembly GCA_008360985.2 of Macquaria ambigua. Classification (NCBI taxonomy): domain Eukaryota; kingdom Metazoa; phylum Chordata; class Actinopteri; order Centrarchiformes; family Percichthyidae; genus Macquaria; species Macquaria ambigua. The sequence goes on from VMKM01001099.1 coordinate 106,022, forward strand.
TCCCATATATATTTTACAATGCTATAACTCACTATGAATAGTATACTTAGAATGGTGCACACTGACATTGAGAAATCTGTGAATATTGAGTTTTATATAACTCTCAAATTTGAACTTGAATAATTTTTGATTGAATGTTATTGTTAGAGTGATATAGTCTTTTCTTTGTATTTTCTACCCAAAATGCTTGACCTGAGTGAAAGTGAATCAGCAGAACTTCAGCCTGAGTTGAATATTTACAGCTCTGACTGCAAATGATAAGTGATAAGCAGAAATTCAATTTTAACATTTTTATTAAATAAAGTTCATAAAATCAATTAGCTTAATGTTCAATTACCGCATGGTTATAAGGAAAGTGGGAGAAACCGGAGCACCCGGTGTAAACCCATGCCCCCAAAGCAGGCAACGCACAAACTCAGAAAGGCTCAGGACCAGGAATCGAACCCTCGCCTTCTAGCTATGACATCACACTGCTGAGGTGGCCATGAGAGCTCAAGTCCTGCCTCACATCTAGGTAACAGGCCTCTGTAGGACAGACCAGTGGAGCAGGAGGTGATCTGGAGGTCTGGAGGTGATCTGGATGTGAGGCAGGACTTGAGCTCTCTATTGCATTCATCTTGAAGGAAAAAAAGAGAACCCCCAGACAATTTTTTTACTTCAAGATGAATAAATGTCATTATTAAATTTGATATTTTTTGAATGTCACCTAAATAACACCAATCCTAGTTCTTTCTGAAGGGTGCAGTGAAGGGCTTGGAGATGGCTTTGCCCATGGAGGAGAAGAAACTGCAGATGGCCCTACACTTCTTTGGTGGTGTTATCAGGTGATATTTGAAAGACGATGTTAGAAATTCTTCAATTACTGGTTCCCCTAAATTCATGAAAACCAGAATATTGTCTGCACAGCCCCACTTCTTGTGCAGGTCCTTGAAAACAGCCTTGTTGAGGTTTTTAAAAGTGTCTGGGGTGATGTGAAAATCTTCACCCTCGACTTCGGCCCATATTTTTTCGAACAAGCGCTTAATGAAGGTCTCTGGCTTTCCAAAGGTGCAATTCACCCTTGCTTTGTTGAAGGTCTGCGAAACTAGCTTCGCCACAAGTATCCTGACAGACATTTTGTTTCTATCTTCCTGTGCTGTTGTATCCTGCACAACTTCGGACACTGAACCAGTTGCCAAGAGTACACTCTCCTCTGTGACCTGTGGTAACTGCGTTGGTGCCACTGACTCTGACTGTCCTGGTGCCAGTGCCACTGACTCTGGTGACTGTGCTGGTGCCAGTGCCGGTGCCACAGACTCTAGTGCCGGTGCCAGTGCCACTGACTCTGGTGACTGTGCTGGTGCCAGTGCCTCTGACTCTGGTGACTGTGTTGGTGTCACTGACTCTCTGCCCTTTAAAGCGAGCATCACCTTGTCACTCTGGGTGCTAACCTGGAAGTTCATCCACCACCTCATCACTCCAAGGAAACGCCACACTTTGTTGTGTATGTCACCATAAATGGTATCACGTGACTGAGCAACAGACTCTGACCTCTTCCTTCTAATTGATTCTGGGATAATATCAGGCATTATCCTGTCCATGATGTGAGTGTAGAGGAGATTGCTAAGTTCATTTGTAAATGCCAGCACTTTACCGCTGGAAATATATTTTTCCAATCTACGAAACACGCAAACCTCTTTTCCACATTGTTGTTTCTCATAATCCGCTGTCAGAAGCAGAGAGTCAACACCGGCAACCAGTGACTGCATTGACTCTCTGCTTTCAACTTCGGAGTCGTGGCAGAATTTGGTCTTCAGTTGTGCTAGGATGCGATGTATACATGTTTTGGCAAAGTTCTTTGCAAAAAACGTCTTTATCTTCTTCCCCACTCCTTCCACAGACAGTTTACTCTTCTGTTCCAGTTTCGGGCTTGTAGAATCTCTCTCTTCCAAACTCTTAACCTCTTCAACGATTAACTGAGCGATGTCATCTGCAAAAACATCAATCTCCAGAGAGGTGTGAGATTGCAGCAACTTATACTGAGAGTCTGTCAAATCATCTAAAAGAGGTTCTGTGATTTCAGTGACCTGTTTGCTAATTATTTCCTGGATAGCTTGAGTTGTTGCGATCAAAAAGCTGTCCTCTGATCTTCTTGAGACATTCTCTGGGGTTTCTGGTCCTACAAATGTTGCTGATGACTGACAGCGGTCATCACTGTCTGTCACCTTCAGATGTTCCATCTCTGGTTGTCCATCAGTGTCCCCCTGTATGGAGGTGGTCTTTCTTGTTCTCTTACTACGTAGGCAAGGTGTGCACAAATCTTTCATCTTTCCCATGAATGCTTTTAACATTTGGCAGGCATGACAAACCATGAAATTAAGTCTATGCGGGGGAGTGATGCGCGGAGTCATTACAGGGTCCAGGGTGTCTACACTAGCGCAGATTGCAGAGTTAACACTTGCTGCAACCTCTTTAACAATCATGTTTGTCAAGCGTTCTGAGCTGACACAGTGGGCTTGCTCTTCTATGTCCAGAACCTTAGCAAAACTTTGAGGAAGTGTGTCACCCAGACTGGACCCAACACGCTCCTCAGACATGATTACATGTATGCTCTTAATTCCTGCCAGTAAGGAATTTGACACTAATACTATAAAGTCCAAAAGCAACTCTGCCAACATAACTTTGGTGGCATCATCAGGGGTACCTAGTTTCAATATTCTCCACTGTTCTGCTGTCAGCCTTGTAAAAAAGGATTCAATGAGTGGGCGAACGGTAGCTACGCTAATCTCCGCTAACTCCTCTGTCTGTGAACCTACTGTTCTATCCATGGTGAATGGAATGAAATGACTGTATAATTGTTCGATTATATTCGATGCTTGGCTTAGTTTTCAGGTACGGGTCTGTCAGTTTAACACCTGCAGAAATGAAGACTAAAAGAATGTGTGGAGTGGATGAATGTATGCCCTATTTATGTTTCTGTATGTTCTGTACGCATCAAAGGCATTCTAGAACCTGACGTCACAGATCGAAGGAATTGTCCGCTAAACCCCGCCCCCAAACAGCAACTGTAGCATGGCAACTGTTGCATAGCAACTGTTGCTAGGCAGGGAGTTTTCAAATCAACTCGCCAGCTACTTCTGAAAAATATCTCAGCGACAGTTGTCATTCTAGCCAACTAAAAATTACACGCCTCTTTTGTCTTCTCGCTTTTATTTTTGTCAGAAAAGCCCTGTCAGCGCTGGGAAAGTTGTGCTGTGAGAAAAAAACGCTGCAGGTGGGTTTTGTTTCTATGACAACACTATCTTAACGCTGTGTTAAGGAGGCGATTACACAGCTAACAACAAGCTTACAAACGCGTAGGGTGATAAAAGCACACCAGCACTCACCAGCAACATTCAGTGTCCGGCCGATCTGCTCCCACAAATGAGCTTTTCTGTCTCTGTCTGACATAGGCTATAAAGCTCAGGACAGACAGACACGAACAAGTTTCTCGTCAATTTTCTTGGGGCTCGTCAACCTGGTAACCATCTAATATATGATTTGGTTGCCTGAAAAAAAGCGCCAGTGACGAGACCAGCGGCTTTCTGAAAAGTTAAGAGATTTTTAACTAGAAGCGCTCGGAGCTGCCGCACAAAAAAGGCGGAGTGCTCACTTCACATTGGGAACAATTGAAAAAAGACGATGGCGCTCAGAAATGAACGCTGTGGACAGAGGCCCTTATGTCTGAAATCAAAAATTAGTCCTGTCTCCAGTTTTGGTTTTCTCCTCCTCTTGTAGGGAAACAAAGCCTCTGGCTTCTTGGTCTCAGCCATAGCAACTGTAAGCTATTCCATACAATACAGCGGTTGAAACGCACACCTGCTAATTATTTGATGAAGTGCCAGAGACATGTAAGAGGCTGACAATTAACTGAACATGCATAAAATCAGTGACACAGCTTCATATAATGTGTAATAAAATATCTATCCATTTTGAAGTTCAAACTCAGAGCTAATCTTTGAACAAGGATTAATAAACTGTCAGAATAAAACATCTGAGATCAAGATTCATTTTCAACTCAAAACAGATAAAAATCCAACACTTTTTCACAATATAGGCCTACATAATCTTTTCTTATTTACAAAAAGATTTTCCTCAGTTTTTAGACAAAATATAGCATTGAAATACACAAGTCAAATTGTAGGTCTATTTTTCCACTAAGTAAATCCAGAAATATAATGAATACAGTAGAACTATTGTAGAATTCTTATTTAAATGTTCTTGAAACACTGAACACATTAACTACTACTGAAGGTAAAGGCTGTGATAAAGCTTCCAGACTCTCCTGCAGCACAATTAGCTGCATTAGTAAATTATCCTAAAAATAACATCACGTTAAAGCATACAAACAGAAATAACTGAAGTTATGTGTTCAAATTAACAGTATATTTAGCTGATTTGAGAAGAAAGTTAATATTCATAGTCTCTGATGATACAGATGTTGGCAGGTGCTTCAGTCATGAACTTTATATAACCTAACCCCTCATCCATTTGTTTATTAGGTCTTTTAATATACATAAATCTTTTGAAACTAACTCAATTATTATTGGATTGTGGTGAAGATAATTGAAATTTAAGGATGTAAAGATGTTTTCCAGAAAGTCTTAAAACAGATAATGTGCAGCTGAAGTTTCTCCGATTTAGTATTGCACTCCTATAACAAAGTCAGACTCACGATGGACCATTAAAAAAAAACTGTTTCTGCAGGTTTGTTTGTATGGCTTATTTAGACAAAACTAAATCAGTCCAGTTTTCCATATAATAGCTGTGTTCAGTTTGACACAACAAGGAGATTCCAGTTAGCACGCAGCTGTGTTTTAAACCACAGCAAGTTCCGATTTAGCTGAACCTGTTCTAAAACACAGCTAAGCTAGTCTAAGTGACACAGCAACAGCCCCAAAATGACATTCCTCATTGAGGGGGAAAAAAAACAGAGAACAAAAAAGGAAATTTTAATTGAAACAGTTTTAATACTTAAATTTTAGTCAAGACTCACATTCAGTATGGCGCTTTCACTGATGTTGTTTTATGAGATACAAAGGGCAGTAATTATCTTGATACATAGATACATCCCTAAATAAAACCTTAAAAAGCATCCCATTGTTTGTGGGATGCCAGGATGTTTGATTTCAGGTTTTATCAAGCAGTTCTTCATGGAACCTTGCAATCTGAAAAAACCCGATGGCATCCTTGTAACCTGTGTTCACCTCCAGCAGCATCGCATTGAAACTGACTTTGAAATGACCTCTCCAACCTCAACCCCTGAAGTCCTCTGATTTCCTCTTGGCACTGTAGTCTGAGGTCCTGGCTTTAGTTCCTGTTTAGGGGTATGCGTGGGTGGGGCCAGTTCCTGGACTGGAAGTAGCCCCTGAGTCCTTCCAGGTCCACAGGAGGGAAGTAGGCCCCGATGCGTTTTCTCAGCCACCACTTCCCCTGCGCTGCGCTGGCACTGCCCGGCTGGCTGAACTTGTACCTGAAATGTTCCCCTCGAACCCACCTGAGAAGGAGGACGACACGGAGAGGAGTGTAGTCGCATAAAACTAAGACATTTTGTCTCCAAAAGCCCAAATCATCAATAATGAACTTCACTACTCTTGTGTTGGAACACACTACAATGAGCAGCTTTTAGCCACGCATGCTAGTGGCATGTCTCTATGGAGGACAATAGGTATTTTCGGACAGGAGGAACTTGTTCATAGTTTTAAGAGCAGTTGGAGGATCTGCTCATTGCGTCCCCGGAGGGGGCTATAGCACAGAGAATAATTACTCATGGGAGTATGGGATTGTCATTTGATTGATCCCCTGCCAACACACATTTAATGACAGATATATTTCTGTAACCAGAGAATGAAATGTTAAAAAGTTGAAGATAGGAGCATTTTGGTGAGGTTGGTGTCGACATAAAGCATTTTATGCTAATAAAGGTTCATCATACAGTGTTACCAGGATGACCTTTGCTGCGGCTGTGTTTACCTGGCAGTTTCTCTACCTTGGAAGGGGTTGTGGTCGAGTAGGGAGAGGACTGTGCTGTCATTGGACAGCAGACGTCCTGCTATGTGGATAACCCACTCGCTCTGCTCGTAGGTCTGTATGAAAACATGGAGACGGGTGTTACGAACTAATAGAAATAAGAGAAAGCAAAAGGAGAAAAAGAAAAAACACAGGGTGTGAAAGAGACTGAGAAGGAGACAACATGTGAAGTGTAGTAAGAGGCTCTGAGGCAAACTAATAAAGACTAAGGCAAAGAGACAAGAGTGTGTGTGGTATAAAAAGGGACAGGTATACAGACAATAAGACAAGAAGAGCAAGTAAACACCAAAAGAGATAAGGATAACAACGTGGAGACTGAGAGAAAAAAATAAACAGAGAAACACAGATGTACAGCGGCAAAAAGATTAATAGAGACTGACAGAGAGACAGACTATACCAAAGTCATCTTATTTAATTGAGGTAAGTACATGGAACGACTGCCCCCTAGTGGCTAGAGACAGTAGGTGAATACTTAATGCCACATGCAGTACTAAACAGCTGAGGCTCACAACTAATGTTTAGCACACACACCCTCAACATGAAGTGATTTCTGCTGATAAACCAGCTAAACAGGGGGAGCAATGGTAAATCCTTACACCATTTACTAATGTCTCTTGTTGTGTTTTAGCCTTGTTAACTTATAATATCTGAAGTGACAGGTTACTCTTGTTTTTTGGAAGAAAAATCTTACATCTAAAGATACTGATTAACAACACAAAATCAGTTTGGGCACCAAAATCAGCCAAATCCTATATCCACACACACAAAAACACATTCATCGTGAAGTTAATATGTTTCTAGACTGGTAGTGTACTTCACACATCATCTCCTGATGTTGTTCAGAATCTCACCTGGAAGGCAGCAAACCACATGAGCCAGTCCAGCCGGTAGTGGTACGGCGATATGAGGCACGGTCGTCGGTAAATGTCCCCTGGCTTACACAGGAACTGGTACTCCTCCCAAACCGCCTCGGGGTCCTTGGGATCCTGGCTTAGAGTGCCCTGGAAAATCACCTCGGTACGCTCCTTGGTAATGCTGGACAGAGGAATTGAGGTATAGTGGGTGCAATGATTTATAAGACCAAATGTTCTGTTCACCCAAATCACAAAAAACTATTTGGTTGGTAGTAACAGCGAGGTGTGTGGATTATCCTTTTTTTTTCTGGAAAGACACCAAAAAAACAAACTTCTTTCAGCTTTATTGCGCTGGGGTTGCAGCAGGAATCTCATGCACAGACACCTAAAACTTTTGGAAAGGTCAGATAACACTCTGGTAGAGTGACAGCATATGTTTCAGATTTTTTTCACTTTTAATATTCAGTATGTTCGAAAATATGATTTGTTATGTCTTTTTTAATATGAAATGTCCTCTTTGTGTCTGTACCTGCCAAAGGCCCCGTAGGTGTTGACGATGCGCAGAGGGTCGAAGGAGGTGTTCATCACCTGCCTGGAACTCAACAGGTTCATCACCGCGGGAATGCTCAGGAAGCCAATCAGAACACCCAAAGAAATGTTCACCACCCGACGCATCAACATACCTGTATACACACAAATAGAAAGAGTAGAATGGCATGAAAAACAGCACAGCAATGGAAAACTGCTACATCAGTCTTCATTATGGGTTCATTTTTTGACTACAAGGGATACTGGATACAGTTTGCTGTGTTTTTTCTTTGGTTTTTTTTTTTAACGACAAAACGAACAGAACCCTGGATCAGCTCCGGCCTGCCTGTCCATCCGTTACACACTCCATCTAGACACTGCTCTTAGCCAGATTTGATGAAATTGCAGGGAGCGATGCATGTCATTGCTCCTGTTTTGGCCTAAAGGAACTGCTACAGCGTTTGTTTACTTGTTTCATTTTGTTGACTTTTGGAGGAATTATAGACCTCGCGGCTCCATTCCAGGATTTCAAAATGAAGTGAACTGAGTGGCCCAGGGGAGAACTGTAATTACAGCTTAAATCAAGGTGACATAGTTGTTAGTGTCTGACCTAGGAGGGGAGTCATCATTTGCGGGGGACGACATGTTTACTGGTTCGTATGTGTGTATGTTGCAGCCAAATTACCCCAAATTATGTAAAAAATAGGGCCAGGTTTAAAAATACCAGAATTACCCTTTAAGCGTGCAAGTCTGTGTGTGTGATGACTTTAACACTTCCTCAGTGGAAAAGGTTTGACCTGTTAGATCATGGGACAGCTGGTATTGACAAATGTTGGCCGAGTCCACATCAGTTCCTTCCTACCTGAGTCTGCCTGCTTATCCCACGCATGTTAAAGACATCAACATAATCCAACTGAACCTTTTCACACTAAGACAGACTTTCTGGGTCTGTTCGAATGATTAAAACGTGCTCACACTCCACGTATAAGCCTATTTTATATTCAACATCCTACAGTAAAGCAAAGACACTAATGGGTCCGATGAGACCAATTAGAGAGGGGTCACTCTTGTTTTTACCACATTCACCCAGTCTGTATTGTAAAAATGTAAGCGGCATCACATTAAATTCCAATAAAGCATATGTCATACTTTTCCCAGCTACTCAGCTGTCCAAATGCTAATCCCTTTTCTTCCCGTAATTCCCTCTCCAATATGACCAGGCCCACTACTTACTTAGGCCAGTTGTACCCATTAGCCTCGACTGCTGGTGATACCAATGTTTTTTTTAACTACATTCTACACAAGAGTCTCTGGACCCACTGTGTGTATTAAAGTTTAATTCCAAAAAGAGATACCAACCATTTGAGAAAAAAAAAAGTTTTGAAGTGTTAAAAAAGGTCAAAAACAATGAGGAGAAGTCCTCTTAAATGGCGCTTAAGGTTCCTAGCTAAACGTTTTCTCTTAAGAGCTCTTCACAAAGCTGATGAGAGACACTTTCAGTAAGGAACTGGGAGAACAACTTCAATATGGATGGATGGAGAGTTAGATGCTTGGATGGGTGGATGGATGGATGGATGGATGGATAAGTAAAATATTGACTTCAACCATATTGTATCGGGCATCAAATACCATCAGCATGTGATATTTTTTCCAGCAGACAAGAACTTAAAAAAGAACAGTGTCCAAGTAGCAGAGAGTTTGGCAAACTGTCATCTCTAGCGTTGTTGGATTGTTTCGACTTGTTGGTGAGGAGCCAACCTGGACCTTAACTGGCTGCCATCAAAATATGGCTTAAAAAGTTTATTATCGCTGTATTTTACTAAGACGATGAGACGCATTACTAAAGTTAAGACCGACATGCCCTTTATTTTTAGGAGTTTTTCCTAACTCAGCCAGTTAAGAGGTACTTTTAGGATGTTTTTTTGAATGCGGTCCACGAATACCTTTGTTGGGTTTGGGGGTGCATCCAGCTGCATCTTCATTCTGTATCTCCCGCACTGCCTTCTTGGCTCCACCTCCAGAGTGAAACAGGAAGCCCAGCGATGCATCGTCAAAACAGGCCAGACTGGGAACAATGGTCAGCCAGTTAAGGAAACTGAGGTTCCCACTCACTATCAGAACTGCCTATAGCACAAGAGACAAGGCAGAGAGAAAAGTCCCACAGGTGGTATATAAAACTTTTACCATTAAACAACTGCTGGGCTAACTGTATTCCATCACTTTAGTATAATGAGACATTTAAAGGAGTTCAAATGACATGTGGACGGTGAGGACAGATTTATTTTGATTTACTGAGTAAATTGACATACAGTGATGTGAGCTCTGACATCCACTGCACATGATGCACAAATTCAATTTGAGTGTACAGTGACAGATAATGCAATAAAACACAGATAAATGTAATAAAACATCCACTTAAATCAGCCTTTAAACCTGTTTAATGTAATAATAATAGTTCTGACTGGTCTCTACTAAACTCACATTACTGTCTGTACTGTGTTTTAATTACACTGTTTCTGTCCAGTGAAAACTATGTATATCTGAATTTTGGAATTTTTTTATCTTTTTGGATTTAGAAAAATGTCATACATTTTAAGCCAAATAAACTATTTTAAAAACCTGCTGGATTATCTGAAAAATTCATTGTAACAAAGCTGTAAATGGCTTTTTTAAAATGTTTTACTTAAAAAGTTGATGTTTTGGAGATACATGGTTTTCACTGTCTGCGATTTGTACCTCCACCCCAACACATTGGAAGTCACAGTAAATTTGTTTATGATGCTCACGGCAAAGAAAATTCAAACAATTTAAGAGCAACACTTCCTCTGAGAAACAATGTCCTGCTTACTCCACAGACATCAGTTTTCATTGGAACTACTTTCTACCAAAGAAAATAGACCCCATGGAAACTGCTGGCAGTGGTTGGTTGAACAGTTGGGTGAACAGTGTGAGTTACCTGGAACAGGATTTGAATTGCTCCGTTGACTATGCACATCCGCCTGCCCAAGAAGGTGAAGAACGGGAAGACGAGCTCGATGAGGTGGTTGGACAACGTCTCGAAGCGATGGAACCACCACGGGGAGCGATGCATGTAGTAGGACATGGGATTAGGAACTGGCTGGGTCTGGGACGAGACGGAGGGGCAGAGAGTGAAAAGGAGAACAGACAGAGGTGGAAATGTGAAACCCAGACTTAAACTCAGTCTTAAAGTCTTTGGTGATGCCAGAGACAGCGCTCTGTGGCAGCAAATGTGTCAGAAAAGGGTTTGTCTAGATAACCCTGATCTTTAATCAGTGGATTTTTGTTCCATGAATTTATGCATTCAAAAGTTGAATACTTGTACCAAACAATTCTAAACATAGACTGCTTCTACTGCTTGAAATGCAGCTGCTTTACTTTGGCACTAAAATCTTGTCTGCGCCCGGGATGGAGAGTAATTTATGGTGCCACACCTTGGGGGGGAAACATTTCCATGTCTAAATAAAGACGGAACTTTATTTAAATGAAGGCAACCCCACCCACCCACACACACACACACAAACACAAAAACAACACTCAGGGTTCATACAGAGCTGTGCAGTGTTTGTGTACGCATGATTAAGTGTGTGTGTGTGAGGTGGTCGCATGCAAACCGTGTAATAGCTGAACATGCAAAGAGTGTCAGGTGAGGTGGTGAAAAATAAATGCAGCACAGAAATAGGTGGGGAGAAAGGAAAACAAGACACTGCCACACTAGTCTGTGCTCTTATTGTTTTTATGGAATGGAAGAAAAAATAATGGGGTTATTTAACCTGTAGCTTACCAAAACACCCCTGGAAATCCGAGGGCAAGGAGCCTGCAACCTCAGACAACCAAACAACCCCACCTGGCCTGCAAACTAGCTGCATTACAACAAACAGACCGAAGCAAACAAAACACCAACTATGCCGAAACACACCTACGCAGCCCCCTGAGAGTCAGGACAGGAGGGGATCTGCAGTTCCTTTGCAGGTTTGAAAGAGAGCAGTGTGTCAGAGGGGGTTAATAAGGCTTCACCTGGCGCCAGTGGCTTCCGGTGCTCTGTATGTGTGTGTGTGTAAATCCACATTGGCTGTTGACAGTTGAGGTTAAAGCCGTTCAGGGAAACTGACGCAGCATGGAATAAGGTCCATATTGTAATATGATTTGTCAGGTGACAACACGTTTTCTAATATACTCCATTTAATTACATTTTAAACAGCCCAAAATACCTGTCAGCATGTAACTAGAAGAATCCCCTTTGCAAGCATTTATTCCTCCCACTTCAGAGTTTAATTAGGGGTTCAGTTAAAGCGAGACTGGGTAGCTTTTGTTAGCCACAGTGGCCACACACGGCAATTCCAGGATAATGGTAAATGCTAACATGTTGTGTAACAGTAGCACGAGTACAGAGGAGTCGTAAAGTCAGTGAACTAACGCAGTAATGTCAGTTACACAAGATCTAAAGTTTGCTAACATTAGCCAGCCACTTCAAGCTAGTGGTCAAACCAGACCGAGTAAGCCTGTAACTGCAAAACCCCTGTGTGTATTGAACTGAGCAAGAGTGTGTTTTAGTGCCTGTGAATTTAACTTTTCAACTGCAAGCCACAAGCCAAGTATATGCTACCTGCTCTGTATTAAAAGGCAAGAAGACAAAGTTTGCATGGGTTGTGAAAGTAGGCAATTGTTTGCTAGCGCATCCATCATAAGAAACTGATAAGCTAATGTGTAAAGACTATTTTGTTTTAAATTGTTCTAATCAATCATTTTATATTAACAATGAGTCAAATTACTATCTTGAATGTGAAACAGGTCTCTCCCACACATAAACCCACAGAGAACTATCACCCAACTCTGCAGTTAGCGGTTAGCTCTAAGTAGCATTTTAGCATCTTCCAGCTCATTCTTTTGGTTTTACAGCCTGCAACGTTACTGCTCAGTCTTAACTCTCCCATTAACCTCATCTGCAGAAGGCAGCTGTTTCCAGCAAATTAAAGCTGTGATAAACCCACTGTACACTACCTGCCCAGCACCAAGCGGCACACAGCTTAAGTTAGCGACTAGTTGGTGAACAAAATGGAGCATTTAGCAGCTAAAGAGCCAAAATATGTCCCTCAGGAGCTGGTGAAAAGCAAAACGGTGCTATAAGGAGATTGAATATTTGAGTAACATTTGTCAGGTGGACAGACAAATCACTCCAAATGAATGCTAATGTTGCTGTATCTGCTGAATGTGTAAATAGGTAAATGTTTGCTAGCTTGTCCACACAAAACCCTATAGACACCTACAGATATATACAAATAGAACAGAAAAGCACAAGGATACACTAAAGAACCGCATAAAAAGAAATTCTATAAACCGTAAAGGGCACACACACAAGCGTAAGTAAGGCTGTCACGAGACACAGTGCAGTAAATTGGAAGCCACACCATGCTGGTTTACATGTGAAAATATCCAGCTGACATTTTGATGTCACAGATGATTCTCCTCGTTAAAGTTCATCAAGTACACATGCTGCCACTGTTAGAAGGTCCACATTTTCCTTCATTTTGGTTAAACTACTGCTCCTGTGCTCAATTTAAAACATGAAACAGTAAACAGTATAGGCAATATAATTAAGCCTTTGGTTCTTTTCAGCCATTGGAATTTGGAATCAATGCATCAGTCAATTGCCCAATGACATTTTGTTTTTGTGTAAATTGTCACCGAAAGGCTTGATGCAGAGTTTCCTTTACCACTGCAAAATTATAGTGGGTCACTCTGTCTTAAAGAATTACAGTCATTTAGCCTGGTTTCAGAGAGGAGTTTTAATGTCCTCTTCTGTTTGATACTTTCACCTTCAGAAGAAGAAATGTATTTATTCTACTGACTTGACGTGATCCCCTCACGTTTCCTTCAGCGCCACCATTAGGTGAAAAATAAAACGATTGTTGCTGTGATCATTTTCCAGAGTTTCCTTCCTCATAATACTATAATGAAAAGTAAGTAAAAGTAAGCTAAGTTACAAAAAACAGAGGATAAAATATCCAATTCCATATTTCATCTCACGACCCCCCGGGCTGACAAACACTGGCGTAGTGATTTCCATGGCATTAGTAATGCTAAAACTGTTCTAACCCTGGGAACTAAAAACTGAGGGATGAATTACAGTAGATTTACAGTGCAGTGTACCAGAAAACCAAATGATTATTTTTTCCACAAACTAAATGAAAAGGCAGAAAACCTAACTGCTACAGTTCACATATGAGGTATGAGAACTCTGACGGTGTATTACAGTCTAGCCTCCACTCCCATTGTATTTCAGACTGTGTGACTATCTGTATTGTATTCTTAAAATGTGTGCAAGTGTCATCTCCAGTCATCCAGTCCCATAGGAGCCGGTGTATTCCTGTCTATGTTAAATTACAGAAGACGGCCCTCCTCCCTCTGCGGCTTGGTCACACAGAGCTGTGTGGGTCAGAGCGGCTGAGCGTCCCACAGGGGAAAAACAAACACGGGATTTGCACAACCTCACGCTCTGTGCAAGAGGCTGATTCACTGAATCCCACGACAGCGGTTACTGTAATGTGTTGCCCTGGTGTGGTTGGCCTGATGTGAGTTCATTGCCGTCTTGTCATCATTCAGGAGACAAAGCCAAGGCACAATGTGTTTGTGTATCTGCATCAGTCTTAGACATTCACATTGTCGAAGAAAGCAGGGCTTTGGGAAATTTAGAAACTAGTGTTTTTGAGAATGATTTAGGCTTTTTCTCAATGCTTCTTATACTGGCCATCCGCCCGCAAGAATAATTCAAAATAACACTGCGTTGCAACAAATGTCATTTTAGCTGGTAATTTGATAGCTTTCGTGATATCTTTGGTGTTCAGAGCTCACTGCTGTGGTGTTTTCTGCACTGCACTTCCCAGAAGCCAGCAAACAGCCGTGGGATTTTGTGTTGAGAAAATCAAAGTTTCTCTTATTTCCTTTGTCACTCATGATAACCACCCTGCTCTCTTTCACGATTGTCACGTCTGGAAACGTCAAATAAATAATTTTTCTCGTGAAACGGCAGATTCTTCTCACGAAAGAACAACCAAGTATATCTTAAAGCTGCTCTAATCACTATTTTTATTTTAACAATTGGTCAGACGTACTGTATATTGTGAAAGGGCTTGCTCATAGTGATGAACCCAAAGAAAATTATGACACTGCAGCAGTTCCTCTCAGCTTTATGGAGCGTTTTAGCATCTTTTAGCTCATCAGATTGTAAAGCCCCTGCAGAAAAATGTGTGATTGGGCCATATAAATAAAATTGACTTGACTCATCAGTGTAATTTCCAGCAGCAGCAGGATGCTGATTTCAGCAAAAAAGCTCTGATAAACCCACTGTACTCTACCTGCCTCAACTGCTAAGTTAGCGACTAGCTACTAACGCCAGCTTCTCAAATGTGAGGATTTGTGATTTTCTCTGTTTAACTCAGTAGCATGACACACAGCGCAGGGAAACACAATGCACTGGAAACACACACACACACACACACACACGCAAACACATTATACATTATAAATACATTCTGTACACGCACCTCATAGTGGTAGTCCATGCAGGTGAGATCTCTCCAGCATTTGTCACCTCTGATTTTAATGAGACCCTAATAAAAGACAGAAAACATACAAACGTGTTACCGTTTATGATGCACACTTGCGCTGTACTAAACAAGCAGTGCAGTTGTAAATCAGGTCAAATAAGCAGCCATCAACAGCCCATTAGAAAATCTGATTATAGACCGCGGTCATTCAAATCCCATATTTAGCAGAAACAGTCCAAAAGAAATAAAACCTGATTAGGATTTACCCGCGTCCAGGTGCATGGATGAAAGGAACACATTTTGTCAAAAGCGCATGAATGCAAGACATTTTTCAGTCCACCCAGTAACAGTCAACAACACAAAATCCCAGCAAAACAAGGTACTTTTGAATGGACAAGATAACAGTTATAGCAAAAGCTTGAATAAATGATTACATTTCCAGTCATGCTACTGCTATTGTTAGCCAAGATAGAGAAGACAGAGGAGGAGTGATCATTTGTAGATAATAATCTGTAATCCATATAGATAACCACATCACAGATGAACAGATTAAATTAATTACGAGGACATAAAGTAAGAGGGATGAAGTGAAGAAAGGGAAGAAGTGAGCTGCAGTGTGCGGTATGACTGTGCTGAGTGGTTATGTCGTATATGTGTAGTTAGACAGTTAAACATGGAGGGTAAATATCAATGAACCAGCCCATTTTTAGCCACGCTAGCAGGGAGTCCTAAACACCCGAATCCAGTTCAGTCACCTGTACATTACAAAGTGGACGGTCGGCGTTGAAGAGCAAATCTAATTTGCTTGCCATCTGAACACATCATTAGCTGTCCTGACCTTCAGCACTGTCAGTAACAGCTCACAGATGTGCAGCTCTGTGTTCCACTAACAGGGAGCTACACATACAGACAGCCAATAAGCACTAATAAATCTAACTATACAGAGTGTTTGGAACTGAACAGGGACACTCTTCCTAAAAATAAGAAGTATCGTGCAACATGAAAATAGAGAAATGCTTCTGTAGTTCTGGGCCTGTTTTTGACCTAAAGAAATGAGGAGGTACTATGCTATAGAACACACAAGGCTGGGATTACTTGGGTGATAATTATGCACTTTTTTGCCCACCTTTGATTGAAAGCAAGCATCCCACTCTCTCCGAGTTGTCCAGAGGCATTTTGGGAACTGAAGGATATCACTAAGTGAGGTAGATGAGGCAAAATAAAAAAAAAAGAAGACTCTTACACTTGGAGTGCCACGGATAAATGATATTTAAAAAGACTAAAAGTGTCTGAGAGAGGATTTTCCTGTGACAAATAAGGAATAAAACTCAACCAGAAACACTGAGAGAAATGTGTCCTCCGCTCCAAGCCTGTTTTTCACCAAATGAACTAAGTAAATATACTGCGCTATCCAGGACACGAGACTGTCAATATTGACACATCAGCCCGCCATGTGGTTGGCATGGAATGTGGAATAAATCGGCCGCTAACTTCCCTAACCAGTTTTAGAAAAACCAGGACATTTCATCCTGATTATGAGCTTGGCTGTTGGCCGCAGCTGCTGGCTGTCGAGGTGATGCGGCCGAAGATGTCGCTGATAATCCAATCCAGTCATGAGATCCTGAAATGTCATCAATTACAACCTGATATACAGGCATCTTTCCAGGAAGATGACAACTGAGATCTAATTAAGAGGGTTTTAACAAATTATTTTCTACACCATTTCGATACTCTCAAAATGTATATGAACTTCAAAGACATGGTAATGGTTTGTTAGAAAGATGTGAATTGTGGATAATTTCCTACTTTTTCAAAAGAACTAGAAAACTGGTAAATTCTCCATTACTAAAAGAGACCATGAAAACTTCTGTCAGCGTGTTATACCAATACGTCACAGTGAGAAGTGATTCAACTTGCTAAAAAAGGAACTTAAAATAAGTGAGGTAAAGACTTCCAGGTACACTGAGACTGACAAAAATGCATATGACATGAGGTAAACCGCACCATTTCAATGTGAGAGACTGGCAAAGCAAAGGTTTACCCTGGATCCCAACAATGAAAACAGGGTTTAAAAAAGAAAGCAACAGGAACCACGGTGGCAGCACCACGGCAGGGCCTCATTTATACTGCAGTGCTCTCGGGTTCAGTACTTTGACGGACACGGTTATGGCATTTCTGCGGCAGATCCTTCATTCAAAAAGAATTCATATCAGCACACATATTCAACAAAAAAAATCTTGTGGGAACAAGAAACCACTCGTCGTCAAAAGTCAAGTAATAAGTAACTTATAATATCCTGTTTTGAACTAAAACAGAAATAAAATCACTACTAGTTCCTCTCACCTTTATATAACTGCCAATGAATTAGTCATAATTTGCTTCCTTTAAGAACAAACTGTGTTCCTTACACACACCGTATGATAATCAATATTTTCTATATTGAAAATCAAAAATGCAACAGGAAAACCGATCTGATCTGCACTCACAAAACACATTCTCACGGCAACTTTCTAATCCCAGTTAACAGCCAAACCTCCACACCTAGCATAGCATTTCCAACTGTAGGAGTGTTTAATAGAGGTGTTCCTGCCAGCAGTGAAATGTGTAATCCAATTCACAATCGCCGTGCCAGCCCTTTAAAACAGGAAGCTCATAAACATTAGCAGAAAACCAGAGAAATGAATCATTTAAAGGTGACAAAAAATGTAAATCAAGAACCCCATTTTCACTGGTTTTATTATTTACTGATTTATTACATAACACGGTTCAGCTAGCAGGTTTTTATTCAGGAAAAATGAATGCTAATACACTCACTGTGGTTACTGTAGAAACACCCAAGTGACTAGCTTGCTTGCTAACAAAATATAAGGGGCAAATGAGCGAAGGTGTGGTATTTCCATTTAGCTAAGATAATACAAACCACATCCTGAACCTACTTCTGTACTAGATGAACAAAGATTAAATTGATATCCATCCATATTTACTGAAATGTTGTTTTTTTTTTAAAGGCAGGTGGTTTTCTCTCGGCCGCGGCAAATGCTATGCTATCGGAAAACTGCTAGCAAGTGAAGATAGGTGATCTGTTATCAATTATTTTAGCCTGTTTTAAACATTTTGGTGGCATATTAGAAATAAAGCCCTGGTACAAAGACTAGTACAGGTAAAAAAATACTTCCACATTTATATTTTGTAGCATTGACTAGACTAAGCCATCACAGGCTGCAGGGCCAATCTGAAGAGAGGCTAACAGCCTTTAAAATGATGAAGAACTACAGTGATGTGGACAGATGCTGAGAGGCTGAGGCACCTGTAAACAAGCACTCTAAAATGTATCATCCTGACACAGTAATCAAACAGCATAACCAGACCTAACAGGGCTAAGACTAAAGTGAGGTCCACTGAAACCTCAAGCTAATTTATTTGTAAGGAAAAGGAAAGAGAAAATGACTACCTTGTGTAATCTGGGCTAATTGTATTTCAGAGTATTTACTGTATTTCACAGTTTATGGTCCTATCAGATCACATTAGCTACACTTTTTGTAGCTTAACGCCTGATTACCCACACAGGCTGATGCTGATGTAAACAAGCTGCTGCAGCACAAATCAAAGAGGCACACTAGCTGCTTAATGTCTAATGTTCCAACACAATTTGCAAGATATATTAAACATTTCCAGCTACGCTAATGAGGACACTAATCAAAAGGTAATTAGTCTATTAATTAGCATATATTTCTATATTAATGCTCTTGTTTAGCATAACATATGGTCATCTGACATTTCTTTTATTTTTGCAGCCATATGTTGGAACTGATTGTGTTTGGGCAACCTGCTGTACTATTGCTGTGTGTGTATGTGTGTGTGTGTGTTCTGTTGTTCTAATCAAAAGGGAACCGAGGAGACATATTTGGTTTCTCTTTTAATCTACACATTTGATTATTTCTATATTAACAGGACACTTTTCCCACAACACGTTCATTAATGTTTATCTTTTAAAGAAAGCATTTGTGTTGAATTATTGCTACAGCTGGTAATGGATAATAAGGGGAAAATGAAACATCAGTAATGAATGTATAATAGTATATCAGCCCAACCCAAGTATTAATATAAGCTACCAGTCTTAATGCATTTAGAGAATGATTTTTTCCCTTATTGATGTGACAGATGCCACCAGGACATCATGTAAACAGTGTAAACAGCATGTGACAGTTTGGGATATTTCTTAGTCGTGCTGTGAAAATACACTCAAGAAGCACGATGGCTGGGCTCATACACCCTCCTCTCCCACTCGTTTTCTACGACAGAGGGGTCCTTTGAAGTGCGTGCTAAGCCATGTCGTCCTCACAAGCAGGAACTCTATATCGGTCACAGAGCCGTGGTGAACCACAGGCTGTCAGACAGATAAACCACTGTGACCTGGGTGGATCAAACACTGAGGGACTGTGGCAGGGGTCTGTGCTGTACTTGACTGACACCACTGAGCTGCTACACAAACAAAGACACTGTGACGGAGTCTTCGCTCCGAGGAGTCGTGCTCCAGCTTCCTAGTTTCAAACAAACTTGAGTAATCTCACATAATCTGTAATGGATTTATCTCTGTGAAGTGTGTCTCTGCAAATGTAATTCCTAGGAATGTTGCACATGTTACACATTTGAATCTAAGTTATCCGCAAAACGCCTCGCACAGAGTAAGCAAAGATGAAGAAAGGACACGTAGAAAATCGTAGCCCCTGTGACAGTTTGTTTCCTTTGTTTATTGTTAAACGTCTGGATTTGATTTCCTGACAAAATAGCATGTGAATGCTTCTGCATGTCTGACATTCTTACCAGCACTCGAATGCAGCATTGTTATAAATTACATTTAAAAAAAAGAAAATCTCACTGTGAAAATCCCCGATTGTGGATTATCACCATAATCTAATCATCTGATCCAATTGGGCTGAAAATGAACTGTTCAGCAGATTTTAGTATATTGTAACTTCTTGAAATACTTTGCACACAGTCTGACAGGGTAACACCTTCTACTAATGTCACTGGAGGAGATTAACCCATACAAAACACGCAAGCAGAATTTAGAAATTAAATATCTATTCAACAATGAAGTTAAGTATAATGTTGGGATTAATTTAAACTAGGAAACAAGTAGGATAGAAGCCAACTGCCATGAACATTAGATGTAAAAGAAAATATAATATAAACTGAGGTATGTACTGGGGCTGCAACAAAAGATTATTTTCATTATTGATTCATTTTCTTTCTCAATTAATGGATTAATCGTTTAGCAAATTAAACATAAGAAAAGTGAAAAATGCCTAGATTTCCTCTATTTCCTAGAGCCCAAGGTAATCTCATTAAATGTCTTGTTTTAGCTGACCAACCAGTCTCCAAACCAAAAAATATTAAATTTTACTGTAATGTAAGACAAGAAAAAAGCAGCAAATTCTGACATTTAAGAAGCTGGAACCATCAGACATTTTTGCGTAAAAACTGATGGATTATTGCTGCCCAGCAGGTACAGAAATAATAATAACCTAACCTAGTAAATGTCTAATTGAATTTATAAGCTTCTAATTGTATATAAACACCAGATACACGCATTAATACGTACACTTGTAGTATCAAGAGTTCTGTGATGAGTATTTCTGGTAACAAAAACATTATGTAATGGGCCAAAAATCATAAACATGTTCTAAAATCATTTTATGTTAACCAATATTTTACGTTTCCATCTACCCTTTATAACATACCATAATTCAATGGTAAAAATTACATTATGCAATCAACAATTCTGTTAAAGTGCAGACGAGGGCTATCTAACTTTGCAACAAAACTCCCAACGTTGTAGTGACTTTGCATATAGCTGAGTAAAATGAGGTCTTTACAGTTGTGAGTCTTTACAGTCAAACAGGACTGAGGTGGCCCCCCTTGTGTTTCAGCTCTCTTCACGGTCCTAATAGGAAAAACCCAGCTGGATTTGCGGTAACTGCAGTGATTGGCAGATGAAACCGAGCCGGTGGTCTAAAATTTACCATGGAAACTGTCAAACAACCAGACACGTTGTTTAGCCGAACATATATTTGGGTTGGATTTCCAAATACTGGCAGGGTTTAATAGCAACGCACTGCTCCAAAAGTAGCGATCTAAAATCAGGAGGACAAACACTGGAATATCCCAGGGAATTATACTGCAAAATAGATGTATCCATGTAGGCTTGCTAGATGTATTCAGGTGTGTGTATGTACAGTGCATGCCTTTCTGCTCGAATTTACAATATCTACTTCCTCTTAGACAGAAATATCAGTGTCTGTGCAGGATCTCCCGACAGGAAATGTGGCAGTGAATGGGTTTTAGAAATAAGGCAGGTTCTAAGTAAACTCCAGTCAATTTGTTTTTATTGTGTTTGACAAGTTAAACAGCCGCTATGAGAAGTTACATGCAAAAATCCATCCAAAAATGATCTCGTTGCTATTTTTTGTTTTTTTCTGTGAAAGCAGTTCTCTAGTTTCGGTAGCCGAGAGATTCAGCAAACCCTTGTATGTATTGGTAAAGCGTTTTACTCACAGCTCCCAGCATGATGCGAACAATGAGCCATCTGAAGGTCCAGATGCAGATGAGGGAGGGGGGGCAGCGTCGGGGGACCTGGGACAGAGTCCACACCGGACACAGGAAAATGGCCAGAAACCCTGTCTCCAACAGCTGACTCTCCCAACCTGGACGAATAAAAACATCATTTGTAAAAAGCGTTTCTCTAAGCTAAGGGACAACGTACCACTCTCAAGCTAAACCACAGACAGTCTGCGGTGTTTGGAGGACACCAAATAGATTAAAGCTCCATAAATGTTAGGAGACTGTTTAAATTTGGTCATAGATTTGTCAGCTATGAGTTGTTCATAGCTCACACTAGAATATGATGTACTCTAAAGGCCAGTTCAGACCAAAGATTTGCAACGGGAAACTTGCAACTATTTGCAATGCGCCGGTCTGCAACGCTCTGAAACCTGCCAGTTTACACCAATGCGACTAGACGAAGCAGTCTATCGTTTCCATAGCAACGACTCTCTGTACTTCCGTTCTAAGTTCCGCCTTTTTAGGCGTTTTTTGTAGATTGATATAACTTGTGAGTTACTTGCTACAGCTGAATATCTGGTATTGATAAAACAGCGAAAACACCAGCTGAATTCGCTACGAGCTGATTGGCTGTTGAAACAGTTGACATGCCTTACGTTCTTAAAGCATCCACTGGTGACTGAACAAGCTGAGCAGTAGGTGACGCCATCAGCTGGCTTGAGTCGAGCTGAGACTTTTCCCCGCAATCTTCTAAAACGGTTTCATCTCGTCGCGAATCTTTGATCTGAACTGGCCTTTAGGAAACAGGATCATTCTAAGCAGCGATGGACAGACCTCTCTGAAACAGCCTCACTTTGTGATTTTGCCTCATTTTTACGCAGAAACTTTGCTTGGTGATGCTCAAAACAGTTAATCATTCCAAACATGGTTACAAGGTGCTTACTTACTAGCTTATTTTAACCATATTTACTTAGAGCTAAATGCTAATGTCAGCATGCTAACATGCTTACCATGACAATGCTCACATGCTGATGTTTAGCAGATATAAAATTTACCATGTTCACCATCATAGTTTTCCACGTAAGCATGCTAACATTTGCTAATTAGCACTAGAGAAAAAGTCAAGGGATCACCAAAGTTGTTACGATTCATCCTGAGGGGAGCGTGAATATATGTACCAAATTTTGTGCCCATTCTTACAGCAGTTGGTGAGATATTTCAACTAAAACCAGAAATGTCAACCCCATGGTGGTGCTAGAAGAAAGTTCAGGGGATCACCTAAGTCATGAGGGTTCATCCTGTATAAACCATGAATGGCTGTACACATCCATCTACTAGATGCTGAGATATTTCACAAGATAAGTGAAAACTTTGACCTGCTGGTGGCACAAGAGGAAAAGTCAGGGTATCCTCTGGGGACCATGAATGTCTGCACAACATTTCATGGCAATCCACCATAAAGTTAATGGGATATTTCATTCTGGACCAAAGTGGTGGACGACCAACCAATCCCTAGAGCCATGCCGCTAGCTAGGCTACAAATCACACTACAAGTGATCAGAAGAATGGAAAGTTTGAAATCTGCAGTTCGAAGATGACTGGGCAAAGTTCATCTACTGATGAAGAAAATGTTATATGGTCAAAAGCTTTAGAATAAGAGAGCAAGGACGTTGTGTGGAGATTGTTTATCAAAACAGAATATGATTGATTAGCAATAACATCACACACTTACCTTTATTAATGTAATTATGGAGTTTTACATTTTTTAAAAGGGACTGAACAATGTCTACCAGGCATGCTATTCCAGAGACTAACGCCCCTTACAGCAACAAGTCATGGCCACTGGTTTTTAGTCTAGACTTGGGAACAATTGGAGGAGCTTAGTCTGCAGACTTAAAGCTGCACTGTCAGCTACAGGGTGATAATAGGTCCAAGGGAAATAGGGAGTGAGGGAGAAAGACAGTGAGAGTGAGAGAAAAAGAAAAAAAAATGTTTAAAAAAAAAAGAGAAATAGAAGCCACAACTCCCAACCACAGACATTGGCCTGGCATCTCTGACCACAAAGTGTCATTAACCAATCACAGAGCTGCCATTGACCTCGCCACTTATCTGGGCCAGAGCCCTACATGCTACCTCCTATTTATACTTTCTTATTTCTTTCCTTTCAGTCCTCCTTCTTTACTATTACGTTCATTACGGTTTACTGGTTTCACCAACTGAAGAGGCAATGTACTGTACATCAGCAGACCTTAATGCTGTCAGTGACTGTGTTTTAAACCAATAACTGGCTGTAAAACACTTTGGGAAACAAACATGAGAAAGCTGGTAGTAAGACTTGGAAGCATAAGCGAAAAAGGAGATGTATGTACTGTATGTATGGTTATGATCCATGACTCCACAGCTGCATGCTTCCCAAGGATTAAACACCTTATTCTTTGAGATCAATTCCCAATAGAATCCTACTGGATGCCCAATCTCAACCCTCCTTAAATGAAATAATAGGATTGGATAGATATCTGTAAAAAAAAAAAGCCAATTTCTACTCTAAAAACATCAGTCTGAAATTTTTCAGATGTGTCAAAAGAGGCCAGTGTCACACAAGTTCGGTTTGAGGGACTTTGACCACATTGGCTTCACTATGAACAAACTAAAATGACATCCAAACCTGAGCGTCTCACATAAATGCTTTGCCTCAAATCCACTTGTTCTACTTCATGTGGAGGGAACAAAGGAAGCAGTCCTGGATTCTGTGTTACGGTCGAAAAACTGTGAGGGATTTGGTGTGGAGCCGTGAAGTTCACTTACCGAAGGAGTACCTAGAAAGAGAGAAGAAAGAAAACACAAAGGACACGGCAGTATAAAAAATGTGATGCATTCTTTAACATTTAAACTAAGGGACTAAAAAAAAGAGCTAGAATGACCTAATATTGAAGATTGTTTTATTTATTTAAAGCTGCAATAATATTTTTTTGGCCACTTGTGGGCAGGGGAACAAGACTGAAAATGGCTACTTACACATCCAGAAGACACAGAGACAGTCATTCATTTGGAGTTGTGTTTCTGTCCACTTGATGAATTTAAGTCCAATATTCACTATCACTTTAGCTCTTTTTCTGGTCTCTACCAACTCCTGAGAATAATATCTGGCTCTTTAGCTGCTAAATGCTCCACTTCGTTCACCAGCTAGTTGCTAACTTTGTCTGTTGTTTCGGTTAGCGTTAGGGTTCCTGTAATACAGTCTGTCACTTACATACAATGTAAGTATTTATGTATGTGTGTATCCCAGACTCACCACAGCTGTCCCACGTTGACCAGGGAGTGGTAAAGCACCCACAGTGTAACCATGATCACCATATTGGCCATTCCCGTCACCAGGACAAATGCCGACAGTGCCATCCCCCCCAGGGCAATGCTATCCAGGTTGGCGTCCATGTCGCTCCAGTCTAACAACCAGAGGATGGAGGGTGTGTACGCGAAGGCGGCCATGCCTATCTTCCCCCCCACGTAGCGCTTAACGCTGTTGAGGTAGCTCTTGCAGGGCATTAGGCCGTGCTCGCCTATCAGCTGCTTGTTCTGGTTGTAAGCAACGCTGAACGCCACCACTAGAGAGAAGAGAGAGGAGACAAAAGGGGATAAAAGGCACCAACACAAATATGATTCAATGTTCATTTGTTAAGTGCACATTTTATTATAAATTAAAAGTGCCATAAAAGGTGGATGTATCTTTCCCCCTTTCTTTGTAAGGTCAAGTCTTCTCAAGAATATCCTCATTTATAGATTTAAACAAAGTAAGAGTTGTGTTCACATTTTCTGCACTAACTCAACGTGTTCAATGTGGGCAGAGGACTCCTACAAGCATGTGCAATGGTCACCTCTCCTGTTTGTGATATTTATGGTGAGGATATCAAGGCAAAGCTGAGGTCTTAAGAGTGTCCAATTTGGAGAAATTAGGCTGCTGTTTGCGGATGAGCATGACTTCTGAGACCACGGTTCTCCCCATGCAAAAAACGTTAACTGTTCCATCTAGGTCATGGAAACAGGAAGCTGAGATAAGGTTCCTGAACAGGTTGGATGGAGTCATTGTAGTGCATTGAGAGTTGAGGTGGTTTGCCCACAGAGGTAAGACACCTCCAGGCAGCCTACCTTTTAGGTGCCTCTGGTGTTACTGACTGGGAGGAGACCCCAGGACAAACCTAGGACACTGTGGAGGGATTGCATCTTCCAGCAGGGTCTGGGAGCGCAGGAATACCCCAAGAGGAGGTGGAGGAACGCTAACATCCTAGCAGCAATGCTAACGCTGACCAACCCTAACCACTAAAACAAACACACAAGCACTGTACTCAAGTACAATTTGAAGGTACTTGTACTTTACTTGAGCATTTCTATTTTATACTTCTACTCCACTATAATTCAGAGGAAAGCACTGTTTATTTACAACCCTACATTTTATTGAAACTTGTAGGAGTAACTTTAAAGACCAGGATTTTACATACAAAACATATGAGCAGCTTATAAACTATGATGCATGTTATTGATAAAACTACAATATATAAACAGTCGAAATTAGCTCCACCTCCACCAGCTATAACACTAACATGCTGATTACACTGAATACATCAATAATAAATTTAATCATCCAATACTACACTATAACACTCTGAAATTGGTCATTTTGCTACCTAATGAGTACTTTTACTTTTGCTACTCTTAGTATATTTAGTTGCCAATAGTTCTGTACTTCTACTTTTAATGCAGGACGTTTGACATTGAGGTATTACTGCTTTACCTCAATAAAAGATCTTAATACTGCAAAGAAATGTAATCGTGAAACCTAATCAACATCAACACTTGCATCACAGACTTAGCACAAGTGTCACTAAATTACACTAACTTTTTAATCAAAATCAAGATGTTTTATACATATTAAATGGTGCATTGTTACCCTGCCATTGCAGAACATGGGCAAAAGGCAAATCCTCCACCAGTAACAGCTACATCAACGTAAAGAACTTACACATTAACTCACTTAAAAAGATTTCAGTCTGTTTTGCTGTCTTTAATAAAGACAAAAAGTAAACGTTACAGCTATAAGTAAAGACAATTAGCCACGTTTTTAACACTAGGACGTTAAAAAAGAGAATATGAAGAAGAAAGCTATCCTTTCAAACGTCGACGCAGCTAGCTATAAACACAACAATGACTCCACGTCTCTTTGTGACTTCAGTGGAAAAGGAGTCGTTGGAAATGAAAACCTGACCAGTGAAAAGTCAACATGCTTACAGTAAATAAAGGCGACGGAGCGCAGCAGCACGATGCGAGTGAGCCAGTAAGTCCCAGTCCGTAGCGACCGAGGGCTCTTTTCTTTCTCGGTGTCTTTGCTGGGGTTCGCTCCATTTTCTTCACTGCTGTCAGCAGCCGTTGTCTCCGTCTTACTGCTAACAACGCGTCTTTTCCTCACGACGCTTTCCGAACTGTCACCGGTGGCCGCCATGTTGACGGAAATTACTGTCACGTGACTAAACAGACGCGGAAGTGTATTATTATTATTATAAATCTTATTATTATATTGCTTGGAATGAAGATAATAACTGAATTAATAAAATACAGAATAAAGAATATAAGAGTAATTGAAAAACAAATGTGAAATGTTATCTAACTTCTCTAACTTGGGGGGTATAGGTCTATAATAATAATAATAATAATAATAATAAGGAAATACTTTGGTGGAACAGGTGTTCAGATCTTTGTATCAAAATTATAAACCACTCATTATAGAGTTCAGAATGTAATGTGTGTGTAATATTGTGTAATATTATTTATATTACATTATTAGATTATGATTACTTATGCATTAAAGTGTAAGCAGCATTTTAATGTTGTACTTGCCCAAGGTGGAGCGAATCTGTTTTTAAGTATTTATTCGGCAGTTTAGTGTATAACAATGTGTGATAGTGTGAACTCATCTTTTCAAAATAGCGTCAGATAAATGTATAGGAGTAGAAGGTATATAATTTGTCTCTGAAATGTACAGTGAAGTAAAAAATATATATTCTAGAATTACATAAAAATTAAATACTCAAGTAAAGTACTTCATTTCTGCCTCTGAACATGGACAAATCAAATCAAATCAAACTACTAGGCTATCCAAACCATCACAAAAAAAAAAGAAAATCTAAATGTAATATTGACTATTAACAATTCTCTGCCTCCTCCTGCTTCTTTTTGCCAGTAGAAGGAACTCTGTTTGTAAAACTTTGCAAAAGCCAATAGGACACAAGGGGTGGAGAGATGCAAGTTGGTTAAAAGTTAAAGTGCTAAAAAGAAAACAGAGGCTCGTCAAATTTTGCCTGGCTGTGGAGGAGGGGGTGGAAAGGAATGGAAGGTTCAAGACAAGACATTTGGGATTTTACTTGATTTTGGGGTGAAACAGTCTTCCCACAGAGGCCTGCGCTTTTACGCACTTGGAGAGTTCTTCGGGAATCCGGGCAACACCAGACCATCTAGCAACATTTTACCCGCCAAGAATGACAGAGGAGAACAAGTCCTTGACAGCCTATCCACGCAGTCCAGCGGGCAGCGACGGCTCTATGTCCCAGCATGGATCGGATTCAGAGTCCCCGACCTCTCCAGCAGGGTCCGACGCACAGGGGGCAGCGCGCCCGCCCGGGATTACGCACAAACCGGAGAGCAGCGTGGAGGATGAGCGCTTCCCTGCCTGCATCCGCGACGCGGTGTCGCAAGTGCTTAAAGGTTACGACTGGTCGCTGGTACCGATGCCCTCTGGGGAGAGAGGGCTGAAGAGCAAACCCCACGTGAAACGGCCGATGAACGCGTTCATGGTTTGGGCGCAGGCAGCGCGGAAGAAGCTGGCGGACCAGTATCCTCATCTGCACAACGCTGAGCTCAGCAAGACTCTGGGCAAACTGTGGCGGTGGGTACTGGAGCAAAACCGGAGATTCTTAACTTTAACCAATGAGCAATTAGTACTGCATGCAAGACCACCACAGTTAGCGTTTCCAAGCTTAATCCAGGTTTCTCCGCAATGAATTTCATTCCAAAATGAGATTTTTTGTTTTTCAGATTCTTTACTTTAAATGTAATAATACTGTAATATAAAAATACTCCATTACAAGTTAAAGTCCTGCACTGAATATGTCACTTAAATAAAAGTATATGGGTATATTATTAGCAACATGTACTTAAAGAATCAAAAGTAACAGTACTCATAATACAGGAAATAGCTCCTTTGTGTTATACTATCTTATACTGTTGGATTATTATTACTGTGTAGTATTTTACTGTTGTCGAGGTGGGACTAATTCTAACTATTTTGTATTGGGTGGTTTAATCTCTAACAGTGCATCTTTTTTTTTTTTTAGGTCATCATATGTTTTGTGTGTAAAGTCTTAATCTGTAAAGTAACTAGTAACTATAGCAGTCAGATAATGGCGTAAAAAGTACAATCTTTCCTTCTGTATTGTAGTGAAGTATAAGTATAAAGACGCATGACATAGAAATACTTGGGTAAAGTACCTCAAATGTGTACTTAAGTACAATTCTTGAGTAAATGTACTTTGTTACAAGATAAAATGAATTGTTTTCTAATGATTTTATAGGGTTGTTAAAGAACTGAGGTATGTAAGAGTGTTAGTTTTTTGTTACATTTTTTGTTCATGGTATGTTGGATACAAGTGACAGTGGGTAATGTTCTGTTTTCCTGTTTGGCCTCATGATGGCACTGTTGTCTCATTGTTGTTTGAATAAATACAGACAGGATGATGGACAAGTTTGTTTATATTGGCTTACTGTCACAATAACGTGATGGTGCAGCACCTGAGTGAGTGCAGAGCAGCAGTTTCTTTGATACTGGAGGGTTATGATGACAGTAGCTCTGGAAACATGAGGCCACTGATGATGAAGAATTTGTTTTTGTACCATTTGTAGATCAGATTATTTAAAATCAGAAGTGGAGCATGTCAAGACAGTCAAGATACTATCCAAGTAGCAGTCCCAAGAGAAGTTAGGACTGATCAGGGAACCTCTTATAGTTACCTCAACTGCCTCTCGACCTTGCTGCTATAAAAGTGCAAATAGTGTATATCTCACAAGCGACTCACTTTCCTGAAAAACCTTGGCCCTCAGCTGTCGTAGCTGTGGCTGGAGAAAAGGAAAGAGGTGCCACGACTTCTAAAAGCTGATGGATGCTCTAGTAGTCTTTGCTTTGTCCAGAAATAGAACCCAAAAAATCAAAAGCAAAAATATATTTTTTAATCGTTTGTTATTATTTATAATTGTTAATAACTGATTTTGATGTAGAGTTTAATCTGCGTTATATGTAGGAATGTTTGGGATGAACATATAGCCAGTGTACTTGCTGGTATTCAAAAAGTAACTTTAACCCAGTAACTTATTCCTCTCCTCCTCAGACTTCTCTCTGAAACAGAGAAGCGTCCCTTCGTTGAGGAGGCCGAGAGGCTGAGGCTGCAGCACAAGAAAGACTACCCAGACTACAAGTACCAGCCTCGGAGACGCAAGAGCACCAAGCCGGGACAGGGGGACTGTAGACCCGGACTGGTCCAGCAGCAGGATCAGCAGGGCTTGTATAAGACAGAACCAGCGGTGGCCAGGCTGGCTGGCACAGGGGAAGTGCACCACCATTACCACCCAGACAGGACAGGTGAGACGACTGATACCATCCAGATCTTCAATTTTAATACACTTTTTATTAGAGCGTGTATTACACTTTACCTCTTTTACCTTTTTTTTGTATGGAATCATTAATTGATGTTTTCTTGGTTTTGGTTTCCAGGTCAGTCTCATGGACCTCCAACACCTCCCACTACCCCTAAAACCGACCTTCACATGGGGAACAAACATGAGGGCCACCGGCCTGCAGACAGCAGCACCGGCTCTGTTCCTCCCGCCAGCCGCCAGAACATTGACTTCAGTAACGTGGACATCTCAGAGCTCAGCACTGACGTCATCAGCACCATCGACGGATTCGACGTCCATGAGTTCGACCAGTACCTCCCTCCCAACAGCCACGGCT
The DNA here is from genome assembly GCA_008360985.2 of Macquaria ambigua. Taxonomy (NCBI): domain Eukaryota; kingdom Metazoa; phylum Chordata; class Actinopteri; order Centrarchiformes; family Percichthyidae; genus Macquaria; species Macquaria ambigua. The sequence continues at coordinate 136,630 of VMKM01001099.1, forward strand.
CCACTGTTCTAACCCCACCAGATACCAGCCACGGACACAACAACCCTTCTGGATCCTTCATCCTACCCAGCATCCACTCTCACTCCCACGGTATTCCCACTTGGACACCCAAAAGTGGTACTTCACCATCCTCTTCCAGTCGTGACACGCACCAGGACAGCATCCAAAAACCTCAGATTAAAACTGAGCAGATGAGCCCAGGTCACTACAGCAGCTCCTCCACTCCTCCACCGCCACAACCTGAGTACACCTCCCTCGGTTCAGGAGTGTGCCCTTCCTCCACTTCCTCCTCATCCTCCGCCAACCAATCTGACTACACTGACCTTCAAAGCTCCAGTTTCTACAGCGCCTTCTCTGGGTACCCTGCCAGTCTCTATCAGTACCCGTACTTTCACTCCTCTCGCAGGCCTTATGCCACACCGCTTATCAACAGCTTGGCCTTGGGACCACCTCCGCACAGTCCTCCCTCTTGCTGGGAGCAGCCTATCTACACAACACTCACCAGGCCTTGAAGAGGAGGAAACCCCCCAAAAGTTTGGTCATATGGACAAAAACTTAAATGACTGCTCAGATTGGAACAGAACAGTGGCCTGCCATAATGACTTATAAGACAATGTTTGGAGATTGGATGACTTAAGAGTTAACTCCTAAGGTTTTGAGCAGTATGGATTTCTGAAGGACAGTGCTGATATCTCTTGGTCAAAGCTTCAAATGACTCATGTTGTGTGTCAATATATTGTTGCATTTGTTCATTTTCATGAGAAAAAAATTGTTAAGATTAACAAAGATTCAGTGTTTTGACGCTTTTAAAAGTTAAACAAAAAAGTAAAAAGGACTGAGAAATTACATTTAAACCTGTATTGGACACTAAAATGTTCCATTAAAACTCCACACTAATGAAATGTTGGTATGTGAGTAGCACCTGTTTAAAACAGGGAGTTTCAGGTTTACAGTAATAGCAGTTTTTCTAACCTTAACCTGGCACACATGGGAGAAGTTTTTAGGAAGTCAGGTGACGTAGCATAAAGAGCGACAAAGTCCATGTAGCAAGGAGGTCAGGGTGGATGAGTGTGTCAAACACTGGACTTTCCCCCAGGAGACTCTTGTTTGTGTCCCGTGTGAAACTTAACTAAATATTTTAACCCAAATTATGATCTTTTCCTAAACCCAACCAAGTAGGTTTGGTGCCGAAACCTAACCAAACTGCGACCGTTCCACAATGTTAACCATGTGTTAAAAGGGCTTTCTGGTAGCACTACAGTCTGTGGCACTTTGGTTAGGTTTAGGAAAAGATCATGGTCTGGGTTAAAATAATAAGTCAACGTTGAACTACAGTACGTACTTTTGGTGCCTAAACCTAACCAAACTGCGACCGTTTCACAACGTTAACCACGTTAGAAAGAAGCTTTCTTGAAGGCAAACTTCTCCCACATGCTAATCTGGCTGAGTAAAATAGTATCTTTATCTTCACCTACTATGTTGCATTCAATCTTTTCCATTTATAGGGAAGAATTATGTGAAGGTTCAGCATTATTCTGTACGGATATTTTAGCCAGTAAGAAAGTGTTGTGTTTTGAACCATAGGGACAGAGAGATTGTGTCTCTGTCTTCTTCTAATTAATGTAGGTTATCGGGGAAGACTCTGCAAAACAAGCAATAAGAATGAAAATACAAGACCTGCTCAACTTGAGGGAACAAAAATGTTCACCATCAGCCTGATAAAAAAGATTGTGTCTGTTAAAGCAATTTCTTTTTTGCCGAGGGTTAGATGAGAAGATTGATACCACTGTCCACAAAATATGAAGCTGCAGCAAGCAGACCATCTAGCCTGGCTGTAACAAACCCCACCTACCAGCTAATCAAGCTTAACCAACTGCAGAATAACATGAAAACTATGGATCACAACATTACAGCACTCAGCAGACACATTAGATTCAAATCTGAGGCCATTTTCTCCCTTGGCTGGACTTCTTGCTCTTCCTGCTGACGTGTTCCTGTCTGCTGCTTCATTTCCAGTTTGTTTCTGGTCCAACAGCTGCTGCTGCTGGGTTTCCTGTGAGGAGATTAGCTAATTTCACAGTCCCAGCTAAAGGCTGGAGTGTCGGCTGCAGGGCCTGATGGACAGGACAGCTGGATTGGGTTTTCCCAGGCATTGTAAATAACTACAAGACATGCTCCATTGACTTAGAAAAAGGCTTTGACTTATTGACATGAATGCAGTCTGACTTTATTGTGTTTTTTAAATTATCTAAAGGTTTTGAAGGACAATCCCCAAATGCTTGAAACATAAAAATACCCCAAAACTACTATGTACATAAGCAACAGCTTTACCATTAATAAATATTTGCTACACGTGCCAGCACCTCACTGACCATATTATCTTCAGGACAAACACGGTGGCTGCGGAGCCGAGGTCCCTCCCGCTTTTAAACACTTCCTGTGTGGGCACGACCTGCCCGCTGCAGCTCAGTGGCTCACTGTCTGAGCAGTTTACCATGACAACCCGACTGCCAACGACAACACGGCGGCCAGACAGAAGCAACATTGATTTACCCATGATTCCATTAAGCCCTGGAGCCAGAGTGCGCATGTGGAAGTTTGTGTAAGAGTGGCGAGATCATCAGGTGATATTTACACCACCAGACCGGTTCACACTTTGTTCACACCTGCTGTGAGTGTGCAACTCTACACATGGCGAGCTCCTTTTACAAGTGACTGATGAGCGCCATCTACTGTAATATAAAATAAGTGAACAGTATTAGGCCTTTATTACTAATAGGAAAATACTGGACTAATGCACCTTATGCAATGACCATCTCCTTACAGATGAGTGACAAATTAAAGGAAAATGTAAGGTGTTGGGCCACCATGTGCCTGCAGATCAGCTTCAGCGTTCCTTGGCATTGATTGTTCAAGAAATGTGAGAAATATAGGCGACAGTTTTTGACAGTACCATCAATACAATCATCAATTTTGATCGTTTTTTGTCTTTTATTGACCATCGTGTGTCCGACAATGTTATAGGAGCGCATTGCTAAATCAGTGCAGTGCTCTTTTATTGCACGGACATGAGAGTAGTATCTACTTCTCGACTAACCTTGTGAAGGTCTCCCACAATGTCAAACTATTCCTTCACTTGTCTGCATCACTATTGTCCAGTGAAAACAAATCTAAAAACTCTGATTCTGATGATTTTAATCTCTTCATTCCAGTTCAAGGATGACATGTTCCTCTATGGGATGACATTTCACCATCCTCTCCCTTTTAAAGTAACAGAAGAGCACCATCTGCTGGTTAAATCCACGTAACTGCACATTGATAATAGCATTGCCTATAAAATGCTCAAAAAGAATAGGAAGCTCTCAGGGGGCTATAAAGGATAATTCTGATTTATTTCAACTTGGGTGTTTTTTAGTTTACCAAATTAATTGCTGGAATCTGGGAATAACATCACTACAACAAAGTCTGACGAGGCAAGAAACACAAGGCTAACCTGGGGGTTTGGTTAAAATTAATTTAAATGTTTGTGTTTTGTGCATTGTTGGGGCTTTAAATGCTGTGGTATGTGGCACTGGTTCACAATATACACTTGTCCATGCAAAAGTAATAATAAACTTATTATTACCAATAAGAAAAAGTATGACAATAAGAACTAAGTTGTAATAAACCGGAATAATCCTTTAATCAACCTACCTTGAGTTGAAAAGTATCATATTGGTACAGTATGTAGTCCTAAAGAAGACACAGATATGCTGAAATGTCTTAAACACTGAGGACAAATCAAACACTGCCACTTGATTTCAGGTTCATCTGTATTAATGTTAAGATTTTTATAATGAAACAAACTATCAATGTGATTTCAGGGTCAACACAAACAAAGTGTCTTTAAAACAAGATGCAAAACGTAAATAAAACAGCTGTAGAAGTGTTTTTATAAATTACAGTCCTGTCACATTACAATCCTTTAAAGCAGCAATAACTGTCTACGATGACTCAGTATGTTCAACAGTACAAATAAATAAGAGAACAGCTGTCAGATTGAGGTTTTAAAAGAACCCTGTCTGGATGCAGATCAGCCACCTCCAGCTACGTTAACAGCGACGGTGATCACTGAGAGTTTGTGTGTTTTTATGCATATTTGTTGTTAACAGCACTTTGTAGGTTCGGGTTTGACAGGTTTTCAGTGCCAGAGGTTCAACCTCACAGCGTCCTCGAAACGAAAACGTCACGATTCCACACACACGGTAAGCCACTGTCATCAAAACTGTACATTCAATAAATGAACAATGCATTGTCTTTGTTAAGCAACCAGTGAAATGACTCTAGATTACATAATTACATTAGATTACAGGTAGAATGAACCATTCACGAGACGAAATCCGAGAGAGGGGAGGTTGTTGCAGGGAAAGGGTGCACATGGCTGAGGAAAGGAAGGATGATAATGTATAGCACAAGGTTGGTAGGCGCAATAGTGATGACATCATCTACCCTTTGGCCTCTGATTACCAATGTTTCGCCCCATGATAGGCTTTTAGTACCATTAGAGTTTAAGTTTTGTAGATAGACTTGAGTCCCTCTATCTCTTTCTCTTCTTTTTCTTCATCATCTTTTCTCATCTCGGCCCATCCCCCCTACCCCCACCCGTACCCCAACCCCACCCCACTGCCTCCCAGCATGGTCTGTGGTCACACATAGGGATTGTCTCTGATCTGAATGAGACCGGGCCGGTCCAGCTGAGTTGAGGCTTCCTGCAGTCTTCAAGGCTTGTGTTTAAAATGGGCCTCCACTGCAAAGACACACGAAAAGGTTAAATTATACAGAACAAGAGACAAATAGTTCAGTTTTCATATAGTGTGGTTTCAACCAATATGTGTCATTTGAGGAGCAACTCAAATGCTTTAGTATTAAAGCTGTAGAGAGGCAATATTTTGTGTTAAGAGTTGCATACGCATTCACTGTTTCCCACCCGTAATTTCCTCCAAAATAATTTGACAAACATTACATTATCACAACTAATAATAACCTTTATTTATATAGCACATTTAATACAAACAGACACCACTCAAGATGGTTTACAAGAGATGAATTTAAAGGTACCCTGTGAACAAAGTTACATTTACAATCAGTGTTTCTCACCAAAACGCATTATGTCTATCCTTGAGGACTAATAATATACGCATATCCTTCCTCAAACAAACATTTCCAGAGCTGATTTTTGAAGGAATTTGAAACCTACTTTGTTTACACTAATGTTCGCTTGCTAGCAGTCTTCTTCTTCCTTGCCATCCCCATCATCAAAATAGCATGAAACCATTAGAAGGACTGTGTATTGTGTCAACTGCATGCACGCCTGCATGGTTTAAAAAAATGTATTAAATGTTTTGGTTTGTACTGTGTACAAGATACAAACCATGTGGTTTGTGCTGTCTGTCAGCCCAATAATATGGTCACCATGGTAGATCACCATGGTAACCTATGCTGCACGGCTCCAGGGAAGGTCAACTTAAAAAAAGTAGATCAAAAAGTTACAATGACGTAACTTAACTTTGTGATACCGGTTATCCAGGACTAGCAACGTTAGGCTCAGTGAAGGCAGGTAACTGAAAGAGAGCTGGATTATATTGAAGTTGCTTTGTGACAGAAGTCGGAAGATGAGGAAGATTAACTCTGGTTGGATTGCGCTGTTGAACCATTCAGAGTGACCAAAGATGTGGCTTTACCTATGTGACTGTTAGAAAGCTGTGGAAGAGACCACCCAGCTGCCAATAGAAGTCTTTTAGTAGAGGATGGTTTCAATCCATCGACCTCTGGGTTATGGGCCCAGCACGCCTCCGCTGCGCCACTCTGCTGTCTATCATCCCAAATGGGACTCGAACCCACAAGGCCTAGACATTTGCAGGCTAAACATCACAGCTCGACAGAGGAGGCGAGTCCATGAGCGAGTCAAACGGTCGCAGAAGGACAGGAGTGAATGCAGTAAACTTTTTTATGCAGCAGACATTGCAGCTAAAAAACTAGCTTTGTGACATTGGTTATCCAGGGTTACCAATGTTAGGCTCAGTGAGAGCCGGACTAAACTGAAGACGATATGTGATACATGACTGAAGATCAGATTGCACTGTTGACCCATTCGGAGTGACCAAAGATGTGGCTTTACCTACGTGACCGTTAGAAAGCTGTGGAAGAGACCACCCAGCTGCCAATAGAAGTCTGTTAGCAGAGGATGGTTTCGATCCATCGACCTCTGGGTTATGGGCCCAGCACGCTTCCGCTGCGCCACTCTGCTGTCTGTAAGCTTTATCTGGATTTGAACTCACAAGCCTTAGACATGCTAAGGCTAAGCACAGGCTAGGCCACTGGGGCTTTACATCCCACAAACCAGTCCTGTGCACTATAGAGCAACAATACGTGAAGCACAATGTGTGGTTTTAAATAACATAACAATGGCCGGGGTAGATCACCATGGTAACCTATACTGTTGTTCAACTAATGGTGTTTTTCTTATACCTACAGTAGGTGGCTTATATCCCAAATTCACAGAAGTGGAGAGTGATTGTATAAATTTTTGAACAGGCATAATTTGTGTGATGTATTTTCAGAACTTAAGTAAATAGGTACCTTTAAACATAGAAACATAAACACTAAAAACAAGAATTTTCCACACCTGCATATTCCTGCGGCCTCATTGGTCGATTGATGACCCTCTGGAAGGCAGCTATCCAATCCCGTTGCTCGGCCTCTGTCTCACAGGCAAACAGGAACTTCCTGTCTGGTGTGACAATGGTGATGCCGTTGTTCCAGTGGTAGCCCTGTGTGGACGGGGGCAAGCCGGCCAGGACAGTGTAGCTGTTCTCCTTACTGCCAATGAACACCTCACCACGGGCATAGGCATCCTGGGAGACAGAAAGAGAGAGAGGAAGTCCTGTGAACAAACTAAGTGATCAGTCAGAACAAAAGTAAAGGTTGTGAGCCGCGCAGGTCTCTTCTTACCAGAGGGTCTTTGAAGTACATGAGTCTCCTGTCATCCATAGTAAACCACCTCTTCTTGAAGCCCTCTGTGTGCTGTGGCAGAGCAACAGAGACAATTCAATTTGGAAGAGAGAAAACAAAAAGGTATCTGCAAGTGTCCACAAACTGAAGCCTTATCTTTGTGTTAGGTCAGATAAGAATTAAATATAAGAAAGTCATGGCCACTAAAATGAGCATTAAAATGAAATGAAATAAAATAAATACATAAAGAGATTTGCTTCATTTTAAGTGGTCATAAGGCAAAAGAGTTAGAAACCATTGTACTATACTTGTAGACCTGTAGACACTTAAGGCGGTCAGATTTGGGCAAATGTAACTGTGAAAATGAGGTGTAATAATACTATTATTCCTGATTTCACTTTAGAGGGGTGGTTGGATCCAGTGGGCGTGACCACAGCACAAACCTTTGGACCTGTTTTCTCCATAAAGCCTTCCTTCATGAAGTTTCGAGTCAGTTTGGGCACCAGCTGGAGAGGAAAAGACAAAAGAGAAATACCACTTGAAATAAAAGCATGGATGCAATATTAAAAATAATACATGATCTGACTTCTGACTCTGATATTAGTGATAAAATCACATAGCCTACCAGAAGATGAATGAGGTTTTTTTTTTTCAGTCTTAAATTGATATAAAGAATCAAAAGCCAACCCCTGAAACTCATCTATCTTACAGCAACTGAATCATTTGTCAAATCAGGTAACAATCAATAACAGCACTACACACAAACACTGAAAATTATAATAATAATTATTATAATTATAATTCCTGATGTTCCATTCCTGGTTTAGAAATGCATCAGACACCTTTGACAATTCTTGTCTTGCTCCATAACAGTGTGTTGTGTGATTAAATCAGTCATCCTCACCTCCTCGTCACTTGCTCCGGGGAAGGCCACCTGTAGGTAGTGGAACCTTGCCGCTCTTATAGCATTGAACCAGTCGACCATCTCCTGTAAAAAAACAAACACCCTCAGTGGCAACAACAGCTAGACTTCACACAGTGTCTATTCAGTGTGTGTATTCTGGGTTCTGAGTGAATAATGTGGTGGAGGTGTTTGCACAGTTTTTTTCCCTGATGCCAGTGAAGGTATCTTTTCTACACAGTAAGGTGCAGTCAAAGGCATCTGCGCTGTGTGGATGCTGCAGTGCTGTCGATAACTCCACCACAGAACAAGAGTGACGGGGACACTGAATGAACCCAATGAACTCTTTCTGTCACAGCCTTCAGTAACAGCACTCAGCCAGCAGAGGGGGCAACGCAATTTCTGTCTCAGGCTCCACTCCATCTCCTGAATGGCTATTAATGTCTGTCTCTTCTTCTTCCCTATAGTCTTCTCATTTTTGAGGGACAGAGGACACACATACACACACACACACATATAGAGGTGAGAGTTGGTGAGAGTTTAAATGGAGAATCAGGGCTAACATTTTTTTTTTTACAGGTCCGATAGTTTTCATAGTAGTCCTTCAATTTCCTAGAAAGTAAATGATTTGTAATTTTTTGGAAAGGCTCCTGGAAAGGACTGTGTCATTTTGTGATACTTAAAGAAAATGCTTATGAATAACAAACAGTTGCTGGTGTCAGTTGAACATGCAAAAATGTAAAATGTTTCTACAGGCAGGTATATAATTCAACAAATACAGAGAATAAAGTTTACAATAATCAACAATCTACCTAGATTTACATGGATCTCTGTCAGTTTCATCCAGTAAAGAGTTTCTTTCTTTAAAGAAAACTCTATAAATTAATAACTGTTTATTAAATCTACACAACTGATATCAATTCCTTGCTCTGTTGTAAAAACAAAAATATATGAGTGGGTATTGGCTCAGAACATCTGTCTCTATTTCATTTGTACCAAATTACAACGTTTCTTCCAGGAAACTTCCTAGGAAATTATATGGAAATTATGGGACCCATAAAATGAAGTGTTACCATGGCATTTATAAATCATTTCCTAAAGGTTTGCTGTTGACCCTACAAACTAAACAACATAAAAGACCACTGCTTTACCGTAAATACAAGGCTAAAACAAAGAATACAAGATGCATTTATCTGTACTTCAGTCAGCCAACTCATGTGGAATAGATTAATGTGTGAATGTAGAATATGTACCTATGTACAGCACTGATACTTGGCGTCCAGGCTCTGACCTCATCACTCCTCACAAGGAAGCATTAAGCTCAGCTCAGCAGGGAGTGGGAAGTGACGATAATAACTCTCCCCCTGGGGGAGGTATACTCAGACCTTACAGGTGGATGCTGGGGTGTATGTGGGGTTTTTATAATGCTTTATGAACAGCAGCAGCTGCGACAGAAGTAGCAGCAAGTGATAAAACTGAAAGACGCACAGCAACAACTAGCATATGGACGATAAGAGAAGATAAGAGAAGGTCATTGTCACTCAGGGTTTCAGCAATTCTTCTTTGTAATGCTACCTGGATTCAATTCAAAGTCATTTAAGAAAACACAGCCAAAATAATAAAACAAAACTTATTCCACATTTGACATACATATGTGGTAGGACAGTGACACATTTTCTATTGTGGCTTTGATCATTGAAATGAAACCCTGCCTATGAGGTTAAGGTGCTGACTTTCAGCTTTAAGGCTGTTTGAGGTAACTCACATCTATACTGGTTGTACGCTGCAGCAATCGCAGCCCTTTTTTTCCCCATAGCCCCCCAGTTTTTTGAACAGCAAGACAATTCCTATACTCTTTTTAAAACAAAATTGTATTCACCTTGCATTGTTGTGAAGGCAGAAATCTCACAGACAGAAATCTCAAAATCTGGACAAAAAAAACCCAAACTACTGTGTCTGCAAGGCTAATTACCACTAGACATAAGTTAGAAAACAGCTTTTATTGTATTTGGGTGAACCAACAAGTATTATTTTTTATCTTTTTGCGACTTGGGGGTAGCAGAACAAGCTGTAAACACACTGACATGTTATATAACCTTATAAAGTTAGCATGTTAGCAAACAGTTGCCCATTTACACATCCTTATTCCACATTCGACATACAGTCTGTATGTGGTAGGACAGCGACACATTTTCTATTGTGGCTTTGATCATTGAAATGAAACCCTGCCTATGAGGTTAAGGTGCTGACTTTCAGCTTTAAGGCTGTTTGAGGTAACTCACATCTATACTGGTTGTACGCTGCAGCAATCGCAGCCCTTTTTTTCCCCATAGCCCCCCAGTTTTTTGAACAGCAAGACAATTCCTATACTCTTTTCACTGAATGTGGATGCAGACGCCTTTGAATTAACGCTAAAAGTCAGCACTTTACCCTCACAGTCATTGTCTCCGGGCCAAAACAACACAAAATGTGTCACTATGCAAATACTTTCCGACTGCACTGTAGCTACCGAAGCCACTGATACTAAAAGTGAGAACAGAAAAAACCCTGTATTAGTGCCCTGTATTACTGTAATCTAAGACTCGACATGGGGCATATAAGAAGCATGTCACTGCATTGTAGAAAACACTTAAGAAAGGTTTTTTTTAAAGGTGCAGTAATAGAATTCACAAGTGTGTATGTGTGCAAATACGTGCTTGACAGTGTACCTTAGCATCACTGTGGTAGACAAAGATGTTCCTTGTGCTGTTGTCTTTCAGGTAGGTGATCTGCAGGCCGCAGGGGTTGCCAATCTTGGCCGGTTGGAAGGTGGCATTGAGGGTCTCAATTTTCATCACCGCTTTGGGATCCCTGGCCTTGGTGGAGGAAGACATGGACAACAAATAGGACATAGTCAAGTGAAATGTTGCTACAGTAAACACCCTTTAAAACCAGCTGTATCATCTTGCTTACATCCTGCTTGTTGAAGTATTTTAGCGCTCCCTCCCTCTCCGACAGGATGAACTTTCGGCTGAGAAATTGACCGTTGTCTCTTCCTCGTTTCCATAGAAACCCCTCTCTGTACCCTGGGCAGAGAGAAGAAGAAAAAAAAAAAGTGTGTGTGTGTGTGTTTGGGAGGCTGGTATCAAAAAGCCGTCAGAGCAGATGAGAGATTAAATGGGGGAGGCATTTATAACAGTAATGGTGAGATGTTGTAACTGGTTGGTGCAAGACGATACTTGAGTTAAGCAGAAATCAAAGATCGTTTGAAATCTCGTTTAGAAGAGGAGGAAGGAAAAGGAGACGGAGAGAGACAGAGTAAACACAACATCCAAGAGGCAAACAGACAAGAGAGGGAAGGATTTAGCAGGACATGCAGCATGAGACCGCACACAGATAGATTTTGTTGTCTCTGAACCAAAGAACATCCCTTTCCATGTTAATGATATGCTGTTCTATTTATAGCCTGTAACGTCTTCTTCTTCTTAAGTCTATTTTGGTAAAATGCTCTGCCTACACTGCCTACATTTCTTTCTTTTCTCCTCTATTTTGGTCACACTTTGAAGTGTTTTCTTTCTAATCTGGATCTATTTAGGAACGAAGGTGTCGAAGCATAATCAGGGGTTATCCAGAGCGTTTTATATAAAGAGCCAATTGTAGAATTAAAATACACTGAAAATGACTAATAAGGGATGAAAGAGGAGTTATTTTGCCCTGAATGATTAGGTAGAAAATTACAGAATAAAATAAATTAAATAATTAGAAGAAAGAGTTTTCTCACGTGCATAAAAGAGGAAGAAATGGATGATAGGGGAGATCAATTAAGTAACAGGATCTTAAAGGGTTGGTTCACCCAAAAATCTGATACCTTAAGTGGTATCCAACCATGTAGATTGTTTCTGTTTCATTTTCTAAGGGTTTGAGACATCTGCTTCTCTATTTTTTACTATTTTTTAAGGTACTACTTCTTTGGTAGAAGGTAGCTCCACTTAAAACGATCCACTGTGAGGTCCATAGATTATCCATCCATCAATTAGGATATTGTTCCTGGAAAGATATTGAAAGTTTTCAATGCTGTGAAAACCACAAACAAAATTATATTCATCTTATATATTGTTGTGAAGGCAGAAATCTCACAGACAGAAATCTCAAAACCTTGACAAATAAAACCAAAACTACTGTATTGTAATTTGGGTGAACCAACAAGTATTATTTTTTATCTTTTTGCGACTTGGGGGTAGCAGAACAAGCTGTAAACACACTGACATGTTATATAACCTTATAAAGTTAGCATGTTAGCAAACAGTTGCCCATTTACACATCCAGCAGACACGCAGTAACACTGGCATTTATATGAAGTTGTGTCTCTGGCCACCTGGTGAATGTGAGTACAATATTCAGACTCCTTTTTGGCTCTGTTTTTGGTCTTCACCAACTCCTGAGGGAAATATCCGGCTCTTTAGCTGCTAAATGCTCCGCTGTGTTCACCAGCTAGTCGCTAACTTTGTCTGTCTGCTGTTTGGTGCTGGGCAGGTAGGTGTACAGTGGATTTATCTGAGTTTTTTTTTTGCTGAATACACCGGCCTGTTGCAGCTACAAATGACACTCATGAGAGCAGTGAGAGTGAGTCAAAACAGTAGAGTTGTGGGCCCTAAACAATGACAAAACAATGAGCTAAAAGACATTAAAGTGCTCCGTAGGGTTAATGGGAACTGCAGAGTTAAGTGATAATTCTCTGTGAGTTTGTCTCTATGAGCGACACCTTTGACATGTACTCGTTTGAACCATTGTTAATATGAAAATATGTATTGGTGCAGCTTTAAAGTAAAATTCTGTTTGATCAGTGCTCGTCAACGCAACGTGAGTTTGTACTGTACCTCCTAAGCAGTTTTCAGGGTTGACGTGGTTAAAGAACATCATAAGCCAAAATCTCACGTACAGTATGTACAGAACATTCTTTGTTTCATGATTTAATCCTTCACATGCCTCATTTTCATGTTCACACACAATTTCTTCACCCTACTGCTCTCTTTTACGTTCTCCTTATTCAATGCCCACTGCCATTGATTACCTCTCCTCTGTCTTCTCGTCCTCTGCACTCATCCCGCTCCATCTTTGTGTGTGTGTGTGTGTGTGTGTGTGTGTGTGTGTGTCTTTGTGGCTGTGACCTTCTGACATGAAACATTCACCTACACTGGCATTACCTCATCGATCAATAGCCCTCCTTGTCCCCACCCTCGCCTCCTTCCCTGACACTCTTTTTTTCTTCCTCCTATCCTTTGTATACTGGATCAATATTAACATTGGCCGCTGTGGAGGCCAGGTTACTGCCAATAGTCAATCTCAGCCAACCCACACACACACACACACGCAGATGTCATGCACCACACAATGAGTGATGAGGAGCATGAATGCACAAATAGAGATGACAGAATGACTCATATTATTACACTATGTCTGCATGTGTGAGTGTGTGTGTGTGTGTGAGTGTGTGCGTGTGTGTGTGTGGGCATGGTTCTCCACTGTAACAGTAAACGGATGAGGTCACTGCAATCCAATCAGAAAGCTCCATCTTCAACAAGACATGAAATGTATACGAGTAGACACACACATGACATGTACGCTACACACAAATACTGTACACTCATCTTCCACACAAACACACACACACACACTGTTTTAATGGCAGCTCTATTCTCCGGCAGTGACAATTACAGTGTCACTTGCTTGAATATAACAACGGCGCTTTAAACTGCAAACATATAAACAACCAGTTAGGAGAAGAAGGATGAAAATTAATGTTTGAAAGGCGGCGCTGGATGTTTCAGGATAATTGAATTCCAGCCACTGGCATCCACTGGGAAATGTTTGTCCAAGGAGTTTTCAAGGTTCTGCTTATCGAAGGGTAAACGACGCAAGACTGACACAATAACAGATCAGCCATTTTTGCTTTTTTTCTTTCAGATCATGCATGCATGAATCTGTGCGTATTTGTGTTTCTATGCTTCTAAAGCCTGACTTATACTTCTGAGTTGAATCTACAGCGTAGGTATGCCGTAGCCGCGTTCCCTATAAAACATTTTTAAGCATAAAGAATGAACTGCATAGTTGCACACACAATGGTGGAAGTTGCTGTTTTTTAGTTATAAGGCAAGTGGAGGAGATGAAAGAATGAGTGAGGATATTTCGCTGGTCTTCACTCTTAAGGTTAGCTTAGACTTCAGCGTCAAAGAGGTGTTTTTTAAGGCTTTCTCTGACACGACATGACATTTTGACATTTTTCTTTCAAAGCTGCGTTTCACATTTTGGGAAATAGGTTTATTCGCTTTCTTGCCCAGAGTTAGATGAGAAGATTGACACAACTCTCATGTCTGCCCAGTAAATATGAAGCTACATCCAGGAGATGGTTAGCTTACCTTAGCTTAGCATAAAGACTGACAGCAGGGGGGAACAGCTAGCCTGGCTCTGGACTATCTTTTGGCTGGGGACAGTGACTTCCTGGAGTCTTGTCATCACTGTGAGGTTCATAGCAACCAACTAGCTAGCCAAAACATATATCCCACGTAAACCCAAAACTTGTTTTTACACATGGTGTTTGCAAGAATTAAATACAGAAGATATAGTATTAATTAGTGAGCTTTGGAGGTGCTGGTAGGAATATTTTCTTACCCTTCGACAGAGCCAGGCTAGCTGTTTCCCCTGTTTCCAGTATTTATGCTAAGTTAAGCTAACTGTCTCCTGGTCGTAGCTCTGTATTTACCGTACAGACATGAGAGTGGTATCAATCTTCTCATCTAACTATTCCTTTAATAGTGTTTTTCACATAACTGAGACCAAGTCCTTTCAATGTACAATATCCCAAGTTGTGTGGCCATGTCTTATTTAAGTCAGAGGGGTTACTAATCAGGAAAATCAGCTTGGATGAGGGTCTTCACAAGCTTAATAATACAAACATGTCAGCATGCACGTACCTGCAGAGTAAGGCTCCTGTTTTTCGATAAACTCAAACTCATTCCTCTCGTACTTGGCTCTGATCCACTGCTCTCTCAGCAGCCTGGAGACATGAGAAAAACACACACACAGTTAGCTTTCTCATCAGTCACACACTCACTAACCTACAGTAAGTACCCTGACCAAATAATATTTGAAGCTGTGAGTGTATCATCTGCATTTATACCATTCGTAGAAGTACACATACAACTGTACACAACTACAAAGAACATGTGACGATGAAATCACCCCTAACTATGTATACATATTAGCATTATTTGATTGATTGATTAGCTTATCTATTTAAAGGAATAGTTCGAGATTTGGGGAAATACGCGTTTTGCTTTCTTATCAAGAGTTAGATGAAAATATCAAAACCACTCTCTTATCTGTCCAGTAAATATAAGGCTACTGCTACCAGCCAGTTAGCTTAGCTTAGCTTAGCTTAGCTTAGTCTAGCGTAAAGACTGGAAACATGGGGAAACACCTAGCTTGTCGTCACAGTGAGGCAACCAACAGTGACTCCAGGAAGTTACTGCTGCTGGCTATTTTTAGTCGGGCGCGTGATTACTCCGTGAAACCACAACATGTTATTTTTACAGTTCGGTTTTTGTACGGAATGCACGGAATTAGCTGTGCTGTTTTTACCTTTGAACAGCCAGGCTAGCAGTTTCAAACAGTTTCCAGTCTTTAGGCTAGGCTAGGCTAACTGGCTGCAGGCTGTAGCTTCATATTTAACACACACATATGAGAGTGTTATCGATCTTCTAATCTAACTCTCAGCAAGAAAGCGAAAAAGTGTATTTCCCGAAATGCTGAACCATTATTACAGTGGCAGTACATTAAACACTTTTTTTTTCATTGTTCATAAACTGAATAATGGAATAGCCCTTGAGCTTATGTTCTACAACACTCATAAATATGTATCGCATTGAAACATAAAGCATTCAGTGTCAAACATGATCACTGCCTTTGTTTCCACAGTTTCTACCAAAGCTGCATATAAAGGGAGCAATCTCAATTTCAGACCTTCTTCCTCTTCAGCGTGAGGAGAAACAAATGACGAGTCAGCACATCACCATGCCAACAATCTCTCTCTCATCGTGTTTCCTTCCCTACCTCTCTCAACCTTTCAGTCCCCCCTTCAGGCTCCACACTGCTTTCATCCTCTCCTTCTCTACCAGTTCCTCCTTTTATTTGCCCTCCTTCTTTCTCGAGTAGAAATAAAACAGCAGTTCTATCAGCATCAAGTGGTAAAATGTCATACTCTTTTTCCTTGAATGACACCTTCTATAGTGACACAGGATCTTAAACACTAAACCCGGTGGTTCTCAGGGGAGTAGAGCGAGTGAACACAAACACCAAACAGTGGCACAGACACTGAGAAAAACACTTCTCTCTCATCTGAACTTTCGCTCACTCTACTTTTCCTCGCGTCTATTTTAATCAAATTCTGTTGAAGGGAGGCAGAAACAGAGAGAGATGGATGGACAAGCCTAAAACGTCCAAGAAAAAGAGAAGTTTCACTACCTCAGCTTATAAAACCAAAGTGTATGAAGTAGGAAAAGGTAGAAAAGAAGAAAAAATATGTTTGTTGGTACAGAGAACTTTGAAGTTGTCAAAAAAAGCTTAAGCCTTATTAATCTACTGTGATTGAAAGTTATAAAACAACACGAAATAGTCCATGGGGGTGTGTGAATACTTTTTAAAATCTAAAATCTTTATACACACAAAGAGAAAGAGGAAGTGATATTTAAGCGATATACACAGAGGTGTGAAACTGTATACTACAGTAAATCTTCATTTATAGCAACAATGTCCCACTGCACAACATGGTGTTTGCATCACTTTCACACTTAACTGCTTCTGCTTTCAGCATTTTCTTATCACGTTTGCAGGCAGTGTGGGCAGAGGACTGTGAAGCTCAACAAGGGCCAGGAACCAAACCTCCAAATGAATGATAATTCTGCTCTGCGTCTGTCTGCTGGATGCGTAATCAGGCAACTGTTTGAGAACACGTTCGCCATATCAATTTTATAAGGTGATAATATGTAAATGTTGTGTTTATGGCTTGTTGCGCTTCCAATTAAAAGAGGTTTACAAAAATAAATAATCATATAAATAAATAAAGTGAGAAAAATGAACAATTTGTGAAAAATTTCAGTAAATTATAAAGGTCAACTCACTATTATGAAATTTATTTTCACAGTTTTACGTACTTTTAGAGCACCACTCCCAGCCGCTTAGCCAATAGAGTTGCGAAGTGGCAGGAGTTATTTCGCTTGTCATAGTAGGAAAAGCACAGGTGTTACTAATAATATTAACGATGGCTCTGTGCCGTCATTAGCTTTATTATTTACACCTGCATTTCATACCATGAAATACATATCAAAATGGCTTCCATTAAAAAGGCAGTCATGCAGCCTAGCTGTAGCCAGCTAGCTCCTGTTAGCCATAGCACCCAAAAAGGACACACCACTCTCTATCTTTTTGCTATTTATAAAGGAGGAAATAGTAGTCAAAATAGTACAAGTGAACTTGCAAATCACCTTTGCTATTTTGTTCAATAAAGGTTATATTACACCTTTAAGTGATACTGGTGCCATTATGGAAGTTAAATGGAGAACTGACTGACTAAATATTTAATAACCATGCAAAAAAAAGAGGAGATGTAAAGTGAATACTGTTATAAGGTAGATTTGGCACCAAATTGATTGTACTATAAGCTACTATCACTAACACTAGTCTGTGCTCCAAAACACTAGTAATACGGGAAGTCAGCTCAGTTTAGCCTAAGCAAAGTGTTGTCTGTTAGCCAACTAGCAAGTAGGCTAATTCAGCTAGCACGTTTTTTCTTTTCAGACAACAGATAAACTGCTTGTATAAAAAGCATTTTAGGACTGTGTTATATATGATACAAGGCTGCACCTCCAGTATTCGTGTGTTGAAAGTCCCAACTGAAAGACTGAGTACTTACTTGCAGTCAGTGTGTGTTGGTCTGTAGTAGAAAGCAGGAACCTTCTGCTCATATTTGGCCTTGGCTGCATTGTTTCCCATAGCAGCCATCAACTGAAAGGGAGACAGGATAACACAACGTGGTCATCATTCACTTCAATAGAATACACAGTAGTTTCCACATTAACCAGTTGCTAACCAGCCACAGTTAAGTGGTATTTTATTGTGGAAACCAGGTAAAATATTGTGGTGCAGGTGAATTTCGGGATTTGGGAACATGTGGATCTACACTGTGCTGCTATAAAACAATGGCCTATATTTTTCCAATCTTATAGAAAGGGTGCAATTTTTACAGAATAACACAGAATATTTCTCCTTGGATTTCAAAATAAAATCCGCTAAAATAAAAAGAACACCTACATCTTTGTTCCTTAGAGGTGTTATAAAGAAATTATAAAATAAAACGCCATTAGGAAACACTTTTTACAGCAGATCCACATAACAGCAGCCATGACAGTTTAAGGAAATAAGAGCTAGAGAATGGTGACAACAAAACTACAATAGGAAAAAGAAAATAACATTACACTTTAAATCAGACAACAACAAATGGGCTAAAGCATAGAAAATCTTAAGTATGACATAACTTCTTCAGTTGACAATGAGGCCTTTGAATTGCTATGGGATTATTTGAGGAAATGGCAACGCTGCCTTCTGCCCTCGTTCCCTCCATTGTGTGTTTCATCCAAGGATAATCCCTGAGTCCAATCCAGCTGGCTGAATCCCTCAACACGCCTCTCTCTCTTATCCTCTGAGGGGCTCTGGAAGGGATGCAGCACTGTGGCGTTTTATTGTGAAGGTCGAACAGCGGCAGAAAACTCAACCGAAATACGTGATGCATTTGACACTTCGGATGTGACATTTAGAACACGATATCAGTATCATCAAAGCGAAAGATCAAGAATATTTTTGCATAACCACCTCTGCTCAGTATCCACTTTATTAGGTATGCCTTCCCTTTATGTAAAGTGATCACTATTCCAGACTGTGAGTTGCAAGCATCTGTAGAGCATGACATTCAGTTACTCTTCTTTAAAATAAGCAAATCTTCATTATAGCGTGATTTACCTGGCAACAACAAGTGAAATCACACAAGTCCGATTTTTGGCAACTGTGCACAATTGGTCAAGCTCTCCCTACCGTACAAAAACATGGTTTTTGCTCGAAATAATTTAGAATGTCAAATTTTCTCTCTATTAACTTCTCCTAATTCTTCTCTTAATTTCCACAGAATCATATCAATTAAAATGAATGCTACCCAAACATGTCAGTTTATTAGAAATTAATGTCATTAACAGATCCTTTAGATCTCTTATATGAAGCCTCAGGTGCTCAGTGATGCAGCAGTCACTTTGTAAAAACAAAGGAAAGATATAGTTGACAATCTATTAATTCTGCTTACACAGTTACACAGATAGTAAAGTTGGGAAGTGTGTGTCTGTAATTTAAGAATTGATTTACCTGCGAGTACACCTGTGTACCACTGGGAGGTTGTTGGTGCGCACGGTCAGGAGTGGTTCTAAATGAACACACACTCTTAAGCACAAGAAGAAATTGATAAATCAGATGCTAAGTGTAGAAATGAGTGTATGCAAACGTTGATAAATGAGGTTATGAGTCATTTTATATTGTTATTACTTCCCCAAACTGCTCTTTTCCATTGCTCTCCTTCTCCTCCTGTGAAGGCTACTATTTTCCTGTTTGGCCGTAAAATGATTTCACAAGCTGTGAAGCCATTCTTCAGAATAAAATGCTGATTTATTTTAAGAAAGGTTCATCTCAAGATAGTTCCGAGGATGCACAGAGTCCTTTGGGATGAGCGGGAACAGGAAATATCAGCAGGAGCTTAGTGACGTTATCAGTGTACGTCAACATGAAGAAAGACCCTTGTGGAACATTTGTGGCACCTTGTAAAACTCAAGACAGTCCTACCCAGTATTAGCTAGGTGCGGCTAATGAAAGTGAATACTATTGTGGCTGTTAGACACAAGTGGCTCCTCTGATTGTTGATGTTTTATTGGAGTGGGACCACGACAGCTCCGGAAGTCTCAACAATAAACTCTGGCATCTCAAAATCAGCCCTAAACACTCTCACAGTGCTGCAATTACAGAAAGGGGGATTTAACGCAGACAACACAAAGCCCTCACTACCTTTTTTTTTGTTTCTACACTGCAATCAAATCCAGGCATCCAATCATGAATAATACTCCTGCTTCCATTTTGCCTCATACCACCTCTCCACTCTCCTCTTAAGTCAAATCCCCACTACATCCCAATTATTGTCCTCCAACACCTCCAACCTCCAGTTTTTCCTTATGACTAATATCAGCATCGCCTCCCCCAAAGTCCTTTTTGTCACCCCGTGGTGGTGTTAAAGCACTGACATGATCCATTCAAGGGACAACTTCACTCTTTCCCAAGCAGAGCAGAAGCACATTTTTGACTATTGACAAATAATGTCCTCAAAATATGCAATTCTGTGTTTACAATTTCACACAGAACTCATTAATTTCTTGCTGATGTATTTCTGAAGGGGGCATTTTCAAGGCACACAACAGCTCAGCTTCTTTTCACACACAGGAGAAAAGTGTAAAACTGTCTCACTAATGGAATAATATGTTATTGATCGCTGTGAGGAAATTCTCTCCTTCCAAAGGGAGGTCAGAGGTCAGGGTCAGCTGAAGATCAACGTTCTTGAGCAGATAAGAATTGATAAGATAAGACTGGCGCTGGCCTCACAGCCAATCAAAAACTTTAATTAACTGATAGATATTGGGTATATTAAGCCAGATAAAATGCTGATCCTTTGGTTCTGTTGTAACCTATTGCTTTCCCATCAGTGGCCTACAAGTACAGTGAAAAAAAAAACAGCAGCCAGCGCTTTGAGTTAATGAGATCTGCAGCTACAGAATGTGTCGGCAAGTAGAGCTGCTTCAGGTTCCAAAAATCCATCACGTTGCCTTTATTTCAGCGACATGTCTCCTCGTCCTGCTTTATTTTCTGTCATATTGTTAAGAAAATGTCTCCTGACTGGGTCGTTTCCATAGCAACAAAAAGATAATGCTACAGTTCTAGACTCTGCAGTTACCATGGGCTCCATAGTTAATTTCTTTTTGTCTGTATTGTGTGCACATTCATACCATTCACATAGTAACATGCAGAATTAAGAATCCATGCAAGAGCCACTTGTGCAAGCAGATTTGTTCTCAAAGGAACAGTTTAGCATTTTAAGAAAACACGCTTATTCGCTTTCTTGCCGAGAGTTAAATGAGAAGATCGATATTACTTCCTGGAGTCTCCGCTGGTTGCCTGGCAACTGGGCGCACCCAAGAAATAGTCTGGCACATAACCCCGCTGTAGAACCACAAGTCGTTTTTACACTTTTGTTTTTTGGACAGATTAAACAAACGAGATATCTTGAAAATCATGAGTGGTCCTGGTCTGTCATACGAGCCACAAACAGTCTGTTTGAATTTATATATATTTTTAAATCAACTTAGTTTAAATATGTTACTAAAAATAAATACGTAAAATAAAGTTAATGCAAAGATAATACTTGTTCGCCATACCATCATAATGATTGTATTGACATGTTTCAGCATAGCAACTTATACAGTTCAGTAGTGAAAATCATCTCACTCCATCAGCTGCCTCGGTGTCTTTTGCACCTACTGTATTATATTATCTACTGTCACGTCCCCTTGACCACCTCCCATCATAGCATCTAAATTCTTCTCAGACCATCCCCTCTTTATTTATGTTACAATACACCGCTGCACCATCGGGAGCTGTATTGTTAATATTATCTAAATGTTTTGGGTCCCCTAATACGACTACTGACATTACTAAATTAGTTCTGTTGTCGTCTGCTGATTTTCAACAGCAGGACTTAAAGCTCAGTGGTGTGAATTTCTTCTTTTTACTCTTTGGTAACATGTCTGTGAATGAAACTTGCCCTTATATGGCCATTTATTATGCTAATGATCAAATCTTACTGAATACGCACCTCCTCATGAACAGGTGGCTTTCATGAGGTTGAAACAAGCAAGTTACGACATGTTTGTGCAGTGAAGAGAGAATCTTTTCACATAAAATAGATGCCGAAAATGTTCTTGCATGAGGCCCAATGTCTCAAATGTTGGCATATCTATTCCACTGCAATGAGGTGGGTAAAGTGATACCAGTCAAATATGAAATGTCAGCAGTCCACTGAGAGATAGGGGAAGTGCTGTTTTATTTTGGATGTGTACATGTTTTCGATATATTTAAGTGGGGATTTTGCGATGCGAGTACGATGTGTGTTTGCTGTTACTGCCCTACCTCCACCTCGCTGGCATCCCACGTCTCCTGGACAGATTTGACCCGGCTGATGTGGGGGATGCTCCGGTGAAGGAGCGAGCAGGCCTGGCAAACAAACACACCCAAAGTCAGCGACGCCCACTCCGGCTCTGCAGGAGGGAGACAGGGAGGGAGAAAGAAAGGGAGGGAGGGAGAGATGACGTAGGGAGAACAAGCACGGAGGTGAGAAGAGGGGAAGAGAGTGGAGGAAATGAAATCGGACAAAGCGGTGCAGGAGAGTGACAGAGAGAATGGCGGTAGAGACAGAAGAGAGATAAAGGAGAAGGGGTGAGAAAATCTTGTCATAAAAAGCGCTGCAACAAAGAGAACAGCAGCTCCAGGTTCAGGCTATAAAAACTGAAAGTGCTGATGCTGGTGCTGTTAAGGGGTAATAGGAGCAAAGTAAATGAAGCAAATATTACAAGGGACTCTGGTTGAGCGTGTCCCCGCTCATAAAGGAGAGCAGGGCAGGAAAATGCGATTTTGGGGAAATCCTATTTAGCTTAGTGACAGGAAACAGACCGCCCGAGATCTGATCAGAACTCAGCCGAGGTAGTTATTATCAGGTTAGTTACATCACCAGACTCCACACACACACCTACACATGCACACACGCAAAAAGATACATTCACATTCGTATGCCCATGCAGTATTTTATACTTTAAAAGGAGACAGGACAAACAGAAAAGTACAAAAACACACATCCTTGCATGCATGCACACACACACACACACACCTGTGCATCATCTTATTGCCAACATGAGCATGTGACTAAACACACGCTTCCAACTACAGCGCTCATTAGCAGTCAGACAGAATGTGCAAAAAAGGGGAGAAAAAAAAGATTATTTTCTCTCTGCATCGTGATTCAGCAGCAGCATCCGTGGGTGTTCAGCAAAGGTACATTTGAGTCACGGTATCACACGTTAGACTTTGATTCTGTCCATGCAAATGAAGTTGTCAAAGTCAGAGACGCAGTGTGTCAGAGACAGCGACAGAGTGTAGTGAGAACACCGAGTGTCAGAAAATGAGGGAGAGATCAGCATGCAGATTGGAGTTTTGCACTGAAGGCAGAAATAATATGATTGGTGGAAATTAAAGCTCAGTGGGTATATAAAGAGAAACATTTTCAGAGTGCAAGTTAGCCATCTGGTAACAATAAGTGACACTTAGTCGATTAATCAATAGAAAGGTAATTGTCAACAACTTTAATAATCGATTTCATTGTTGAAACACACAGCATGTAATTTCTGCCACTAGGGGTCTCTCAATTAAAACAATAACAAAAGACATAGTTTGATGACGTCGTGAAGTAGCGTGGGATCATGGGAGTTGTTGTCTTTGTTGTTAAACAACCACCATTGCCGATGAAAATCTATCTGACGTGACCATGGATGTACAAACAGAACAGGACGTGACTGTATTAAAGTTTTATTCACATTACATTTAGTCACGCTTGTTCACATTAAGTAATTTCATTCTAATGAAATAGCCGCAAGTAACGTTAGCTAATGTAACGTTAACTTGCTAACTTACCATTAGATGAGTCAACCACCCATACAGCTACTGTAGCTAACGTTATGTGGCGTTCAACACGCTCATAAAGTTAGTTTTCGTATGATTGTTTTGACCACAGATAACAGCGCTGGGCTCGCCACATAACGTTAGCTACAGTAGCTATATAGGTAGACGCATCTTGATAACTTACCATTGGTAAGTGGTGAATTAAATCGTGGGTTAGCCCAGCGTTGTTATCCGTGGTCAAAACAATCATACTAAAACTAACTTTATGAGCGTGTTGAATGTTGTTGTAACGTTATAACGTTAGCTTGGTGGCTGGCATGAGCCACTTGCCATAGTAGCACATCGTAGTAAGCTAGACTGATATTGAAATATAATATCTTAGGTCGCTACTGGTTTACTGTGTTGCAATGTTGCAGCCTTCCTCACTCTCTGATGTACCCTGTGTTTCCCCGGAAGTTATAGCAACTAAAGGGGGTAAAGGGCATATGACGCCATTTACAGGCGACAAAATGAAACAAACCATTACCTTGAATAAAATTACGTTTACGGTTTAAACATTGTTGGTAACATTTGGGATGTTAGTACATGTAAGTACACAACTCAACAAAATACATAACAAGGGTCTAGTCGTTTTTAGACATTTAATGAAATGTTACATATTATACCTTTAAGGCAAATATAATTATATGAGAAAAAAAGTCAAACAATTTTCCAGGTTCTCAAGCATGAGGAATCTGTGTTTGTCTGTATTTTATACTGTAGCTGAGATAAAAATCTCGAATGGCTTTGGATTTGTCTGCCAGTCACAGGTGCTGAACAGAATATTCATAAAACATCGACATCAGGATCACCTCACGTAGCCTGGTGTTACTGGCCTTTACTATTAGTTTACCACCAAAAAACAAGAGGCCATGCAAGTCAGTAATCTGCCAAACAGCAACAACATCAACGTCACTTCAGTACCAAGAAGAGCGCACGCCACAGGTCTGACATTTTTCTCTGTAAAACCAGTAACAAAAAACACCATCCTCACTGTCAACAATTTGACTACAGTGTGGTTAAGAGTTGTGACAAAGATATGTACTTCTGCCCACACACAGTATCAGCCAGTATAACTTTGAGAAGCTAAAATCAGCCTATTACATCGGCCATGCCAATGTATCAGTGAGGCTCTACTCATGATGTTGGGACTATGTGTGTGCACATTGAACAACGCATTTGCACACGTGTTAGCGTGCACAGCGTATGCGTGGCCACGAGCGGCTGGGAGTACCATGTCCTCAACGGGGCAACACTTAGAAGTCACCACATTCTCTCTCTCCATCTCTCTCTCTCTGCAGCTGCCATTTCTCACACGAGGAGGCCCTCAGCGTGGTGCACCGCAGCCACGTGGACACGCACATGCACGCACAGCGAGAGTGCGTAGTACTCAAGGGAGTCATATGGGAGGCAACGGCGAGAGAGCAGGGGAGGGGGGAATACTATTCTTGCATTTCTCTGTCCTCTCGAGGCCGGAGAAAGCATAGATGGAGATGCCACAGAGCCTGAGCAGCAGAGGAGAGGAGAGGTGATGGAGGAGGAGGGATACGGTAGGAAGGGAGATGATGTGAGCACTCTGAGGGTGTTACTGGCATCTACGATAATCTTCCTTCAATTTATCTCTTTTAACCCATGACAAATGGGCAATATTATTTATAAAAGTCAACTCATCTTTTAATCATTCTAGACTGTGATCGAGCACAAAGCACAAGAGATGGCGCTTTCATGAGTCAAACCTGCTGTTTTTTCTTTCTTTTATCCATTACATGTCCTTTTTGCCAGCAACACACACACAAATACAAACACACACACCCTGCTGACACAAAAACACACAACAGGCCATTCGGCGGTGAGGTCATCGCTGTCTGAGTCAGGCCCTACAGTGAAGCAGACAGCACTCACAGAGATTACTGTGGCCGCATGACTAACTAACCACACACACAAGCAGACACACACACACACACACTCACGGGGCTTCCTCCTCTACATGTACGTGGAAGATGTTCCTCAACAGGATTACTGTGAACAACAGATGTGCGGCTGCAGCGAACAGGAGGTGGAAAACTCCTGATGTAGCGTGACTCTGCTGGGTTGTTGTTGTTGTTTCTTCACAGTGCATGTGGCTGTTTGTTAAAGCCCCTTGTTGAGAGAAAAGTCAAGTTTTGCAGGAGTTACAGGGCTCGTTTTGGCGGCGAGACAGCAGAGCTTTTGATTCGACCGCACACGGTTGAAGAAAGAAGTGCCTGTGGGGCTACTGCAGGGCAGATGCAGGAGAAATGAATGAGGGGGCATTTATACAGTGGCAGCCCCTGTGCTCCGGCAACATTCACAGGCACCTTTCTGCATCTGCAGCAGTTAATCTGTGTGTCTACACACATCAGTCTGTCAGTGGCTGCGTCATGGTGGGAGTTAACGACTAGACAGCAGTGTCAGCTGAGGTTGCGACCCTCTCATGTCTCGGCTAAACCCCTCAGGCACTGGCACAGTATTTTGTTTCTACAGCAGTAGTTACAGTCTTTGATTTGTGTTTAACTTCAGCCTTTGTAAGATGTAAAAAAAAAAGGCTTTTATAAGAAAATCATCAAGGTTTTCTTCATTTCTAAAGGCTGACTTTTAAGATAGAACATACAGTATTTGCAAGAGCGAACATTAAAAATAGTACAATACACATTAAGGATTCAACTTCAATCTGCCATGTAACCTGCTCCAAACAGCATGTTTTGTTTGCTGAGTGTATTTTTTTTACCCACAGGGTTTGTAAAGCAAATGCACACTGCCTTTTTTTTTGTATATTTGATTACTAAATCATTTGAGTACCATCATGCAATCACCAAGATTGTGGTATGCAAATGAAGCATTGCATTAGTTCAGGCAGAGCACTGAAGCCACGCTTGCATTAGCTGATTGGCATCAGCTGCTTCATTCAGGCTACCAGCCGACTAAAAACGTCCAATCATATTCATAGAGGTGTACACAGCACAGTCATTATAACCTACTACTCTCGTCCTCCCATCCCTCTGTAGTAGGAGGCAGAGGTATGATCACAGTACCTCGTTTAAGGTGTTGCAGGCTGTGAAAAGGGGAGACACCTGGAGCATACCGCTAACTCTTGCAGATGCTGGTTCAGTGAAAGATTAAGAAAAAGTCACACCCATAATTAACTCAAGGTATCTCAAGTGGATATTAATGATCTAAAATGCTAGCTTTGAGCATGAAGTGTGTTTTTTTTATCAAACGGCAAATAAAACAAGACAAAACAATATGTATAAAGTTAGGACCCTCAGAATAAAAACCTTAATTTGTAAACACACCACCAATGCTTTAACTGGCTCAGGCTATGTCTCACTTATTCACACCAGTTTCTATCAAGAGACACAACGGGAAATGCAGGAAAGTTTCTTTACTTTCCCTTAAAAAAAAACATAAAGACATAGTCTGGAAAGCCATGAGCGAGTCTAAACCCCCTTCCTATCTCATCATAGTTCTTGCTGTTTTTGCTGCTCAACAAACACCTTCCTCACACCTCAGAGGACTGCCGAGGCGTCTCTCTGGAGGGAATATCTCGTTTGTGCGTCCTTAGCGAAGGGCAGCTACCACAGCGCTGCTGAGCTACAGAGAAACCCTGCCGTATAAGCTCCCAGCTCAGCCTCTGTGGCGGTCTCGTCTGAGCACCGCAGCAGAGAAAAGATAGGTGGGGAAAAAAGTCAAAGGTAAGGAAGGGCAGAGTAAGAATGACTAAGCATAAAAAATGTACGAGCGGTGTTGCCACTTTGTGTGTTTTCAGACCAATTACAGCAGGCTTTCTGTCTGCTTAGTGGATGTTGTCTCTGTGATGGGGAGATAAGAGGGTGAGGGAGGACACCCAGGTCACTGCTGATGTTGTGATAGTCTGTCTTTACTCTGTCAGTCTCTATCAATCATATATCAGTCTTCCTACCTAGTTATCTATTTGGCATATCTATCAGTCTACAGTATATCTATGGGACCACACTACCTGTTACATCCTACTTAACAGACAGTTAAGTCCTTATGTCCTCCTGAGTAACCTTAGCTCACACCGACTCCAGTGCAATACATGTTTGTCGCTGTTGAGATGATTTGTGGTATCTTGAGCTGTAATGAAACCGAGATGTTTTTCTGAAAAAGCCACCGAGATAAGATCCTGTCCCCATCTGGGAAGGAGCCGCCGAACCAGCATCAATAATTCATTTCTTGACCATTATGAGATATGAATTATGAGCCTGGGAATGCCTGATCTGGTAGCAGAAGAGAGGGAGAAAGATAACAGTTTGGTTGATGGATGGCTATCCTAACACTTTTCATCTGTTCATCGCCTGCTCTCCGGAAATTTCACGAAATGAGCCCAGTGTTCAAATGCAAAATATGGGAGAAAGCACATTCACTACACTGTTGACCACTAAGCAGCGTCACTAGCAGCTGTGTTTGAAGTGCCTTGCTTGAGGGAATCTCAGCACAGAAGGGATAAGAGAGCACACATGAGTCACTTCACCAGCTGAGATTTTCCTAGCTGTGATCAATCGGTCACCCTGCAATTACCAGCTTCTCTGACTATTCGGCAACTGCTGAACAACACAGAACATCTGTCCCACCTTTGCTTCAACAAGGCTACGTTTGATTACTGGTATGTAATGATTGCGAAGGTGAAAGTGGCATATCTGCCACGCAAAAATCAGCAGGGAAACAATCAGAGCCAATGTTTCCTCTAGACATTGTGGATCGTTGCCGAACTGTTTAGGGAAACTACATCAAAAAATGTATCCCAAGGGTCAAATAAGGCTACATGGGTATCGGTAATTGTGCCAATTTTCCACAAACAAGACTAAGAGTCTGCATGTCTGCAGCCAGCCCTATGAGGCTGTACTTAGGCACAGTGGTGGCTAATTAGCACTAAACACAAAGTACAGCTGAGGCTAATGGGAATGTCATTAGTTTTGCAGGTATTTGGTCATAAACCAAAGTATTAGGCACATTCTTTTATTAAACTTTCCTTTTTTGACCTGATGGTGGCACTAGAGCAGAAATTAAGGGATTACAGTTCATCCTGTGGGGAACATGAATATCTGTACCAAATTTCATAGCAATCCATCCAACTGTTGTCGAGACATTTCACTCATCAGTCATTAGGCTACATCCTCTGGGAACCACGAATGTCAAAATTTTGCACCAATCCATCATGTAGATGTTGAGATATTTCACAGTATAAGTAAAACATTTAACCTCATGGTGGCGTTAGAGGAAAAGTGAGGGGATCACCAAAGTCAGTAGGATTCATCCTCTGGGGACCATGAGCATCTTTAACAAGTTTCATGGCAATCCATCCGATAGTTGCTGAGATATTTCAGCCTGGACCAAAGTGGTGGACCGACAGACTGACATCGCCATCATTAGAGCTATTCCACTAGCATAGCATGGCTAAAAATCAGCAGATAAAACCACGTTTTAGATCAGTTGTTTACAACAGATTACATGAAAGCTTTTATGAACTGGCTATAGGCTGTACTGCGTTATGTAAATTGGTGGTACTGAGAAGCAAAAGGCCACATAAAAATTTCAGATACTTTAATACAGCACCAACCACAATGAGAGCCATGTCTCTGCTTACATCTCAACAAGATAACACCCTCTGGTCAAAAATGAAATCCCTCTTCAAGTGTCCACCGCTCAGACAAAGCTATCTAAAATTTGCAAGAGCTCCAAAAACTGCTCCACTACAGCCAGTCCTCAGAGGAGCCGTAACCAGGGCCAAGGAACAGGCATCCTGGGCGGGCTCGGCTCAAACACTGGGCGTACGGCCCGTACTGGAGCCTCTGTGGCCACTCACTGGTTTATTGCCATTTCAGTGAGAGGAAAGGAGAGGAGGGGAGGAAGAGAGCAGATTAAAGGGGGAATGCATGGGGAGAGGATAGAGAGGGAGAGGATGGAGAGATGAAGAAAGGGATGAAGCTGCTTAATAGAGAATAACATAGCCCAGGTGAAATGGGTTTCGTGTAAATGAAAAGCAAACATGTAAAACAAAAATACAACACACCAATAATTACTGAGCAGGCTGTATGGAGGCTGCTGACAGTGTAGAACATGAGGACACCACACCAGCAAACGCACACTGTGGACACACACACACAGTCAGTAACAACAGCAATAGCTGTGGAGGGGACAGCTGGCGCGTCTTTGTACACCCTCACACACAATGACAGCCACACACAGGAGTGTTTATGTGTTTATGGCTCAGACTAAGTCCAGAGTCCAGTCTGTTAGGCCTTATTATACCTGCAAAAAAACAGGGTGTTTTCAGGTACATGTGTCCTGCCAGGCCTTTGTCATAATATCTGGACCCAATTCACTAGTTGGTTCGTTTCCCACACCTTGTGCACAGCAGTTTACAGTACATGCACTGCCTGCACCAGACACCCCCGGCTCACCTGGATTGCCGCAGTCCGCGCACGTTTCGTTGCCCGGTCTCGCCAGCACGTCTTGCAGGAGCCGGTTGTTCCCCTCCGGTTCCAGCGCCATGGTGAGTTTATCCGTCCAGCCTCACCGCGGTGGGAAGAAGCCTGCCCAAGAACATCCGACAGACAGACAGACAGACTGCCCGATCACCTGTCACCTCCAATCTGAAGTGGAGAAGAAAGACTGGACGAGAGAAAAGACGGGAGAGCCGATGCTAAAGGAAACCTCTCTCTCTCTCTCTCTCTCTCTCTCTCTCTCTCTCTCTCTCTCTCTCTCTCTCACTGATAGCTCTATTACCGAGTCTCACTGACTGCATAATAATCAAGCCTATATGTTACCATCACCACCTCCTCCTCCTCCTCCTACACCCTCCCCCGCGTGCCTGTCTGTCTTCTCCCCTCCATCCAGTCTTATATTTTATGAAAGTGAGACATCCAGCGGTGGACTACCAGAACACATTTAGTTGAACAGTCCAAAAATCCCTAAAACGCTTTGAAAAGTCAGCCATTATCTCTAACAACGCAATTCTTATATCCGTGATAAAACTTCAAATTAGTGTTAATTTTGTGCAATTAAAAGTAGTGCTTTAGGTGACAATTGGAGACTAATGCACAAGAGGAAAAGTATATGAGCGGTATTGGATAATTGGATTGGATAAAGTGGAATAAAAATAAAAACAATAAAATAGAATAAAACATTTTAGTGAGTTAATATTGTATTTCTTGTTACTGTATTGCTACTTTTATTTTGTGTTTTTTTAACTATAGGGTTGCAATTCACCGTAAGCATTATAAATAAGTATTATATCGTGTATATATTATATTTAGTATTATAGAAGGTTATATTGTGTCATACATTGTGCAGGATTTTTCTCAGTTTAAATAGGAATTACAGGCTATTCTTTCTGCCTGGTTCTGCCTGGTAGTGTCCACCCGTTTATACGTTTTTACACTTTTAAGGAGAAAAATGAAGCCAGCCAAAAATCTGGTCGATCAGTGCGATTCAATCCACTACTAATGTCTGTCTAGGCCCCGAAACATGACGTCATATTTCCGCGACAACAGTTACGTTCTGTGGCTGTTGCTGTTGTTCTGGCATTATACACTGCGTATACAGAAGAGTCCCAGCTTTTTAAACCTGGCTCTTCAACTACAACTACAACTTTAACTACAAACATGTCCACTGCTATGAACTTCGGGTCGAAGAGTTTTAAGCCTCGGGCTCCTGACAAAGGCTCGTTCCCTCTGGATCATTTCGGTAAGACTGTCGCGTTTGCCCCGGCGGTTCAATAACACTGTAGTATGAACTCACGCCACACCTCCTGTGTGTTTAGCAACATTTATATTTTCTAGGTATTTTTTAAATTTGTGAATTCAAGCAGAGGCAGACACGAGAGAAGACAGGACAACTAAGGACATGGAGTGATACAATTAGCCTTTCTGTAGCTTGCTACATTGGCCCTTTTTTTTTTACATTTTAATCTAGAGATGATGTCTAGAGAAATTAGAAAGTTTTCTTATTAGTTCTGTTTGTTTGGATTGGTGTTATTTTATACTTTGTGTTTAAATTGTCATACTTTATAATGTGTTTAGATTCTTCTTGTGTCATACAAAATGAGCAGGGAGACATAACTGGACAGGAAATACAGTAGCAATTTGGGAAACATGTTTATTTACATGTTTAATTTTTTTATCGTGTAGCAGACAGAATATATTTTGAGGATTCAGGAAATACCTTCAGAACAGCAGGAAGTGTTGTTTAATGACCTTCCAGGTTTTTATCTGAGATTGCTGGTTATTTATTTTTTGGGAAAATCGACGCTCAGCTCTGTGACTAGAATAGTAATACATGAGAGGCACAAAGTGTGGCTAAGCTGATGCAATATAATACCATCACAAATTAGTATTGTATACAAAGAAAAGCCTTAACAACCATTACAATAGTAATAAATACATGGGACATTTTCAAATATATGACAAGCTGTGACATATCTGAGCATTAACCTTCATGGCTGGACCTTCACACTGCATGTTATTATTATTATTTCAGGAGAGTGTAAAGCCTTCAAGGAGAAGTTTATGAAATGCCTGAGAGATAACAGCTTCGACAACTCCAAGTGCCGACTGCAGTCCAAAGGCTACCTGGAGTGCCGCATGGACCAGTAAGAAACCTCATTAAAGACACAGCCTACACTTCTCATGATCCTTATATCCGGTGACTGGCATACTTTTAAACAATAATTGTCATTTTTCATCAGCGCTGAATCATTTCCTTGTTATCTTGTGTTTCTCCAGTCAGCTGATGGCCAAGGAGCCTCTGGAGAAACTGGGATTCAAGGACCTGATGGATCCTCCTCCCAGCCAAGCAGACAGAGACAGTAAACCCTGACAACACGAGTCCTACAAAGGCATATAAAAGGCAAAGGCTGCTGTGAGTGGGACGCTGAGGAGAATGGCCTCAAAGACTTGGAGAGTGCGGGCCTGCTTTGCATTGTGGCCTTAGTTTGAGAGTACAAACTAATTTTATCAACCCTTTGTGTACATAAGATATAATGTATAATATATTCAGATGCTGTTTTGGCATGTCAATAAATCTTTTGTATTTAAACAAAACTGTGTGTGTAGACTGACTTTAGATTGATTTATTCTTCTCAGCTGCTGGAAAGCTCATCACTAAGCTATGAAGCAAATGTGTTCATTTTTTCAAAGCAGTTGACAGACAAATGGTGACATCTGCTGGCCAATTATTGGTATTTTATTACTAGGCTTTTATTTTTCTTTGACATCTTTTACAGATTTTCAAGGCTCCGTGTCCCGATACAAACTGTAAATACAGTATATCATGCACCAACAGTACCAAGACAACAATGGTCAAAACTATATTAGTTTAGAAGACAAAGTTTCCTACAAAGACATTACTAACATCTTTAAATGTATACAAACAGAGAAAACTGATAGTTTGATCTAAATTATTAGAAAGAAAAAAAAGAAAAAACTGTTAGTGTAAAGATTTCTGCATTGGAGGTCACGATGCATTATCTTCGTTGTGGCTGTCAAAGGCCCGTCATGATTTGGCAACATATTCCTCTCTGGGGGAGAAGAAATTAAGTTAGAAGTCCCATATTATATAGGTTTAAATGTCCCCCATTTATTTGATTTGAAGTCAAAACCTGGAATTCCTAAATACATACAAGGAAAAAATACAAGAAAACCCGGTAATGCTTTAGATTACACCCTGCAACATACAGCGTCATTTTTCCCCCTTTTATTTTTGGCTGTTAGATGGACACTTCTTGTTTTCAGTTTAGCTGTATTTACTGCAGAAGCCTCATCATAAGAAAGCATTTTCTACTTAATGTACTCCATAACAACAATGAACGGCACTCTGTGTAACAACAGCGTCAGTCCACATAAACCTGTACCACCTCAGACTGTTGAAACCCCCTGTAAGTACAATGTTGTACCCCATACTATAAGTAGACCTACTTTACAAAATACACAGTAACATAGGCTACAGGCCTACAGTTAGGTCCTGACTATACTCTTTTCCCTCGACCTCTGTTGTTCCAAAGTGAAAACACAAATGTACCCCAGAGTTATTTAGGATCTATGTCATTTGCCTATCCTCATTTTGTTACCCATGTAGCAGCTACAGAACTCATAATCCCACCTTCCCCCAAACTTCCAGCTTTGTTGTTCAGTAGGTCATACTGTACCCTGTAATAATAGAATAGGTACCCGTTAGTTACAAAATACCAACAGTATAAATTCTTTTTACGGTATGTTCCCAGATTCTTATTATAAATTGGGAAGAATTATGCTATACGTAATCTAAAGCATTACCGCAAACCCCCCTGCACAATGTGTTATGAAATAAACAACATCACCAAGAGTATTTGCTATCTAGAGACAGATTAATAAAATAATTGAAATAAAGGGGAAACATTTGAAAAGGAAAGCACAAAAATCATTGCGAATGAGCTGCAAACTTTGACTTACCTTCTCTAACCTCTTGAGTCTTTGTTTGAGCCACCAGGCGCTTGGGTCCACACACCACTTGTTGTTCTCGTTGGTAAGGCTGTAGGGTTGAAAAGACAGGTAAGAGACCAAAAAATTATTAATGTGCTTTACACAATAAAAACATCTACAGTAGCACAGTGGTTAATTTGGGTCCCCAGAGTCTCCAAAATTACATTTCAGTGACGTCATATGTTTGTGGATGACACAAATGTAGTTTTGTTAAGAGAACATGTCGATGTTTCGGGAAACATTGCCGAGAGTTAGATGAGAAGATTGATACCACTCACATGTCTGTACAGTAAATATGAAGCTACAGCCAGCAGATGGTTAGCTTAGCTTAGCATAAGGACTGGAAACAGAAACAGCTAGTAGTCTGGCTATGTCCAAATGTTAAAAAAAATCAGTCTACCTACACCGTAAGCTCACTAATTACATTGTAGCTCATTTGTTTGCAGCTCATTGTTCATTGCAGATCTGGCAACCTCAAAGTGGCGACAAGAGTCCACAAAGTCACTGCACCGGGACAAGAAATAGTTCCAGAGCGCAACTCCCCTCAAAATTCAAATTGTCGTTTTCACATTTCTCTTTGTGTACTGAGCCAAGCTAGCTGTTTCCCCTTTCTTCTAGTCTTTATGCTAAGCTAAAATAATCACCTCCCAGCTGTAGTCCCATATTTAACAAACATTATCTAGCCTAGCTAACCATCTCGTAGCTTTAGCTGCATATTTAGTGCACAGACATGAACATGGCATCGATCCTCTCATCTAACTCTCGGCAAGAAAGGGAGTAAGTGAAATGAAGCTTGTGTGAGCGATTTTACTTACATGTAAGCATGTTTTTTGCAATTACTAAATGTGTTTTCCTCCTGTTTGTAGCAGGCGTTGACAGTTTCCCCAATGGTGGCATTTGAGGTTGTCATACAGCAGGTGGGACTGGGTTGTCCTAGACTCCTGGACCGAGGCCTTTGACACTGGGGACGCACTACAATGCACACAACAACACAGAATAATATTATAAAATGAATATATAGAGAATATCTTTCAGGCCAGCAAAAATCTGTAATAGCTATGTTGCTAGTTTCATTTCCCCCCTAAAAAGTATTGGATTTTCCAAGTACAAACAGAAGGCACAAATAGTAGTAGTATATATATATAGATATAACATGTTAATTAGTGAGCTGTAGAGGTGCTGGTAGGCAGATTTTGTTACTTTGGAGAGAGCCGTGCTCGCTTTCACCCTGTTTGTGCTAAGCTAAGCTAACCAGGCTGATAGCAGTAGCTTCATATTCACCGTACAGACATGACAGTGATGTTGATCTTCTCAGCTAACTCTCGGCAAAAGAAAGCTAATAAGCGTATCTCCCAAAATGTTTAAAGATTCCTCTTAAGCAATTGTTTAAAGCTTAGTAAGCTTTACAGGGACCAAAACTCCCATTGCCGGTGCATCAGCCAAAAAACAGATCAACTGCATCAACAGAGGTGATGCAATAAGTAAAGCTTAAGTCCTTTCTCAATAAATGTTTACATTGTTTTGCCTTCCCATGTACATCCCTGTTCTCTTATAGTTCCTAATGACTGAAGTTGTTGGATTTCCCCCATGTGCATCTCTCAAAAGCAAGAAAAAGTGCTTTTTTCCCCCTTGTATCTATATGTTTACTGTGGGGAAATCCACACCCTTTAATATGTACAGTGCAGCTGCTCTGCTGGCCTGCAGAGGACCAAATGTCCTGCAGCAGCATCTGTTCTTCATTTGCCTCAAAGGTCTTTGTGTAAATATCACATGATAGACACTCCAATATGCAAAGAAATAAAATAAGATTTTAAATACAACACAAAACCCTCCTGTGCCCAAAATATTAACTTTTAACAGGAATTCTCTTTCGTTTTAGTTGATGACAATTGATTATCCAGTTTAAATACAATACAAATCCATAGATTTTCCTAAGCATTTAAGTTACCTTGTGCAACAAGGAAGAGCAGCATGGTTAAACACATGAGAGACAGTCCATATCGAAGGGAGAAAGGCATCCTGGGTTCCAATATGACAGCGCGTCTCTGTAAAGAAGAGGTCTGGTGATAGTGAATAATCAAGAGCCTTATTCTGGACACTCACTACTCAATGCTTCGTCAGTGAAGTAAACAGTGAAGCTCGGACCCCACCCATTCCAGAGTAAGAGGAACACAGCTGTCTTGAGTGGTTACTCAATGGGTTTGTCAATATGTTTCCTCCCTTTAGGGATAAAAATAAAATCTGTTATCTGATATATTGTCTTCAGTAATGGTATAATATGTTGAAATCACTGAGAGACAAAAATATTCACAGATTAAACCACAAATGTTTGTATACATTTAGCCACTTTTAACCACTACTAACACCTCATGTTGAAACAGAAATACCACTGTTTATTGCAATGAAATATTTTACTTTGAAATCATGTGTTTCAAAATCGAAATTTCAGGTTGTGGTATTTTAAAAACTTAATTTGAGGTAGCTTTTATTAAAGGGTAAGACAATCGTATACAAAATGAAAGTGTCCAAGTCAAAATATCAAGTTGCTCCTGTTGGATAGGTCAAATACCAAATTTCAAGATAAAAAAATTTGTTTTAAAAAACAAACAAACTAGAACCTACTTTGTTGGTATAACTTGCAGTGAGAGTCGGGCGGGTTGTGTGTTCAATGACTTTCAAGGTCTTGTTTGGTGAAATACAATTACTGAAATTTAGCATGTCAGAAGCATGATACAGAAGGATCATGGCGGGAGCTTCTTTCTCAATTTAAAACTACAGCTACATCAGGTATCCTAAAATGTTTTTTTCTTAACAATTAAAGAAATTCTTCGACATTTTGGCTGTAGCGTCATATTTATCCTACAAACATGAGAGGACCTCTTGGCAAGAAAGTGAACGACGTCCCAAAATGGTAAACCATTCCTTTAAGGTTTTATTATATTTTTTAGGGCTGTTTGCACCCTATGTGCTGTAAATATACTAGTAGCACAAAGACAACATTTTCCAAAATTATCTTTATTAGTTCAGAAGATGATTACTGCAAAGGCATTGTTAATATTTTATAATGAATTTAAAAACAGGGCAAATGAAACATTTCTTAGAAGCTTAGAAGGTCATGGTGCATCATCTTCATCTTGGCTGTTGAAGGCCTTTCACAGGATTTGGCAAAATATTCCTCTCTGTGGAGAGAAAGTTCATTTCAGCTTAGACAGTTTCCATATTATAGGAATTTAAATGTCCTCCATTTAAGCTGCATTTGATTTGTCAAAACGTAGAATTCCTAAATCCATAATAGGATGCAATAAAACTTTCAAAAATTCACAGATCCACGCGGGGAGGTTGGGTATGTTCTTTTAAACCGCAAATTTGAACGTAAGAGCGTGTTCTCCAGACTTACTGTCTGTAACTTCTGGAGTCTTTCTGGGAGCCACCTGGCATTTGGGTCCACACAAAACTGTTTGTCGCTCACAGTCCAAAAACTACAGGGTTGAAAAGACAGATAAGAAACCAAAAAAATGTTTAAGCCATGAAAACTAGCTACAGTAGCACTGAAAGACATTTTGGGAAATCCACGTATTTGTTTTCATGCCGAGAGTTAGACCATTCTCATGTCTAAACACGCTAGCTGTTCATTATGCTAAGCTAAGTGAACTTCCCAAAATACTTAACA
The DNA here is from genome assembly GCA_008360985.2 of Macquaria ambigua. NCBI lineage: Eukaryota > Metazoa > Chordata > Actinopteri > Centrarchiformes > Percichthyidae > Macquaria > Macquaria ambigua. The sequence continues at coordinate 174,569 of VMKM01001099.1, forward strand.
ATTTCTTTAAGGTTATTTGAGGTTCAAAACCCAAAATAACAACAAATCAGATGGAAAATGAAGCTTGTGTGTGAATAAGTTGTTTTACTTACATGTATGCATGAATTTTACAGTTAGGATATGTGTATTCCCTCTGTTCAAAGCAGGCCGTGACAGTCTCCTCAATGCGGGCCTCTGAGACTGTGGTACAGCAGGTGGGACTGATTGGTTTTCTAATCGGGGGTTTAAGCATGGCATGCCGACGTTGCCCTACAATGCAAAACACACAGACAGCAATAGACCTGGGGTCGTATTCATAAAGCTTCCTAGTACAAAGACTTGAATGACGTTTTCTAAGAATTTCGCCTTCGAGTTAAGACTAGATCCTGGTAAAGATAAAAGTTCTTCACAAAGCATCTTAGCCCTTAAGAGAGCTCCTAAGGGGAAAACTGTAGGGAGGAGGACTTTTAAGAGGCTTCAGAGTTTCTTAAGCAGAGGAGAAAATGACGGAAAGACAAAGAGGAAGGAGAATTATTCTCCAAGCGCTGAATGACAATGAGTTAATGAAACGCTACAGATTAGATGGTGCAGGGATAATGTTTGTGGGCTCACATCTCCACCCTAAAATACAACGCTATAACGCCAGAAATGAAAGAGGTCACAACACTAAGATATTTGGCAAGTGGAAAAATGCAACAGTGCAGCAGTGGTGACTTCTATAGACTGGCCAGCAATCACAGACACTGGTGAAAGCGGAGCCATTTTCCCCCGTTAACATCAAACAGATTAAGGACTAAAATGACCAGCACAGTAAATAAATGTTAGCAAATAAATATAACAAAAGAATGTGTCATACCAAGCAACCGGGTCAGCCACACCTCCTCACTAAGGTAAAGGTTTCTGTCCCCTCCTTGCTCTGAGAATTTTCCTAAATCACTCCTCAGCTAGGACTCCTTGCTAGAAATATTTAGTTAGTAGAGATTATTCTCAGAATGTTTGTGAATACGGCCTCTGGAGTGAATAACTCCCATCAGCTGTGCATACTGCGGCAATATCTTTTGAATTCAGTCTGTGCCTTAACACAGCATTATTTGCTATGTCACTTAGACTTAAAAGACCAGTATTCAAAGCCACACTCACCTTGTGCAGGAAGGAAAAGCAGCACGGTTACACACATCAAAGACGCTCCAAAGCGAATGGAGAAATGCATCGTGGGTCCAAGATTGTCTCTGCTCAGTAGAGATCAGGTGAATGTTGGTGTTGCTGTCTCTAATATATGAGGCGACACACACCCGATTTCTCTTTCTAGAGAAAGAGCAACACCAGATGTGACACCTCCTGACTGGGTGTTTTTCAATGTTCCTCCCTAAAAGGTTTAAGTAGATAAACTGAATGAATAATGGTGTAATGTATCTGAATCACTGAGAGACATAAATATGTTATTATAGTTCAAACCATGAACTTTATTGTCAAGCTGTAAGTTGAACCACGCACAGCCAGCTATACAAAATAAGATATGTGGGGAAAATAAAACACAAAAAACCACACAGACACCAATGAAAAGTTTCACAACCTTCCATTGTGTACTACACAACGCAGTTATGAAACTTCCTATACCCACTTTAAATGAGGGCAAGAGGTTCTTTCTTGAGAATGAGTAAAGTTACGACTTCAGGGAATTTGCAACCAAAAAATAGAAATATCAGTGACCTGTTTTTCTTATTAGCTTGGTTGAGTTTTGAAATCAACAAAATGCAAAGAAAACATTTATGTTTAGTGGATGTCTAAGTCTCATTCTTCATGTATGTCATGTTTCCATGACACTTTGTCACATTCAGCCAAGCGTAAAAACTTTTTTGCGACATTTTGACTTTTCAGCGTTACTCTTGTTTTTAAGTGCAAATTGAAAATGTGCATAAAAAAGGTGAATGGAGACACATTCATGTGCTGGGATCACATGATTGATTCTAGTGTCTGTGTTCTCATCACTGAACCAGTAAGCTGACTAATGACTTTAAAATAATGCTATGGTACAATATGGCAATCAGTGTACTCTGAAATCCACTTGTAGTGCTGTCCAGTGTAATCAATTATTATTAATGAGTTACAGATTTTAAATGGTGCTACTGGTCATAACTTAGGTTGAAATCAGTACTGTGTTTTAAAACCCTCCTCATTTGTGACTGATGCTCCGGCATCACATCTTACAGTAAATCACAGTTACACAGGCAGCTATACAGGTGAGTCACAATAAGTTAAATCCCAGTTAGCAGCATGTGGCTGCTTCAGTAGAAGTCTCAGTACGTAGAGGTCCGAGGGTTAATGCGTGAGTTGCTGGTGCATCAGGAATTTCTGTTCTTTTTTCCACCTGATTTTTATGTGTCACACTGATCTTCTAAACAGACCAATCACGGTTTTAGTTTTGGAAGCGAGAGTCGTGTTACTTTGTTCTTACCAACTGATGCAATGGACTGATGCAACCTGCTCAACTTGGTGTCTGAAGTGTTCTTTTTGTGTTTTATTTTCCCCACATATCTTATTTTGTATAGCTGGCTGTGCGTGGTTCAACTTACAGCTTGACAATAAAGTTCATGGTTTGAACTATAAAAACATATTTGTCTCTCAGTGATTCAGATACATTACACCATTATTCATTCAGTTTATCTACTTAAACCTTTTAGGGAGGAACATTGAGAAACACCCAGTCAGGAGGTGTCACATCTGGTGTTGCTCTTTCTCTAGAAAGAGAAATCGGGTGTGTGTCGCCTCATATATTGGCGACAGCAACACCAGCATTCACCAGATCTCTACTGAGCAGAGGCAATCTTGGACCCACGATGCATTTCTCCATTCGCTTTGGAGCGTCTTTGATGTGTGTAACCGTGCTGCTTTTCCTTCCTGCACAAGGTGAGTGTGGCTTTGAATACTGGTCTTTTAAGTCTAAGTGACATAGCAAATAATGCTGTGTTAAGGCACAGACTGAATTCAAAAGAAATTGCTGCATTATACACAGCTGATCCAGGTCTATTGCTGTCTGTGTGTTTTGCATTGCAGGGCAACGTCAGTATGCCACGCCTGAACCCCCGATTAGAGACCCAATCAGTCCCACCTGCTGTACCACAGTCTCAAAGGCCCGCATTACGGAGACTGTTGAGGAGTGCTTTGAACAGTGGGAATACACATATCCTAACTGTAAAATTCATGCATACATGTAAGTAAAACAACTTATTCACACACAAGCTTCATTTTCCATCTGATTTGTTGTTATTTTGGGTTTTGAACCCCAAATAACCTTAAAGAAATTGTTAAGTATTTAGGGAAGTTCACTTAGCTTAGCATAATGAACAGCTAGCGTGTTTAGACATGAGAATGGTCTAACTCTCGGCATGAAAACAAATACTGGGATATTCCAAAATGTCTTACTATTCTTTCAGTGCTACTGTAGCTAGTTTTCATGGCTTAAACATTTTTTTGGTCTCTTATCTGTCTTTTCAACCCTGTAGTTTTTGGACTGTGAGCGACAAACAGTTTTGTGTGGACCCAAATGCCAGGTGGCTCCCAGAAAGACTCCAGAAGTTACAGACAGTAAGTCTGGAGAACACGCTCTTACGTTCAAATTTGCGGTTTAAAAGAACATACCCAACCTCCCCGCGTGGATCTGTGAATTTTTGAAAGTTTTATTGCATCCTATTATGGATTTAGGAATTCTACGTTTTGACAAATCAAATGCAGCTTAAATGGAGGACATTTAAATTCCTATAATATGGAAACTGTCTAAGCTGAAATGAACTTTCTCTCCACAGAGAGGAATATTTTGCAAAATCCTGTGAAAGGCCTTCAACAGCCAAGATGAAGATGATGCACCATGACCTTCTAAGCAGAAATCTTTACACGCACCAATTTCTGTTAAATTTTTCTACTAACTTAGCTGAAATGTTTCATTTCCTCTGTTTATAAATACATTAAAAGATATTAACAATGCCTTTGCAGTAATCTTCATCATCTTCTTAACTAATAAAGATCATTTTGAAAAATGTTGTCTTTGTGCCACTGGTGTATTTACAGCATATAGGGTGCCAACAGTCCTAGAAAATATATTTTTAATAAAGGTGCTAAAATGTCCTGCTCTTGTGTGAATTGCTTACACCAGGCCTGCTTTGGCTCTTCTTATTAGTTCACTTTCATGTTTAGGATGCAGCTGTGTTTCGTGTACACCCAGGCCATTTGGCTACAACACCAATGTAAGGGACCGGGCAGGAAGGCACGAGGACGCAGAGGTATTTTCTTCCCAAAAAGGGTTTTTTTTTTTTATTTAACCAAGTCACAAAACATAAATAGTTCTGGGCCCATAAAAGAGGTCAACTAAACAGAACTAGCTGAAATGAATTAACAGAATTTAACAACGTCTCAAACCAAACCCAATCAAACTTCAAACTGACCTACCAAACAAAGAACACTGGGGAACATATATACTGGGTGATCAAACCAGTTTCCACACACGGGGGATTACATAAAACATTTAACATACTAATTAGCTGAAAAGAAACCAATAACCTGGCAATCTCTTAACTGAAATAAATATCCTACTAAACAAAGTCAAAGGAATCTTAAGTACTAGACAAAGTCAAATTAAATCTACAAACGGCTATTTAAAATAACCCGAATCTCCCCTTCAGGTGGTGGGTACTTGGTACAGTCCTAATTGGCACTTCCTGTATTTAATGCCACTGCTTCCTGGGACCCATCTTTTGTCTAATCCTAGCCAGAGGACTCCAGCAGCAAAAGTATGGACCCCCCCAGCACCGGTAAAACAGAAAAGAGAATTAAAACAACTCAAAATAACATAACATTGTTAAACATACAAAAGTTAACTAAATGTGCGCGCTACAAAAGAGACTAATGTAATATTAACAAATGCTAAATAAACCTTGAGTATGTTATATGAACTAAAGAGTTATGTGTGGTCATTTATGTGTTTCTATATGTGTCCAACTTAAACTACTATGTGACCGGGCATGGGGTTACCGACTCTTATGTTAATTGTGTGGCTGCAGATGCGGCCATCACAATCAATATGGAGTTGATATTTCATTTATTTTAAATGCATTGCTCCAGAAGAAATTTAATAAACCACATAGACAATTGCCAAGTTTCCATCCAAATGTATGTGAACAAATTTCCAGAAAATAAAGTATTAATGCACGTTTCCATCCGCTGTTGTTGCAGATATTAGGAGTTGGTTCATGGAGATAAACGGCTGCTGACGCTAACTCTCCAGTCAGGCTCCATTAAGCCATTGCAGGAGAAGAGGGCGCAACGAGCTGACGCTATTAAAAGAGCGGCAGTCAAACCTCAAGTAAACAAAAACATGATAGAAATATGGCATTTATGTTTGTTGCCACTATTTTAGTGGATGTTTAAGTCTCATTCTTCATGTACGTCATAATTAAGTTTCCATGACACTTTTCTTTTTCTTAATCACAGCATTACTCATGTTTTTTCAAGCGCAAATTGAAAATATGCATAAAAACAGGTGAATGGAAACTCACTTGAATGTGTTACCGTCGCCCACCATCATATACTGACGTCATGTTAAGCATGGAGCACATCATCTGCTGGGATCACATGACTGATTCTAGTGTCTGTGTTCTCATCACTGAACCAGTAAGCTGACTAATGACTTTAAAATAATGCTATGGTACAATATGGCAATCAGTGTACTCTGAAATCCACTTGTAGTGCTGTCCAGTGTAATCAATTATTATTCATGAGTTACAGATTTTAAATGGTGCTACTGGTCATAACTTAGGTTGAAATCAGTACTGTGTTTTAAAACCCTCTCAGTTACACAAGCAGCTATACAAATGAGTCACAATAAGTGAAATCCCAGTTAGCAGCATGTGGCTGCTTCAGTAGAAGTCTATTACATCGTCAGTACATAGATGTCAGAGGAAGTATTCATAAAGCTTCCTCGTACAAAGAGTTGCTCCTAGTGACAAAATTCTAAGAAGATTCTTAGAATAATGAGGTTTTCTAAGAATTTCCCCTTCGAGTTAAGACTAGATCCTGGTAAAGATAAAAGTTCTTCACAAAGCATCTTAGCCCTTAAGAGAGCTCCTAAGGGGAAAACTGTAGGGAGGAGGACTTTTAAGAGGCTTCAGAGTTTCTTAAGCAGAGAAGAAAATGACGGAAAGACAAAGAGGAAGGAGAATTATTCTCCAAGCGCTGAATGACAATGAGTTAATGAAACGCTACAGATTAGATGGTGCAGGGATAATGTTTGTGGGCTCACATCTCCACCCTAAAATACAACGCTATAACACCAGAAATGAAAGAGGTCACAACACTAAGATATTTGGCAAGTGGAAAAATGCAACAGTGCAGCAGTGGTGACTTCTATAGACTGGCCAGCAATCACAGACACTGGTGAAAGCGGAGCCATTTTCCCCCGTTAACATCAAACAGATTAAGGACTAAAATGACCAGCACGGTAAATAAATGTTAGCAAATAAATATAACAAAAGAATGTGTCATACCAAGCAACCGGGTCAGCCACACCTCCTCACTAAGGTAAAGGTTTCTGTCCCCTCCTTGCTCTGAGAATTTTCCTGGACGGAAACTTGGCAATTGTCTTGGCAAAGGTTTATTACATGGCTTCTGGAGCAATGCATGTCCTGCTCTTGTGTGAACTGCTTACACCAGGCCTGCTTTGGCTCTTCTTATTAGTCCACTTTCATGTTTAGGATGCAGCTGTGTTTCGTGTACACCCAGGCCATTTGGCTACAACACCAATATGGAGTTGATATTTCATTTTTTTTAAATGCATTGCTCCAGAAGCCATGTAATAAACCTCACAGACAATTGCCAAGTTTCCGCCCAAATGTATGTGAACAAATTTCCAGAAAATAAAGTTGAGCAGGTTGCATTAGCCCACCATTGATGAGAAAGAAGTTTACACGACTCCCGCTTCCAAAACTAAAACCACAAATGTCTGGATCAGGAGATCAGCGTGACGCATAAAAATCAGGTGGAAAAAAGAACAGAACTTTCTGATAGAGAGCTACTAACTCAGCCTAAATATTTCTAGCAAGGAGTCCTAGCTGAGGAGTGATTTAGGAAAATTCTCAGAGCAAGGAGGGGACAGAAACCTTTACCTTAGTGAGGAGGTGTGGCTGACCCGGTTGCTTGGTATGACACATTCTTTTGTTATATTTATTTGCTAACATTTATTTACTGTGCTGGTCATTTTAGTCCTTAATCTGTTTGATGTTAACGGGGGAAAATGGCTCCGCTTTCACCAGTGTCTGTGATTGCTGGCCAGTCTATAGAAGTCACCACTGCTGCACTGTTGCATTTTTCCACTTGCCAAATATCTTAGTGTTGTGACCTCTTTCATTTCTGGTGTTATAGCGTTGTATTTTAGGGTGGAGATGTGAGCCCACAAACATTATCCCTGCACCATCTAATCTGTAGCGTTTCATTAACTCATTGTCATTCAGCGCTTGGAGAATAATTCTCCTTCCTCTTTGTCTTTCCGTCATTTTCTTCTCTGCTTAAGAAACTCTGAAGCCTCTTAAAAGTCCTCCTCCCTACAGTTCTCTCCTTAGGAGCTCTCTTAAGGGCTAAGATGCTTTGTGAAGAACTTTTATCTTTACCAGGATCTAGTCTTAACTCGAAGGGGAAATTCTTAGAAAACCTCATTATTCTAAGAATCTTCTTAGAATTTTGTCACTAGGAGCAACTCTTTGTACGAGGAAGCTTTATGAATACTTCCTCTGACATCTATGTACTGACGATGTAATAGACTTCTACTGAAGCAGCCACATGCTGCTAACTGGGATTTCACTTATTGTGACTCATTTGTATAGCTGCTTGTGTAACTGAGAGGGTTTTAAAACACAGTACTGATTTCAACCTAAGTTATGACCAGTAGCACCATTTAAAATCTGTAACTCATGAATAATAATTGATTACACTGGACAGCACTACAAGTGGATTTCAGAGTACACTGATTGCCATATTGTACCAT
>VMKM01001100.1:0-182124 GCA_008360985.2 Macquaria ambigua
GGATCAGCTGGAGAGTCTTAAGGGACTTATTGGGGCAGCCTGATAATAGAGAGTTGCAATAATCCAGCCTAGACGTAACAAATGCATGGACTAGGTTTTCTGCATCTGTTTGAGACAGGATGTGCCTGATTTTTGCAATGTTACGTAAATGAAAAAAGGCAGTGCTGAACAGAAACCTGGGGTTGTTCTTATTTTCCTCTATCAATGATGAGTAGTAGGATGCACTAGCATTACGGAGGGCCTTCCTATAGATTTTAAGACTATCTTGCCAGTCTAAACGTGGTTCTTCCAGACTGGTGGAACGCCATTTCCTTTCAAGTTTTCGCGATGTTTGTTTTAATTTGCGGGTTTGCGGGTTATACCATGGAGCTAACCTCCTCTGTTTTATTATCTTTTTTTTTAGAGGGGCGATAGAGTCGAGTGTTATTCGTAGTGAGCCTGCAGCACTATCAACAAGATGATCAATTTGGGAGGGACTAAAGTCAGCATAGGAGTCAACTGTTATATTGAGACATGGAACTGAATTAAATGACGATGGAATCACTTCCTTAAATTTAGCTACAGCACCATCAGATAGACATCTAGTGTAGGAATGTTTGCCTAATGGCGTGTAGTCCAGTAATAGGAATTCAAAAGTTAAATAATGGTCTGATAAAAAAGGATTCTGTGGAAAGACTATTAGATGTTCAATTTCAATGCCATTAACAAGAACAAGGTCGAGGGTGTGGTTAAAACAGTGAGTGGGTTTATGTACACTCTGACAGAAGCCAATCGAATCTAATAATGAGATAAACGTAGCACTAAGGCTATCATTTTCTACATCTACATGAATATTAAAATCACCTAAAATAATTATTTTATCTGTTTTAAGGACTAAACCTGATAAGAACTCTGAGAATTCAGATAAAAATTCAGAATACGCTCTGGGGGCTTGGTACACTATAACAAATAGAATTGGCTGTAGAGTCTTCCAGGTTGGGTGTGAAAGGCTAAGAACAAGGCTTTCGAACGAGTTATAATTTAGTTTAGGTTTATGTTTGATTAATAGGCTTGAGTCGAAGATGGCTGCAACTCCACCTCCTCAGCCTGTGCCTCTAGGAATGTGAGTATTAATGTGACTGGAGGGAGTGGATTCATTTAGGCTAACATATTCATCGTGACACAGCCAGGTTTCAGTAAGACAAAATAAATCAATATTATGATCTGATATTAGATTGTTTACTAGAACAGCTTTAGATGAGAGAGATCTGATGTTCAAGAGTCCACATTTAATTCTCCTGTTTTGTTGTACTGTTGCAGTGGTGGTTTTACTTTTTATTAGGTTTTTATGTGTAACTCCCTTCTGTTTACTTTTGATTTAAATAACTTCAGTGGTCGGGGCGCAGGCAACCTCTCTGTGGAGTTTAGGGTGGGTAACTGCTCTAATGGAAGCACAGAGAAGCGTGTAGGACTGCAGCTCTGCCTCCTGGTCTGGACCACAGACTGTATTAAGTCTGTGGTCTGAACTCTGAGCTGTCATGGCTTTGGGCCACTAATAAATTCGGCCAGATTTCTAGATATGAGAGCGGCTCCATCCAAAGTGGGATGAATGCCATCTCTCCTAATCAGACCAGGTCTTCTCCAGAAAGTCTGCCAATTATCTACAAAGCCCACATCATTACCTGGACACCACCTCGACAACCAGCGGTTGAATGATGACATGCGGCTATACATGTCATCGCTAGTAAGATTAGGTAGGGGTCCAGAGAAAACTACGGAGTCCGACATTGTCTTTGCATATGTGCACACCGACTCAACATTAATTTTCGTGACCTCCGATTGGCATAATCGGGTGTCATTACCGCCGACGTGAATAACAATCTTAGCATATTTACATTTATTCTTAGCCAGCAGTTTTAAATAGGATTCAACGTCACCCGCTGCATTTGACTATGGCCGCTGGTGTCGCTAATTTCACGTTTCGCAAAATGGAGCTGCAAATAATCAGAGTTGGTTTCTCAGCGGGTGTGTCGCTGAGTGGAGAGAACCTGTTAGAAACGTGAATGGGTCGGTGATGAACCGTGGGCTTTGGTTTAGGGCTATGCTTCTTTCGGACAGTCACTCAGCCTCCCTGGTTTCCCGGCTGCTCGGGAGTTGCCGAGAGACGGCTAGCAGAAGCTATCTTTGGTCGGCTCGCACCGGCTAGGGGCTGGCTAGCTACAGCTGACTGACTTTCCATGGTGCGGAGCCGCGATTCTAACTCACTGAGCCTCGCCTCCAATGCAGTGAATAAACTACATTTGTTACACGTACCATTATCGCTAAAGGAGGCAGAGGAGTAACTAAACATCTGACACACCGAGCAAGAGAGAGCAGGAGAGGGAGAAGAAGAAGAAGAAGCCATCGCTAACTGAGCTAAAAGCTAAACTACAGTAGCATGCAACTAACTAGCGTGTAAACAACTATGGGATGGGCACGTCAGCGTCCAGAAAACACCTGATAGATCACACAGGGATAGCTTATTTTGTAAATGAGAACATTTTCATTATATTCTTATTGTGTATTATGGATTGTCCTTTAAATTAGTGGAACAAACTGGAAACAAACCACTTTGGTTTGTATCAGAAAAGGTTCAGGCCTTGTCATAGTTACAGCAGCTAGATATCAGGTCTCTATAATGTGATGGTAGGTTAACAAACTTTAGAATGGAAGAAATATATTAATATTTTCCTGGCATGGCCTTCTATGGGAAACACTTGACACGTCACTGTGTCACTAATAGAAACACTTCAAAATAGCTGGAGATTGATCCATCTGTCCAGAAAAAGGTCAAATGACTTGAACTCTCAATCTGCCGTAACATATGGAATTCTAAGGACATGTCTTCAGCCCTGATAGGCAACACAGTTTTTACTGGAAATAAAATAGATGAAAATGGACTGACACAGTGACCATCAGTGTGCTGAGATAACCGGCTAACACTGGTGAGAAGTAATTTAATGTAGGCTCACATAAGCCTGGTGGTCCCTTTCCACCTAATAAGACTTTATATTTTTACTCCACTACATTTCACAGGGAAATATTGTTTGTTTTTTTACTCCATATTTATCTGACATCTGTAGCTCCTATAGTAACTTTTCAGATTAGGTCAGATTTTACATTCAGGATAGACACAGTACACATAAATAAGACAATAATAAGACATAAGACACATAAATATCAATTTTGATGTGCAAAATCTGTTATGTCAGAAATGCCTGTAGAGGAGAAGCATGTAATCCCTCAACTAAACCTGAAAATCCCTTCAATTGCAGGTTTTTACATGACAGCAAAAATATGTATTGCTGCAGTTTAATCTCCCCAACTGGAATGATGTAGCCACACTTGGACCTTGTCCATTCACCCACCCATTATCTATACCCGCTTAACCTTCACAGGGTTACGGTGTGCTGGATCCTGTCCCAGCTCATACTGGGCGAAAGACGGGGTACACCCTGGACAGATCACCAGTCCATCACAGAGCTTCTTGGACCTTTTACATCTTTGGAATAAATTTTGAGTTCTTGAGTACGTTGTAATGCTAATAACTGTTTGCTTTAACTTTTGTATTGCTACAACTTGGGGTCAGTGCAAAAAGCTAAAAACACAACATAGACATATAATCACCTTACACATCCAGCAGATATGGAGCAACATTAGTATTCATTTGCAGCTGTGTTTCTAGCCACCCAACAAATCTAAGTCCAACATTCATTCTCCTTTTAACAGTAAAGTTATGGGCCTTAAAAACAAAACACTGAGCTAAAGGACGCTAAAATGCTTTGTAGAGCTGAGGGAAATGGCAGATTCGACAGATAATTCTCTGTTGGTTCGTCACTTCGAGTGACCCCTTTCACTTTACATGCAGTTGTTTAAATCATTATTAACATAAAAAATATTGATTAGTGCAGCTTTAAGAAAACAGTTAAAGAACAATACCACTGCCTGTTGGCACACATGCACACCTACCACACTGACTATAACTTAATTGTTTGGAATAGTTTACAAGGACCTGAGCAACATCAGGGGCAGATGTAAATGAGTGGAATATATAGCAATGTGTCACAGAGAAAGCTAAGCTAATCTTATTCTTTTTCTACATTTAGTCCACAGAGCATATAAGCATGTAGTTTTATAAAATGAAAACATTGTGATAACTTTTGGAGGTATCTGAGTTCATGTTTTATCTAATAAAGTTTTTTCTACAAAATTACTTTTATTCTACTGTGTGCAAATTGGTTTAAATGCAGCCACCTCAGTCATTCAGTAATATGGGAATACTTGCATACAACGCAGAGCAACTTCCACAGAAACAATGTATGCAATCACTGATGTCTGATACAACAAAGCAATTTTGTGAACACCTAGTCTGCCTGTCTGCCAAGCTGTCAGTCAAACAAACCATAAATATATCAATAGTTTGTGATTTATAAGAAACTTTTACATTATTTATGTTGATAATTCAATTGGATAAATGTCAGAAAATCTGAATTCCTGTCATGATTCTGTCATTAATGCCTCTCTTTAAGACAGCTCACTCAGAATGGCGTGACATGCTCAGAAGGATAAATGGTTTAGGTTTTCAGGTTAATTTTCGAGCTGAAAGTCATGACCAACAGAAACGTGCAGCATGAAGAGTTTGACAGAACTGCAATTACCTCTGATTACTTTCCTAATCATAATCAGACAGGCTCCATGTTGTCCGTGACAGGGTTGAACTCAAACAGTGTCCTTGTCAGAGAGCAGTGCCTGATAATGATTGCGGTTTTATGCCTCAGGTGAGAGAAGATGAGTTGTGTGTTTGAAGTGTGTTTACTTCCCACAGCCAACACATCCTCTATCAGACGCAGTGATCAGAAATGAAATTAGGAGCTTGTTTTCTCGTCTAAAATGATAAGGAATGAATGGCACCCATTTGTGTGAATCACCCACATGTTAATTGCCTCCAGCTAGTCTAATACACGTGTAAATTCGGTTTTGTAGTTCGCTTACAATAATTCCCCACCATTTAGCATCTCATCTGTCCGCCTGGTATTACAAAATGTATCATCTCCAGCCCGCTGCAGTGTGAGCATCATGGTGTTGTTTTAGGTGCTTTTAGAGACGCTGTTAAATGGCACAGTTACCCTAATGGATTCTGCTGGAGACTAGTGCATCCAACCAACTCATCAGGCTTACGAGGCAAGTCAAACTATTGTACCCAGTAGATGAGATTTTGGTTAGAGGTGATCAGCTTGGATGCAAATGATAGGAGAATAATAGCTAATGGTGCATGATGTGCATCCATTTGTACATTCTGCTGAGGTAATAATGTGGTAATCCTCAGATACTCATTTGATCTTTTTCTTTTCTCTCTATCTTTCTTTGGGGAAAAGACACCCCTCTAAACCTATATTTGAAATGTATCTCATACAACAAGTCCTCCAAATTAAAAACAAAACAAAAAAAATACATCATGTGGAAATGCCCTCCAACGTTCTCTGATCTGACGCCCCTATCGACAGGACGTCAGTGCCTTCCAAAACCATTATAAATCACTGTTACAGAAATTAAATCTTTTTCTGATCTGACACTGCTGTTAGTTCAAGTTTGGTTATTTTTAGGCACAAAACCTACCTGGTTGGTGTTAAGGAAACATCCTGGTTTGGATTAAAGGAATAGTTTGACCTTTTGGGAAATGCGCTTATTCAAGAGTTAGATGAAAAGATCGATACCACTCTCATCTCTGTCCATTAAATATATGACTATAGCCAGCAGCCAGTTAGCTTAACTTGGCATAAAGCACTTCCGGTAATGGCAGTGTGAAAGCTAGACACTCTCCACATGTCCTCCCAAAATCTCTGACCTTCAAATAAACTTTCACTCCTCTCAGAGCTCTAAAAACGCGATAGGAGATTTAGCACCTCATTATAAACTACTCTGGGGATGACATGTGCAAAAAAAAAAGCAACGAGAGGGAAATTAGACACACTCCTTAGTGACAAGATCAGTGCAAACTAGCATAGTAGCAACATGGCTGACATGGAATCTTTCACAGCTTCTCCTGAGCAACACAGCCTGATGCTATACAGTCCTGAGAAAACCCAAGAAGCTCATGTAACCCCCTGCACCTGTCACTTTAAAGATAGTGCAGAATATCTAAATGGGAGACAGGGGATTGACCTCTAATCTAGATTTGATGAGGAGATTGGCTGTAACTTACTTGTCTAGCTGCTAAAGTAGACATGTAACATCCACCCCAATAACACACACAACAGGTTGGCGGTGTATGCAGGAAATATATTGTAACCAAGGAAACACTAACTTCACAGCATCTCACATTTTTTAAATATTCACATGCAAGCACATTGAAGCCAGCACAAAGAATGCATACATTTGATATAAGTAACAGACTACCGGTCAGCAAATAAGCAATGAAACAGGCACGTCCAACAATAGTCCGAGACCATATCAAAATGACAACAAGTGGATACAAAGATGTTCCACATATTATATGTCTCTTTTCTAACCCTGTTGACCCATAACTGGCCAGGGTTAATTGGTTAACCACCAAACAAACTGAGATCTCAGAAAAATTCAAAGTTCAAATAAATAAAGACCAAAAAAAAAAAAACAAATATGCAAAACAAAAATTAAATAATCTGAAAATAAAACATTTCCAAAAAAAGCAAATTTCCTACTTTTTTTTTCACAGGCGGTACAGACACACATCATACAGAAACTTTGTTCGCTGGTGCTGGGGATACCTAGGAAACCATGTCCATTCCATCATGTGTGGTTCTGAAGATACGGCAGAAGATTCCTGATCCATCCCATGACTACACTGATTTTCATTATCCCCAAATATAGGTTCATTAGGACAATAAAGTGGTTTCATTAATATGTTTATGGAACATTTTCTGTCCCCTTACCTTCTAAAAATATCTTGAATGATGAATATGAATAATGAATGAATGAATGAATGAATATGAAAATGTATAAAACAAAAGGTTAGTGATTTCAGTCACACACTGAATTAGCTACGCCCCACCAGTATATTCAAGATTACACATCTGTGCTATCCCCTGTTAAATGGAGAAAAGGACACGTTCAGTAGCATTGTATAATTAGTTTATTCCATAGTTATATTTACAAAATAGCCAACAACAAAGACACATGGCAGGACATGGATGACTTTTCAGTATAGGCCTTAGCCACATGGACAAAATCAAATATGACACCTTTGACTGAATACCTTTATCAATATTGTAGGGATGACAGCGGGTGCTTACATTACATATTTACATATGAGATTTTTGATTAACAATTATTTCTAATCTTAAAACACCCGCGTTGGCCAAGACTGAAAGCCCTCTCACCAAACCTTCTTTTTCCATCTTCAGGCTGTTGCTCACGTCATTACTCTGCAGGATGTAAAACATAAGCATTACACATTGATACACATACAGTGCATTGCAAAAGTATTCAGCACTTTGTCAAAATATGAAGTTAAAGTAGAAAAAATCTTTTTGAGTAGTCAGTTTTTGAATTAAGATACTACATGGAAAGAAATATTAGAGCAGTATTTGTTATCCAGTAAAAAAGTGAGATTTTATCAAGGGTCTGAAAACTTTTTCAAGGCACTGTATATAATGTATACTGAGTGTGCACAGTGATTTATCAAGGTGATAAAATGTTATGGAATCAAGACTTTATCATAGGAAACATTTGCACATATCAACTTATGCATTTACTGAGATTTATAAATGCTTAACCAGTTTCTCACATGTATAGAGATTTGAAAATGTAACGGTAGATTTGTCTGCAGAGATTTGTAGGTGTGCATTCAGACTTGCAGATATGTAACCTGTAGCTAATGTTTCATTTAACTTGACGTCCCAAAGCAATTTGCAAATCAGCATTGAGCTATTTGTTAATTATGTCCATGGCTGTGTCCAGAATCGCATACTAATGCACTATTCATACTAAGTATGATGTCAGTTTGAGTATGTAGTGCGTTCCAACTGCATAGTATGTGGATTTTGTGTATGCGAGAAATACCCGGATGTGTACTAGATTAGCAACAATTTCTGAGTATGCGGTGTGAGCTTACTGGACAAACTCAACTGCCCCAAGATATATTGTGTCTCTTAGCTTGGACCGGTAATGTTGTGATCGATCACATGACTGTCTTGCTTGAGTATACTTCAGTGTGAACAGTCTGCTTGTAATGACATACTTAATCGTTCATTTAATATGCAGTACATACTGATTGAGTATGTAGTAGTCAGTACGTTATTATGCGATTTCAAACACAGCCGATGTTTTGATTTGTACTGAAATTTGACTATCCACTACCAGGAGGGCGTCAATGGCTTGGTTTAATGAGCTGCCACCTGACAAAAACAAGCACAGGAGTTATAAGAGAAGCCACACACTTGTGGCGCGATGCTCATTCATTGAAAATTTTCACAAAGTTTTTATACAGTATATAGTCTTCATCAGAATAGCTGCTCACTTGGCCTTGTGCTTGGTAAAGGACTTGATCTCATTGCTCCCTTTGCAAAACTGATTACACATCTACAAAAAACTCTATATACCTAATTGATTACATGTTTTTTTGACTAATCATCTCTCTTATTCATAAATCTGGTTTAGGCACTATTACAAATATACTATTTACTATTTATTTATTAACTTTTATTTACCCAGGGTAGGCTTGCTGAGTATTATTTTCAGCTGTGTAAATTTAGGATCTAATATTTGTACACAGACACACACACACACACACACACACACAGATGACAACTCACATGTTAATTAAGGAACGTTTAAGACAAAAGCTGAAAGAGTTAAAGATAAAATCTTACTGATCTTCAATCAAAGTGCTGTCACCAGGACTAAAGCTGGAATCATCTGTGGAGTCATCCAAGCGTGATCTCTTCAGTGGTGTTCAAATGGGGGTTGTGTATTGGGTTCAGGTTGAGTCTCACACACACTTTTCCTCTCAGGTTAAAGGGACACTTGGACAGCTAGCACACGCAATTAAATGGGGAAAAAAAGCATTTAGTTTACATAGATACACACTATATGCAGATTTAGTTTTGAACACACAATGATTTTCTTTTACAGAACTGAGCCTACACACGAAAGAGTTGCCTATATATTATTTGTCCAACATCACTGGAATCACACATATCTACTAAGAAGTGAACCACAGTCTGTAGTAAAATGCGTGTTACAGATGAAAATGCGGCGCGTCTGTCCTCCGGCATAAGGAAGTCCAATCACTGATTGTAGACGGCCCAAAGCTTGTTTGCCGGTGGGATTTCGTGTAATCCACTGCATTGATTGCACTCGTTCACCACATACACAAATGCCATTGTGAAAACTAAACTAAGGTGGACGAAACTAAAACATTTAAATGAA
Source organism: Macquaria ambigua (assembly GCA_008360985.2). NCBI lineage: Eukaryota > Metazoa > Chordata > Actinopteri > Centrarchiformes > Percichthyidae > Macquaria > Macquaria ambigua. Next base: position 9,427 of record VMKM01001100.1, read on the forward strand.
GACCCTCAGTTAGCTAATGCAGTAAGTTAGGCTAGCTAACTACACCTACCTAAGTTAGCTAACTAACAAGAAAAAAACTGACAGACAGACGGACAGACTGACCGACAGACAGATAAACAGACACACCTACACAGAGAGATATAACTAAGTCTATAATGCTACACTTGTGGTAAAATACAAAATAAGTTGACTAGATAGCTCACAATGATGTTTATCGGTTTGCCGCTCAGATGCAAAGAGGCAGGACAGTGCGTCTGCGCAAGCTTGGAGGATGACGTATGATCTGTAGCTTGTACTATAGTCATACGTCATAGTTCTGTTTTAGCAACAGCTTCAATTTTTTAAACTTCAGCACAAAATTAAGTTATGACTTTCTCAGAAGAGTGAGGACCTGGAAAGACACCGACCTGGAAAGACACCGAAGACACAGTATCCATTTCTCTCTTCCCTGTTCCGGTGATGAAAGAATGAGCCCAACGAACCCCAGGCGGTCCACTGCACTCCACAAGACCTGGATCTCCTCCTCCACCCATTAGTTTTTGTTTGTTTTTCTCAGCGTATTATCTATTGAATTAAAGCTTGATGGAACTTTGGTTAAAGGGAAACACGTCCTTCTTTTTTTTTGGTTTATTTTCTCCTATTGAAAGATGATACATGAGACATTTGTGGCCAAAACAGAACTTTGCATCGACCACTTTCAAGCGGACTGATTCTACCTTCCATAATATAATATACACTAAAAATTCTTATTTCCGGCCAATATAATACTTGGCTTACATGTTGGTGAAAGGATAGGGATTAGCTATGAATGATCCTGATGCTGGTCAGTTTCATCTGAACAATACATACAGTGGTATTTTTTAAAACATCAATTCTATATACACTTGCGGATTCATGAATTACTGCATGGAGTTCAGAGACAAAGGGCAGTCAGGTGTGGGGAGCAATCTTTGGATTTTTCTCCTATTTTTGTTGCTCCTTCATTTAGGATCCACAAGAGCCAACAAAGTCTGAGTTGTAATACGTTGTTTCAAAACTGCATCAAAGGAAGGCAGTCGGAGGAGACCTAGTAGGGAAGGGGTTTGTGTTTATTTAGTTTGTTGCAAGGATGACAATATTGATGATTTTTCATCTTTTTGTTTTATGTCTTTCTTGAAGAAAATGAATTATCAAGCTGTCATACAGAAAGGTTGAGTCTTTGAGGAAAGTACTATCTGTATCTGACAACACACGATGAATAACATCTGTACAATCTCTTCTCTTATCTTTCCAAGATAAAACAGAAACTTACGAGATTTAAGCATCTATAGTCTTCTATAGTGTTTCTGCAGGAGACACATTTAACAGCAACAAGACCGGCAGAATTAGAAGAAGATGGCCAGTCTTTGAAGCTAACTTCTAGCTAGAGGTGTGATTATATTAATTCATAAATCAATTTCCTTCGAGGTAAATGGGACAACATTAGATCCTAGAGGAAGATTTATTATAATACCTGATAGCCACTTTGGACATTCTCCCAATAAAGATGATTCAAACTTTACAGCATCAACTTCCTGAAGTCTTGTTGGCGCCATGAGGTTGCCAGGCAATCAGCGGAGACTTCAGGGCCACGGCCAAGACATAGTCTGGGACATAACCCACCGCAAAACCTCAATGTTTTTACATGTTTTTGTTTTACAGATTAAACAGACGAGATATAACATGTTAATTAGTGAGTTTTAGAGGTGCTGATAGGCAGATTTAGTTACCTTTGGAAGGAGCCTTTATTATTATTATTATTATTTCCATTGCTCCTGATGAACAAGGGTCAAGAGACATGAGGGCTTTGTCACTTGAATGGAAACATATGTCATTACTGGGCATTCAACGAAGTGATTGATAGTGTCCTTTTTCTTTATTATTACATGATTAGTTATTGAGTTTATAGATTTGTTCCCTACAGTCAAATTCTGCTGTCTAGTTGCACTGACACGTTGTCACAAAATCAACTCCTGTCACACATGACATGCAAATCTAATAAACAAATCAAACTGTGTCAGGTGTCACACACATTATTAAAATCAGAAATAAAATGTAAAACTTCCAGCATACGAATACACACAAAATATAACCAATTACTCAGTGCCATGAGAAACCATCATTTTTGTCCCTCCCCCCCTTAGAGAGACAGCAGGAGCTGTGGAGCCAGCCAAGCTGTCAGATGAGCTGCAGAGAAACAAACATGTTGTTGTTGTGAGCTGTCGATGGAATCTAACCGAGCACCTAAACTGACATATTTCTGTACTACCTCTGTATTAAAGCTGAAATTCCAACTTTCCACACATTTGTTCAGTGGCAGGAGAAATGAGCACGCTGATTACACCAATCCAGTTGAAAACATATTGTCTCCTCACATTTGTCATCCTGTTAATGTACACAACAACCAGCAGCACCAATCATGTTTTGATTCACTCCACTAATCAATATTTGTATATTAACAATGGCTCAAATGACATGTAATGTGAAAGTGGTCACTCAGTGAAAAATCTGCAGAGAATTATCAACCTACTCTGCAGCTCCCCTCAGCTCTACGCAGCATTTTAGTGTCTTTCAGCTCATTGTTTTGGTTTTACAGCCTGCAGCTACTGTTTCGGTTCGGTCTCACCGCTCTCATCTGCTTTGTTTCCAGTCACACCAGACAGCTGTTTTCAGCAAAAAATCTCTGATAAACCTGCTGTATGCTACCTGCTCAGCACCAAACAGCACTCAAAGTTGGCAACTAGCTGGTGAACATAGTGGAGCATTTAGCAGCAAAGAGCCAAATGTTTCCCTCAGGAGTTGGTAGAGACCAAAAACAGAGAGAAAAGAGAGTGAATATTGGACTTTCACCAGGTTTCACCAAGTGACCAGAAACATGATTCCACATGAATGTTGCTCTGTGTCTGTTAGATGTGTTATGAGGCAACTTGCTAACATGTTCACCATGGTGTGTTTACAGCTTGTTCCTGCTGCCCCCAAGTGGTCAAAAAATAAATGATTGCTGCTTTAAGTAATGCCCCATGACACTGGTTACAAACACAGAATTTCTAAAAGGGCTTTTTAAATGAATGTCACACTACGCATGGCATTTCAATAACTACTGTGTTAATATATTACTGCATATTGCTGCACACAGTCAGCTCTCTACTTCAAGCCAAATACTCATATTTCTATTTAACTGTTTTATACTATACTGTAGATTTATTGTGGTTTCTTTTAAGTGGGTGTTTTTGTGTTTGATTCTTTTTTCTTTAACATAAGCTTGCACAACTTAATATTAGTTTTTAACATCACAGGACCATTTATACACTAGCTTGTGTAAGAGGGTGGAAAGTTAGAAACGAAATGATAACTAACTTATTACGACTAAATCATGAAGCTGTGATAATTAGTGCTGCTGTGGTTATACTGTTTTCATGTGTTGAATGAGATGATATTACTGCTAAAGCCCTGCAAGGTAACACTGCTACATGGAGCAATTTACAGTCAGGCCCATAAAAGGATTAGAAAAGTGTGTTTCCATTGAGGAGAACAGCAGCACTGTGAATATCTGATGACTTAAAGTGTAAAGAAATGATGAAATGCTAATTTGTGGAAGTCATTTTGTGGGCTCCTCCTTATGGCTGTTAGCGGAGGAGGGGATGGATGGATGCGGCCATGTTACTGATGACTGTGTGTCGTGCTGTGATGAATTCTTCTTTGACTTGAACATTTCAAAAACTAAGGCCATAGTAATACGTTTTAGAGGATTACTGCCCACTGTAATCGAAGGCAAGGAAATTGAGTTGGTGTACAGCTATAAATATCTGCTGTTGATAGCAAACTATGCCTCAAGAAACATACAGGAGCTATCTGTACAGACGTTACAGCAGCACTAGGTTTCCCTGCAGGAAATGATCTCTTTTAATGTGGGTGATAAAAGATGACCTCGCTTCATCAGAATTTTGTTCAATATGTTTTGACATTTTCTATCGGAGGCTGAATTGATGTGTTGAGTGTGTATAAATCAGACTGAAATACACAGCCAGGAAAGGTTAACTGTTGGAGAGGGATGAGGTAATGACATGTTGACTGTTTAGTATCTTTCTGCTCTTCAGAGGTCAGTTGAAACAGTGTTATAGTACTAGTGGGCACACAGTATTAGTAGTATGTTTTACAAATGGTATTTTTTGCCATTGGTTGATTTGTTGATTTACTTTACTGTATTGTGATAAATACAGTAGAGTTGTTAAAGTGGCTATAATCAATATTTTTATAATAACAGTTTATCAAATGACAATCTGAAGATGAACAATCAGCTGAATCTGCAGCTCCCCTCGGCTTTACAGAGCTTTTTAGTTCAGCTCATTGTTTATGTCCGGTCCACAAATTTACTGTTCTGGTTCCCTCTCAGCTCTCTCATAGCGTTGTTTTCAGAGAAGAAGCTGTAAAAAGCCACAGAACACAAACAGACAGACAGACAGACAGATAGACACAGTTAGAGACTAGCTGGTGAACACAGTGTAGCATTTAACAGCTAAAGAGCCAGATATTTCCCTCAGGAGTTGGTGGAGACCAAAAACAGAGCTAACAGAGAGGGAGTACTGGACTTAGATTCATTAGGTGACACAAACACGACTCCACATGAAGGATCATGTTGCTCTGTAACTGCTGGAGGTGGAAATAAGCAGCTGTTTGATAACAAGTTCAACATATCAACTTAAAAGGTTATGATATGTCAGTGGTGCGTTCACAACTTCCAGAACAAAAAAATCAGTTATTGCAGGTTGAACCTAAATCTATTTCATGTAGTAATAAGACTAAACATACAGGCGGTGTGTGACGTTCGTCAGCCGCACCCAAGAATTCAAGTGCTTCTCGTCTCTGCTTAGCTATGAGCCCCTTTTTGGCTCTTTTCTATTCCTCGACCACTTAGCTACTTCTCACTGCTACACTTGAGGGATGGCCGGCAGTGAAACCCTATTCACCTCATCATGTAGCGTCACATCAATTAAAGACAGCGTACACTGTACAGATAAAAATATAGTAGTCAAGGTGCAGTAGTGGAGATGTGCCCATTTCGGGAGCAATGGACGAAGTAGTGTGACATTGACCCGCAAACTCTGCAAAGGGAGGGGGTTGGGGTGAGGAAGATGATGAAGAAGTTCCCCTAACCTTAACAAAGTCATCAAACCACAATCTTTCCCTAAACCTCACCAAACCTTAACCACAGCAGTGTCACATCATAAGATGGTTTATTTTTGAAACGGAAATTTGTAACACTACCTCAAATGTGTACTTCAGTACAGTACTTGAGTAAATGTACTTAGTTACATTCCACCACTGCACTAAACACAAAGGAGGCTGACGGGGGATGTCATTAGTTTTCGAAGTATTTGAAGTATTGGATGAACTGAAATTTTGACCTGATGATGGTGTTCAGGGAGAGGTGAGGGGGATCAGCAAGGATCTCAGATTCATCCTGTAGGGAACATAAACTCCATGGCAATTCATCCAACCATTAAAGCAGACATATTTCAGTCTAGACCAAAGTGGTGGAGAGATGATGTCCGACCGACATTACAGCCACACCGCAAGCGTGGCTGAAAAATGAAGAATTTAAATTTAATATTGCACTGCAGTCATATCCATATTCACTTACCATTGCTAAAAAAAACAGATAAAATCCTAAGGAAATATTGCAATTTGGCACTATTTGTTTGGCAAAGTTAATGTCGCTAATGTGTTGTGAAATTTGTACTAAATCTTTTAAAGCGTAGCTGTGCTTACTATTCCCTCTATCTGTTTAAATTGTGCCCAAATGCTGCCAGCGGTGATAAGCGCTGAACTGAACCACATTAGGGCAGGCTCCTGTGTAGCAACACCATCTGTCTGTCTCTATCGCACTCACACACATTTCTTTCTCTTCCTCTTTGCTGCACAGAGGTGCTGCTGTCTCTTCCTCTTTTCACTAACTTCCCCTTCGCTGAAAGGCAGATGCCCAAAATCAATTGCATTCACTCAATTTATATCAGCTCCAGTCAACACGGCTGAATGAAATGGAGGCTAAACAGCTGCAACGCTCTACTCATCAATAACACAACTGATAGACATCAAGTACAATGAAAGGGCACAGAAAATACACTGTTGAATCGCAGATAACAGTACACTTCATTCTCCTGAACAGCACCGAGGCAATTCAAATCAGACCATTATGTATACTATCACTTCCACTAGCGCCAGCTGCTGTCCTATAAGTAAACCCACTGCAGTGACATCATCATTCAGCCAATTGGCCCACTGGTGATACACAGTAACGAGGAAAAACACTTCGAGAATCGAGAATTCAGACTTGATGTGAATTTATTTTTACCCAGAGAACAAGAGCCTCACTGAAAATACTTATCAAACATAAGGCACATTTGAATGAGGGAGATCCTTAAAGTAAATATCTTTTCATTAGTTACAAATCTTCAATAAGTCACTGTTGTGGAGAGGGACAACTGTATTATTCCATTAATAACCTATTTTTCGTCCATTTGTGGCTGGTCTGAGTAACAAAAAAAAGAAAAGAAAGAGAGAAATGTCTGTATCAATAACTCACCTGCTCATGTAATATTGAATAAATTCAGCAAAATATCCTTATCACAACAAGCCGTATAATTATGTGATGCTAAATGAAACACCGGTTCCTCTTCAAAATGACAAGTGTTACAGAAAGCAAACTCCATCTTGCCTTTAAAATATTCATAGTCATAATGTATTGGCAAACACAAACAGCTGACGCAAGTGTTTGCTCAGGGATATTGGGCTGGAAAGGGAGCAGCATCTTCCTCTCACGGGAGGAAGAAATTCAATTGAAGGATTTGGAGAAAATCCTGTCGGGTGAACTGTGTCTGCTCCAGTTGCAAATGCAGTGTTCTCCAGCATCCTGTTGTTTCCCTCTGGGCTCTGTGTATGTGTTTGTCAGAGACGGTGAGGTGAGGGGGTGGGTTATAAAATCAAAGTTTTAAGTTCCCAAGAAGTGTAAAGAGAAGTGAAAGGAACAATCTGTTCTTTTTCTCTATGATTGTGCAGTAGTGATGGAATCGATGACCAGAAAGCTCTTACATTTGATGTTGAATATTACCACATTATTCAGACACATGCTGTACCCCAAAAGCAAGCCTGCAAGACAAAAACATCTTTAATAAACAGCATGGGATGATATTAGACTGTGAATCTTTCTTTGGATCACGAACCCTTTAATACACTGCAAATCTGCAGCTGTTGGGAGCTACAATAAATACAATAAGAGCATATACTGAACCTGACAAGAAAGTGACATCCACAGCTACAAAGAGCAGCTGATGATGATGCACTCAAAAGATACTCTCAAAAACCCTACACATATATGGTTTAAGTTGCTTGATTAGACCTCTACTTATGCTGGATTTATATATATTTACATACTTGTATTGCCATTTTCCAAATTGTGAATACCATTCAGTCAACATCCAAGTTGTAATTATGACCGAGAAAGTCAGACTTTTCATCACAGTTCGCTGTTTAAGGTCATTAAAAGCTAATTTAATTAATATCGAGAGGGACTGAACCTGGGTTCTGTTCCAGAAGTGTGAAAACATCATTTAAAATCACACTGAGTCGAGTGGTTAGCTATGACAAGGAGAGACGAATGGTGCCGATCCTGAAATCACTAACAGTTCTAATAGCAAGGGCTGTGGTAGAATATGGGTAGTGAACCGCACATTTCAGGCCAATGAAAGAAACTCTCAATGAGAACGGTTGCATTGAGTCACATCACATCTAGACTTCAGCTTTCTAAAGTGAATACTGACCCTGCAAAGTATTTCTTAAACTTTTAACAACCAACTGGAACCATTGCTCAACTTCACATGACTAACTGGCTTTGGTGCACAACTGAAAACACCTGTGTGGGTGTGCAGGGCTTTTAATTAACTAGCCACATGACAGCAGCCGTGTTTCTATTCAATTGCCAAGTGAATTATAAGCGAACTTTTGAAATGTCGCAAAAAAGAAATGCAAATTAGGCGCATTTCCATAAACTGGTTTGGAGCGAATAAACTTGGCTCGTTGCAAAGCGTAGTTTGGTCAGAAGTTGGTGGTATAGGTTACGCTTTACACATGGCTGTAATCTGCCAGTAAACAGAGTAGAAGAAGTAGAGGTTGCCAACCGGAAACAAAACAAGTCATCTTGGCCATCAACCCATCTACGGGAGAAATATGGAGAGAGGTCCTCGGGAATTTGTTTCTATTGTTCTTTTATGTCAGCTAGTGTTGACCATGTTTCATGCCGTCCGGAGACAAACATTCAGCGGAAACAGCTGATCAGTCATGCAAGTTAAATGTTTGCTATATCAGAACTTATTCGGCAAAGGCGTTTCCATATCCCATTTAGTACATCAACTCTTTTTCAGCAATGGAAAAACCACTTTTTATCTTTTTATCGAATCTTGCCATTTCCATACAGCTTTTCCAATGTGATACTTCAAAATGTGCACATAACTAAGTTTATGGAAACATGGCTTGTCACTATGGACACACAGAGTGGTGCAGACCAGTGTGGGTATCAAAATGAAAACACATCGCACACCTCTTGTCCAGTAGACCATGCTTCATTCAACAAACATTTAGGGCTGGATAAAAGGTTGGATAGTCAGCCTTTTTTCTTCCCATTTTCTTGGTTTCTTCCTCAGGACAAGTTGAGGAGCAGAGGGTATACAGACAAATGTACTGAGTCACCAGAACAGGAAGATAATCTATGGGAATTGAGACGGTATGTTTGTCAGCCTGAGAGGGTTAAATGAGGAATTAGACTTGACCATTTTTTTTTCTTTGAGTCTACTGGATTATATTAGTTCTCTTTTGAGAACTTGAAATGTATGGACTGTTCTGAAAAGATGATTGTAATTATATGTTCTGTGTTTATGGTCATTTATATTTCTCTTGTAATTTCTGTATCAACTAAGAGGAATTATATTTTGTAAATAGTATTTTCTAAGAAAGGGATGAATGTTGTTTTGTATTCATGGTATCTATGACGATTAATCAGTCACATGATCAATGAATTGTGTATAAGGAAAGACAGACCTCAGACATCACCCTGATGAAGGCAAGATAGACATAAGGGTTACATGCAGAGTTGTGCAACATTGTTTTTATTTTGACTACGGACACAACACACACTGACTGAGACTGATGTGGTCAACCAGCCATTCTAACCCTTCACTTACATTTTCTGCATTTAGCTGACACAATCCTGAGTGATCGCTCTCTGTAATGGTTTCTTTAGTTCCTGGAATGATTATGATGATATAGAGGCTACAACAGAAGCAGAGGGTGGAGGTGAGAAGGAGGTATTAGTTTAGTTGTGTTACCCTAACCATACATTAATCATAGTTTGTTTCCAATAACCACCATCTTTTCCTAACCTTAACCATACCCTAGTTGCCATGTGCAGATATTATAGAAAGTGAGAATTTTAAAAAACGTTTGCATACGATGTAATTGTTGTCATTGCAGAGGATTTTACGGAATCGTCCAATATTGACTTTGTTGTTTGGCGACAAGGTTGTTGTATCACAGAGTTAAATATAACTCTTAGCTGAAAAACCAGGGTTACCTAACTTAAATATTTTGTATGCTGGTTTTACATTTCAGTTTTTACATATGAGACATAGACAATGGTGTGAGCATACAGTGCACATTTTACAAGACATGTTCAAGTGTATGCCATTAACAATGTGCAGCTGGGACTCCGGAGGGTCCCAGCAGCACATCTTTTAGAGTCCGCAGCACAGAAACAATGTCGGGGAAACACATTGGAATATAATTGTAATACAGAACAAAGATGGTGGATCTTGTCCCCCAACACAAATTGCAGTATAAACAGGAGGAATGACTACAGCAAGAAAAACATGTTTCACTGTACATATGGTCATCTGACTGCTGTTTAAAGCAAACTTGAAAAATTGTGAACTGATCATTTAATCCAATCTGCTCCAAAAAGATTTGAGCGGGCCCTGCTGAGTCTCACCAGGCATTCAGATTGGAAACAGCATTGCATTAAGAAAATGCAATGGGCCAAAATCCTTCAGGTAGTGGTGAATGAAATACGATCCAGGAAGTTGAGTTTGAGTAACGAATCCATGAGTTTGAAGGCTTATCCGATGCCAAGACACTGCACAGCTGTTCATATTATTGTGAGTATAGATTGTATTAAGTCTACAAAGGTATGATAGCGACAGTCATTTTATCCTCCGTCGTGACAACTGCAGGGTAAACCTACCCTGTTCACAGTACTGTCAGTAATCTACCAAGTGCACAGTCCTGCATTGACTGGCCAATGCAGCCCCTTGCAAGATGACGTCTCATCGTGTTACAGCGAAAGTTGAGCCAGGTTTAACTTCTTTACTGGATGACTGTGTTTTTTCTGCCGGAGCTCTCTGCGTGGCTGCAGTGGCCTCAGTGTAATGAATGATAGGGCTGTGTTTTTCCCCACAGTGCAAATTACAGTACAACCAAATGGATTGAAATCTATTGCAACTATTACTCTGTTGCAACAATGCCATTCCTTACCTTCCTACATGTACATGTACAGTGGAGCTGTCCAGTCTACCCACAGTCCTCTGCTGCTGCCACTGAACAGCTTCTCTCACACTTCTTACTCTGGCTGTTACTGTCACTGCTTACAAAAGACACAGAATACCAAGAGCTTCTCAAAACTCCCCTTCTCAACAAACAGACAGGGAGGTGCCAACATGAGGTTTTCATGATCTGTTTTCTTCTCACACCTCTGTGTTCAAAGTAAACTGTTTCACAAGGACTCTAGAAATGCCTGCAGACATGCTGCAGTTCTGTAGAAAATCAGTGAAGAAGACGCTGCAGCTGGTCTCAGTCGGAGCAAACACTGAGACGGGTGAATCCTGGCTGCCACCCAGTGGCTTAACTACAGCATCACGTTTCAGCCATCTTTGGGTGTAAAAGCTGTGAAGACTTTACAACTACTACAGTTTAACTGATACAACACTGAATTCATCTGCTGTCAACACTTGCTGTCATCGCAGGTCAACACTTTGCAAGTAAACACTGAATACATTTTAGAGGAATTAAAGTCTAAGATTAAAGAATAAAGTCTGATACTGCTTTATTTGTTCCCACTGATGTAAATGCTGTGACACTCTTTTAAATCAAATAATTATTATCAAACCAGAAGCCTGAAATCTGGGTGAAACTTTTGATTTGGGACAAAATATTGAGAAACATGTCTGCTTCTGTTAGATTTGAACTATATCCTGGAAACCCCCCAGCTGCATCCTGCTTGAATTATTGCAATTCCCAGTGTTCCTGATTTAAAGCAATAGTTCTAATTTTGAGAACTATGCTTATTTGCTTTTTTGACGAGACTATTTCTTTGCAGGACCAGTAAGTTCCTGGAGTCAGCTGCCCAGCAGGTGGTTCTGGCCAAGTAATAGTCTGGCACATAACCCCCCGTAAAATTGTTACACTTTTGTATGGATTTAACAAAAAAGTTGAGTGTAGTGAACTTTAGGTGTTGGTAGGTGGATTTTTATTACCTTTGGGCAGAGGCAGGCTAGCTGTTTCCCCCTGTTTCCAGTCTTTATGCTAAGCTAAGCTAACCGGCTGCTGGCTGTAGTTTCATATTTAGCGTACAGACACCAGAGTGGAATTAATCTTCTCATCTAACTCTCTGTAAGAAAACAGTAAAACGTATTTCCCAAAATGTCAAACTACTTCTTTAATAGAAAAGCTGTGTTGTGCTTGCACAAAGTTTGAACACTTTGCTTTTCTCATACAAAAGTGAGCATGTAATTCCCAATTAAGCTCATGTATGTTGGATCCTGTGTGCTGACCCTCTGAGCAGGCCTCTCCATCCAGGAGCCTGGTCTGCGCAGTCAGGTCGTTGGGGAGATGCAGCTCACCTGGTCTGGCTGCAAGATGTATAAGCTGGTGGCAGTCAGCCTGTGCCTCTCTCCTCTGACTTCCACCCTGTTTGCTTTTGTTGTATTTCATTTGTCTTTAACTTAATTTCCTTTTAGTTATACATTCTAAACGTATATTTAGTTACAACTTCACTGCCCACCTGTATCACTGTACATATGGTACAGTCTATGATCAAATGACAAAGCCTTTTGAACTGACCTCAAGTTGAGGCTGAAGTCCTAATAGAGCAATATGTGATTGCCACTTAAAACTGATTTTGTGATTTAGAAAAATATATAAGTAATATAAAAGTCATTTCAATACCAGAGTCTTCAAAATACACTATTTTGTGACCACCAAATTGATGTTGCTGAGAAACGTATCAGTTTTATATCACATTTTCCTCCCACTCAAAGTCCTGGAACTAAACAACAAGGCAGGAAATCCACAATAAACAAGACAGCCAAGAATAAATCCACAGATCCATCCCTTTAGTTATCCTCAGTCCCAGCTTGAATTAGCTCTGTCAACTCCTGTTCCTAGGAAAGCATGGACTATGTAATTTGTGCTGCTAAAAGACTCACTGGCTACCAGTTTGCCTCCAACACTGGAGAAGTGGAGCACATCACTGCATCCACAAATAAACTGTCCTAGTCCATTAAACTGGCCCCAGGCAGCACCTGTCAAAACTCTGTCAACCATTACTGGCTTTGTTTAGAGTCAGATTTTAACTCAGATTAAAGATGTTTTGTAGAAATAGCTGGGCGCTACAAATTAATGAGGACATTACAGTTTTAAATGAATCCCAGGGCTGTTAAAGGTCAATTTCAAATTGCTTGTGAAGCAATAATCCTGTTTCTATATACTGTTCAGACTCCTTAGCCATTAATATGAAATTTAGACAAGGCAACATTATCTAAAGAAAGTGGGAAGAAAGAAATCTAATCAGCACAACACCATACACCTGTGTGAGCCAAGCAGCCTTTGAAGACAGTCAGCTGTGGCAGGAAGGATGGACAGTGACGGCCCTCATTCAGACAATACTTGCTCAAAAAGCATAACCAGCAGCTCTTAGATTTTAAACTGTGAGTTGCACCAGAGGAAGCTGAGCATGCTGATGTACAGTATGTGTACACAGTGTTTCAGTGGCAGTGTGTGAGATGAAAGGTCAGAGCTCCAAAACTGTCATTCCTATTGGTTAGATTTTTACTTTTTAACAGAATGGAGGCTTTGGGGAACATATTTTATAATTCATATATTATTATTATTATATACATCAGATATATGATATAAGCTAATGTATAGAACCTGATCAATACTGGATTTTGAAGTTTGAGTACCAATATTTTGTATTTGAGGGTTTAAAAAACTATATAATGATATATCGGCAGATATTCAAGAAACACATAAACATTTCTTGATAAAGATCCCTTATGTTTAGGTATTGAAACGTTCTGACCAAGATATGTACTGAGGGTTAACTGACATTAGGGAGTTGAAAAATAAACTTGTTTTACTGTCAAAAACTCTAACAGCAACTACAACAGTAAGCAGCTGTTGGAGTTACTGTCGCCTTTCTATCAGCTTGAACCAGTCTCTGACCTCTCTCATTAACAAGGCAGTTTTGCCTCCAGAATCACTGGATGTGTTTTGGTTTGGTTTTTGCATAATTCTCTGTAATATCTCGAGACTGCTGTGTGTGAAAATCCCAGGAGATCAGTAGTTTCTGAAACAGTCAAAGTCAGTTCTTCTGATGTTACTGTATGTCTCAACAACAACTTAAGTGGCCACTAAGTGTATATAACATGCAGACTATAAAAGTAAAAGACTATGCAAAATCCGACTCCTCTGTGGTTGGACATATGAAATGACCACGCTCACTTTAATCAGCTGTAAATGCCCTCCTCTGGAGCACACGTAGTGTTGAGTTCCACCTAGTTGGCATAGCCTACAGGATACAAAACCCCACATTAACCCTTTAGAACCGAGCGTAGCATCGATGCTACACTAAACATGTTCTACAAAACATTAAATAACTTTGGAACCATTTATGATAGAAAACGAGCTTTAAAACGCCCAGGACAACATCCAATAAATGGCTGTAACTCACTGAGGAAAAGGTGTGTTTGCACCAAACTTCACATGGAGCTCCAAAACACCTAAATACAACTTTTCACATTGAAAAAACAAAAATTCCCAAGTTGACTATGGAGATTCAGCACCATGGACAGGGCCGGCAGTCACCAGAAGGAAAGGGTAGGTTCCCCTGAATCAAATAATGTACAACACTTGATACTGACTCAAAGAATGAGCTCAGAATTGGCAAAAATATTAAATTACATCCAGGCATTTCTTTGTCAGTGTAGGTTTAAGAGGGTTAAACCATTGTCTATGAAATGAGCAGTCATGAGACCAACAGTCAGTGCCGTTTTCTGAGAAGTCCCTTCATTTTTGCTACGACTTGTGAGTAAATTTGACCTTTGTGTGGAAATATTTCTCACTTCTTAATGGGTATCTGGGCTCTGCCTTGGCCATTAATCTTTAAAACCCAGTCAGTTTTATACTGACGGGAGAAAATGATAGGGCCGTGACTGAGGTAAAACTCTCATGACTTTATTCTGATATTGGAAATTTGTCTGCAATGGTAAAATCACTTGAAATGTCATTTGGCCAGAAGACAGCCTATCCCCGCAGATTCAGCACCATGGACAGGGCCGGCAGTCACTGAACTAACACCTGAAGGGACAGTGGGTATTTTGTGGGGCTTCAGGACAATGGCCGTTTGTTTTTGGGATAGGCTGTCAGACAAATGGGCTTTCGGTCCAATGGGACATTTTTCGGACTATTGGGGTTTTGGAATAGTCCGAGCAATGGCATGGAGCAATGGCATGGCACTACCTGAGTACGGGATAATGAATACCTAACTTTGTAGCCAGGGCAACTTCAAGCTAGCTAATGTTAGTCAGTGTTTTACAGACGTACAGTAATATAAACTTTCTATCAACACTTAGGCTGACTGTAGCAGCCTAACAGTAAGCTGCCTTTGTCTTTTGACGTGGTACTTTGTACTTTGTGATATTGCTTTGTGGCAGTAACACCTTCCCATAAGTCATTGCAATTATCCAAACCACAACAAGTTTCAATTTGAGATAAAGAAAATCCAAGTTGTCATGAACCAGGTGAAGCCTCATTGAAGGTAAGATAATAATCAACTTATAAAGTTATGAGCTAACTTGTTAGCAAATAGTTGCTTGTTCACACATCCAGCAGACACAGAGCAACATTAGCATTCATTTGGAGTCGTGTTTCTGGCCACCTGATGAATGGAAGTCTAACATTCACTCTGCTTTTAGCTCTGGTTGACTCCATCAACTCCTGAGGGAAATATCTGGCTCTTTAGGTGCTAGATGTTTTATTTTCTCCACCAGCTAGTCTCTAACTTTGTCTGTCTGTTGTTTGGTGTTGGGTAGGTAGTGTACAGTTTGCCTGGAAACAATGCTGCTTAGAGCTGATTAGAGAAACTGAACAGTAAAGCTGAAAGACGCTAAATTACTCTGTAGAGCTGCGGGGAACTGCAGAGTCATGATGGTGATAATTCTCTGTGGCTTTGTCACTACTAGTGACCCTTTTTACATCACATATAATATTTTTATGTTAACAATGGATCAAATAACTATTAGTGATTAATGCAGCTTTAATATATCAGTACAGCAACATTACAATACCACAAAACCAATGCAAACAGATACAGCTGTGTGTTGCAGTACATGCAGTAGAAATGGTACCTTTACAGGCCAGTAAAGTCCTTTACTTTGGTAATGTAGCGGGAGAAGCATCCATAAATGCTGCCATCACAAATCTAAGTGGCAGGGGAGCTACGGTTTTTAGTAAACTCAAGTTCTTTGCAGTTGACAGCATCTCCCTGGTGGTACATGTGAGCTTTCTGTATGAGTTACACAGCAGGCTTGTACAATCTATGGTTTGTTTGTTACTGTATGTCAGTTTCCACAATGCAATTCAAACCTGAACTGGAAAGGGAAAAAAAGAAAAATTAAACCTGCAAGCAGCGTTGAGGGGCCCTCGCACATCTGCGCTACATGTGTAGCTCCTACACACACACACACACACACAGAACCGACAGCAGAGCAGAGAGATTTTTTTCATATTCATATTTCATATATATGTCCTAGAAAAATACACATTGTGAATAATAAGATTATAGCAGATTTACATAGTAAAACTATAACTATACATTTCCAGCATAATGGTTTGTGAACTAAAGTGGGCTGGTCTGAAGCATAATGGGTTGTGAACTAAAGCAGGCTGGTCTGAAGCATGAAACTCCTTGGATGAAAATGAGTCCCACTCTGGGCCTGCTGGACACCGACCGGTTGACACAGATCTGAATTTTCATGTGTTTTGGACAGTGCACAAAAGAGTGAAATGTATCTGCCTGATAATGTTCCTGAGTGAAGTTTAGAAAGAATGAAGAAGACAGACGTCAGTCAAATCATAGATATCAAACAGTAGATGTGATGTGTCATAAGAACTTGCTATTCCAGAATGGAACCATATGGCAGCCATCTTACCGGGGTCCATTTTTAAAACCTGCTGTAATTGGAACTTATGGTCAAAGAGGCTTATGTTGTCTTTATAATCCTTGTATTTTTCTACCAATACACCAATATTGTTTTTATTCAAAGTAATGAGACAACTGTGCCTGTCTAGAATGAACCAAAAAAAAACAAAGATTCTGGTAGAAATTTGATTATTATAGCTCCAAGAGAACAAATCATGCTTTGTCATGAAGATAATCTCATAATTTATATTGCAGACGCATTTGTATTGGAGACAATGATTTTATTTTTTAAATTTTGCCTGAACTTAATATGTAAGAACTGTCTTTGGTATTCTGAATGGCTAATATATTACATTAAGCAATATCTTTAATGTAGATAAATAGATTCAGTATTACAATCAATTACAATTACAATCAGTAACACAAGAGAGAAACACACCTACTTGAATTAATATATTTATTAATGTCATATATTGTACATAAGGAAAAGATATATGTCTCTCTCTCTCTCACACACACACACACAGGGTTTGTTTTGATGATTAGAGGAGAGGTTGAAGTGCCTTGCTAACTGTGAATGAGGAGTTATTTTTGTTGATAAAGTTTAGTTTTGAAAGGTTTACTTTGTGCTGTAACGTTAATGCCTTCAGCAGAACTCCTGATGGACTCGTCGCAGTTGTTTTTCATTCTCATGGCAAGGTAACGTTATGGACATTAAATTTACGATGATAATGCAGAGGAATCGTGGGAATTTTGCAAAACTGCAAGCTTGACCTGAACTGGAGTACAAATCTCCGACTGGATTACTTTACCTGATCAAAACATGGATTATTTTTTATTTGCTTTACTGAAAGGAAATGTGTGTAAAGGCATGAGGTAAGCTGACAACAAGTCATGTTAACATATGATGACTGATTGCAGGATTCAAGACGGCTATTGGCTATTGGGTTAGCTAGATGGTGAACATGTAACGTTAAGTGCGACTCCTCGGCCTGGAATAACAATATTCTGGCTGATTATGTGGTTGGTTAGTGTTCTGTGTTGCTGTCAAGGACGTGGCTAACGTTACTGTTGTGTTGATTTGCCTGGTGATTTATTAAATGGGAATTACGAGTGAAGACGAGTGCTTTTCGTTAATGTGTTGAGTTTACTTTAATGTTACACTTGATTGGCATGGACTCAGCTGCTTAGCGGTCAAATGTTAGGGTAATATTAATAACTTTGTTATAACGTTAACGTTATGTTTGAGCTCTAAATTAGCATAGCTAACATTAAAACAATGTTTGCTGGTTATAACTTAACTGTTTAACTAACTGATCAATGCTGTTGAGAGCTGGCAATCAGCAACTCAGAACTCAGCAGGTCCGTTACTTGGTGGCTAACGGTAAAGTTACCTAGTTTACTAACTTTTTGTAGTTTTAGTTGACCCTATTGTAAAAAATAAATCTCTCATCTACTCTATACTGACGTGTGGAGTGATGCCAGCCTCCCTGGTCTCTTTGGTCCTTTTAGTAAAGCAATTAAATGCTGCACAGCTGACAAACATAGTTGCTGCCCATAGGTGGTGATTGTAAACAATACCCAGGTAAGATGGTGGACGGTTATCCCATGAGTTAAGATGTAATGTCACATCTACTGTTTTACAGTATATCTATGAGTCAAATGCTCTGTAGCAGAGGAGTCCATCCATTAGTAAACCAACACTGCCATCTAGTGGAAATTGCAGGATGATCCTCATCCTGTCCTCCCTCTGCTGCTGTGCCATGTAAATCAAATGATGATTGTCTCACAAGGCTTACTTCTTGTTTCCAGTAGGTGGCGCTATGACTATGACTATGACTGAATATTGTCATATAGATGTCCTCAGACCTGTAAAATTATCCAGCATGAGAAATTTGGAGCGTATTGGATCATGTACACTCAAGTTACAAGAACTTCCTGTTTCACGGCGGGACATCGAAGTTCAATGCCACATCACGGGCATGCCGTTCAACGAAATACCAAGCTTTACGCAACTTTTAATCACAAAGGTCTTTAGATTTTACAGCCCAAATTTGAAGAGGATCTGATTAATTCTCTAGGAGGAGTTAATGGCACTCACTAAAAATTGAAATTGCATTCAAAATAATTGACCTCCTGTGCATTTTAGGGTATGGCTCCAAGAGGCTTTTTTTTTTTTAAGTCTAGACATGATGCATGTGCCACCTGAATTTCATACATTTACGTCAAATTTTAAGGGGGGGGGCTTTGATTTTGAAAATGTGTGGGGGACGCTATCGAGCCGTTGGGCCCTGGCAAAAACAATAGGTTCCTTGCACTTTCAGTGCCAGGGACCGTTTGGCCCTGGCACTTTCGTGCTCGGGCCCTAATAATAATAATAATAATAATCCTTCCAAAAACAATAGGTTCTTTGCACTTTCGTGCTCGGGCCCTAATAATAATCCTTCCAAAAACAATAGGTTCCTTGCACTTTCAGTGCCAGGGACCGTTGGGCTGTGGCACTTTCGTGCTCGGGCCCTAATAATCCTTCCAAAAACAACAGGTCCTTGCACCATTCAGTGCTCCGGCCCTAATAATCCTTAGAAAAACAATAGGTCCTTGCACCTTTCGGTGCTCGTGCCCAAATAGTTCACAAACACATTTAAAAGGAATTTCATGAGAGCAAAATATACATTATACAATCCAACAGAGACTTTGTTCCTGAAAAAAATACAGTACATTATAAACATCTTTGTAATGTATACTATATACAAAGTATTACATAATGTAATCTCAGAATAACAGCATTTTCAAAATGCATCATGTTTACAGATATTACATGTGCACAGTGGGTTTTACAATCAAACTGCTGCTGGACTGAAAAGCTCTTGTAAACACTGTCCTCTGCTGGACACCTGGGGCATGTACACTACTGTTTTAAAATTCTTCTGTCATGTGAAAACCTTTCAACTGCTTCATGTGAAAGATGTCCATCTCCGTAGGGGTTGAGAAAATTCTACAATCATCGTGCCTTTAGAAACCTTTCCAATTCAAAAGACACCCACTGCACTTATTTCCTGGGGAGTCTTTAAAATCAAAGCTTTCTGCAAAACAGTGAATATACTGTATGCTTCTGCTAATTTAAATAATAAAACATCTACTACAGCTGCTGCTGCTACTAAATGATAATGGTGATAATATTAACTTTGCACATTGGAGCTCAGTGTAAGTCACTTGAGTCCCCAGGTGGTTAAACTAAGTGTAGCCCCAGTTAGTTGGGGCCACTTGTTTTAAGTCCTGTCCTGAGGAAAATAATGGTTATAGTCCAGTGGCACTGCAGAGTCATGAAATCCTCTGAGAGGATAATTTCCACTCTATTGCACCTTGTTTTGAAGCACTATGAAGGTTCTGTTGCCTGCTAGATTGATTTTAGTTCCGCTTGTAACATCCACCCACACACCTTGCTTAAAAACCTGTGAAGGTGAATCCTTTTTGATCAGATGGTTTATTACCCTTTTTTATCAAATAAGCAGGTGAAAGTCAGACTGGTACTCTCTGATATAGCACTAATGGATTCAGGGTCTAACAAAGGATGCATCAGTTCACCCTTTTCGTTTACTTTGTATTCAATGACTGTCACATACTTCGCAGTAACTCTAACATTAGCTGCTATGAAGCTGAGGTCAGCAGGTTTGTGGACTGGTGTGAGGACCAGCATTTGCAACATGTCCTCTAAATTAAACGACAAAATATGTCGTTTGTCCATGCAGGAAACAGGGAAGATTATGGGGATGCCCCACAAGACATTTTCAAGCAAATGAAGTGTTCCGCAGGCCATTAGGTTTCAGTGGGTGTTGAACTCTGAGTATGACCTAATGCAGGGGTGTCAAACTCATTTTAGTTCATTGGCCACATACAGCCCAATACCATCTCAAGTGGGCCAGACCAGTAAAACCATTGCATAATAACCTATAAATAATAACAACTCCAGATTTTTCCCTTTCTTTTTTGAAGAAGTACAAGTACATTCTGAAAACGTTTACAATTAATTAACCATCCATTTACAAAACAGATGATGAACAGCCTGAGATGTCTTAAGAAAAATAAGTGCAATTTCAACAATATGTCTCAGTTTTTCCACATTCATTAAGTCTACTGTCATTACATGTGCTTTACAATTTACAAATCACAGTGGATCTATAAAGGCACGAAACGTTTTCTTGGAAAACCAGATACAACACTGTGTCCACTTTTCTCCTCTTTGACCAAGACACCCCCCCACCCCCCACACACGCACGCACACACACACACACACACACACACACACTTCTTTTCCACTGCACTCACCTGCCAGATGACAAGTGCAGACAAGTGGAGAGCTGGCAGGAGTGAAAAAATGAACACAAAAGAGGCCCTGTGGGTGGAGGTTAACTACACTGTAGTCCACACTGAGGGATGTGGGAGCTTTAAACACTTGCAAAAATAGGCTTAAACAGTGACACACACATCATGCACTGACAAACACACACACTCCAGTGAGTACAAACACATGATGAAACATGTGGGAAATGGAATTAGCTGCTCATTAGAAGGTGTTTAGAGTAGCAAACCTTTCATTGGTTGAAAGATGAAGACATTTGTCTCCATTTCCTGATGTGCTGACGACAGCACATCACCAGGACGGAGCTGCCATCCATGGAGGACCTCTACACCCAGCGGTGCAGGAAGAAGGCCAACAGGATCACCAGCTCGTCACTATGACACTGATATAGGGATGTCACTTTACCTTTATACTACTTTTACTTACTGTTTACTATATATACTGTATATCTATATAGCCTGTTTACAAGCTGTTTAACCACCACAATATATAACCATACATTACAGTTTATTCGTTTTGCAATTACTGTACACCTGTCTACCACAGTATTAAGTCTTTATCCAAACGAATGGACCTGAATGGAGGAATATGATTTAAATCATTTTCATATGCTACAGTGTTATTAAAAGTAAGATGGAAATGCCTCCACATGCCGGGTTTTTGTAGGCTGGTTCCACACAGGCGACTTCATTAATGCCTGTTTCTGCCAGGTGGAGAAACAATCAACCAATCAGAGCTCTGCAGGCTGGCATAAGGATGGGGACTTCATCTTTCTATGCCAGACCCAGGAAAGTAGCTACTTCCGTGAAAAACGGAAACGTAAAAATTGCCACAATATTGAGTGGATGAGATCAGTGCAGTTGACTTTATCAAATCTCACATTGGCATATTTCTTAGATCATTATGAAAAATGTTGCAGGAAAAGTATAGTACACTTATAATAAGAAAAACAATATCACTCTCGTATCACATATCACTGTTGCCTGGTAACCTCATGGTGACAACAAGACTTCAGGAAGTCATTGCCCCCGGCTGCTGTTTGCCAAGAAGAAGTTAAGCACGTAACTCCCAGTAAAAACACAAAATGCTGTTTGTGTACTGATTAAACAAATGAGATATAACGGTTCAGTTCTTTCCAGGATCAGCTGCAGATGCAGTTTTTGCAATTTCCTGAGGTTAACTTGAACACCCAGATTGAATAAAGAATCATTAATTTTCAATTTCAAGTTGTTGTTTCTGTGTTCACATCAGTCTCACAACCTACCAGTAGTATTTACCACACCACCGAAATTCCAATAAAATGTTCCATGATGGTAGAAGGGTGTAAGTATTTGTATTTGTCTTGGTGAGTTTCAGTGTAATTTAGGGTTGTCTGTGGATTCCATTCCCTGAAAGTATCCCTAGGAAGGTACCATGCACTAACAAATGAATTGACTAGATTTCTCTGTTACACATGCCACACACTGCATTATTAAACTTCATCAGTACCAGGGGGAGTGTATCTGTTGTCATGGGAACACAAATAAGTGAAATTCAGAAAAACAGCAAGAGTGGAAATGAAGGAAATGGAGTCACTGTCACAGTTTCTGGGGAGTGCTTTGGAGAAACACCTCGTAATCTTTTTTTGGACAGCGAGACAGGTTTTATTTCTAATTTCCCCTGTTCCTCATAACTCTCTCCATATTTACCTTTTGTCATGATAAATTCAGTAAAATGTCCATTTCTACAACACTAAATGTCATGCCAGGCGTTTCCCTTTGTCTTTCCCCCCAAATTATGTTAAGTTGCCATGAATGAAACTCTTGGCATTAACAAAGAGGCAAAGAAGAAATGACTGGAATTAACATTTCTGTTAAAAAAAGAGAAACCGAGCAGCAGAGTGGAGAGTAGGACAGGACTCTTGTACTGATGGAATTGGTACTGTGGAAATGTACAATATACTAAATTTACCATGTGAGCTGTTGTAGACAGCTATTATCTGAGACTTATCTGAGACAGCTATTATCTGAGACTTTGTATACCAGCTTTTATATGAGAGTTAGTGTAATCTGTTGTGGCACAAAAAGGATTGAGCCGAGCGTAAAAGTTCATTCTTGACCTTGGATGTAGTAGTTTGACAAAAAAAAAAGACTGTTGTGTTTGTGAGCACATGCAGCACACGCTACATCACTGTTGAGGTGGGAAACACAGCAAGGTACTGCAAGGTGACAGAAACATCAGATTTTCAGTCTGTGTGTAGTAAGGGTGTAGCTGAAGAGGCGATTCTCCAGAGTCAAGCTCTTTAGAGTTAGCCCTGCAGAACACAGTTAAAGCTGCACATCACAGCTTAATGTGTTTAATATTGATATCCCCGAGAGTTGAGCTGAGAAAACTGCATGTCCTCTTTGTAGTATCTGGTGGGGTGGAGGTGGTAAAAGGGTCAGCTGTTGGTGAGTTCAGCTTTCTTGTTCTTGTTCAGTGCTATTTAGGAGACAGTTTGAATTGTGTTGCTCATTTAGTTTTGTCAGTAGCTCTCCAATAGAAGATCTTTTGTCATTCCTTATTATATTTGTAATGACCACATTTGTATTGAGCGTTCTTGTCATGACAATGCCTCTGTCTTCATTTCCTTCCAGCCCCCATCTTTCTCTGCCTCCCTCACAACATCCTTCGCCCATCTCTATAACTGCTTCACCCTCAGGCAAACCTGCCCCCTCCCCAGTGTCAATCAGTGCTCCCTCCCACCCACTACAGCAGGCACCTGTCCTTGAAAGACCTGAGTCCAAAGCAGTCCGCCAGACATCCAGAGAACTCTCCTTCCCAGACAGTGGATGGTAGTAATTAGTGTCAGCTAGCCTAATTAATGTCAAATCTAGATGAGGTAGAGCCCTGAGGAAACCACACAGCCTGTTATTGCTGGATCAGCCAGCACACAAACACTCTGAGCCTTCTGTAGGAAGCTGCAGTTAATAAATATTCTGCTGTGACAAAAGAGGGTGCAAATTATCAACACCATTCTTGTGAATCGAACTTGTAAAATAGTTACATAACAGCAACACATAGCCAGCTTATGTTTGCAGTAAGTGGAAATCTTTACAGGGAAATCTGTCTCTTGAGTCTCAAATACTCAGCCCCCATAGGTTTGTCTGTTTTTGCAGAAACTCACATAGGTTCTCCATAACATAACTAACTTCCTCTGCAGCTCCAGAGCTTCAATGGAGGGGCTTATTAAGATTGGTAAGAACATTCTGAGCACACCGATCTACAGGACAAGTGTATTCTGCAGGCCTGGTTTAAGAAGTTCTTTCAACATTTTTATGCCTTTCTCTGCCGGGACATAAGATCGCCACTGAAGCCGAAATTAAACCTGACCTTCCAGGTACTGTTCCAGACGTAACAATCTAACATCTTATGAGGGTTTCAGATGTTGTTAAGGCCCGGTCACACCAGAAAGTGGAACAGTAAATTAAGCCAGCCGGAAAGACTGACAGATGGACAGACAGCCAGACAGACAAGCAGGTGGGTCCTGGTACAGTAGTCAACAAGAAAGACAGTGAGGTGAGACAGGGTGGCTGCTAGGCGCTAACTTAAAGTTAGCAACAGGCGTTTAGAGTCAGAGGATTGATTCTCATCAAGGTTCCTTTCAGGTAATTCATTCAACACTAGTGATGAAGGTAAGTACGGTGATGTTGGTCCATTCACTGGGTTGTCCATTCGTTCCTCCAACAGACCAGAACAGTTGACACCAGAACAGAACAATTCTCCAGAGCAGGATCTTTAGAGCTAACAACCACATGGCCAAGGAATATGGAAAAGATGTCCATCCATGACTCCACAAGGCTGACTGCTAATGATTTTGGTGACACAAAAATGCTCCTCCGCAGACTGCCATAGTCCTCATAGATTCCCTATGAGCTTTCCTTTACCGCAACCCAAGACTTTAAAAACCTTTAACACAAGTAACCCTCTAACAATACCACAATGGTATGCTGAATTGTTTGGTGTAATGAACATTGCAGCCTGTAGGAGCTGCTAGCACCTAGCAGCCACCTCAACAATATATGCAGTGCAATTTTGAGCATTGCAGAGGAGTAATGTGTGTGTATGTGTGTGTGTGTGTGTGTGTGTGTGTGTGTGTGTGTGTGTGTGTGTGTGTGTGTGTGTAGGTGTGTGTGTGTGTGTGTCTGTGCATGTGGGGCAGAGATAATTATCTCTACTATATGTGCTGTCTAACAGTGGGAAGGGAAAAGTTCTATAATAAACTCAATTCACTCGCAACTGTAATTACAAAAGTTGTACTGAGAGAGAAAACTGCTCTGCTGCCTGATTGGCCTCACACTGTCTCAGCTACTGTACCAGGACCCACCTACTTGTCTGTCTGGCTGTCCATCTGTCAGACTTTACGGCTGGCTTCCCACTAAGATGTCTGTTTTTCCTACCTCATGGAGCTGAATGACTACGTCACTGCTGTCAGATTAAAATCCTCAAACATGATTTTCTGTTGAATTTTATTTTTCCATTCAGCAGCTTTTTAGCTTCATGCTGTCTGGTATGGTGACCACACTTCAAGAACTCATTGAACTACTACAAAACCTAGTGAGTACAGTACATGAGTGAATGGTAGTCGGTGAGAAAAACTCATTTTTGTGTTCTGTGTTGGCTGGCTGCTTGCCTCTATCTATCCATCTGTCTTTCTCTTTTTGCTTATCTGTAAGTCTGTGTGGAATTCAGTGGGGCAGACCGCACTGCAATCAGACAGCTTGTTCAGTATCATCTGCTCACAAACCCAGTGTAATGGAACTGTTAACATATCATTCACTGTGTACAACAGTAAATCCAAGCCACTGGCCATCTTCTAGCTATTTATTAACCGCTCTTTGTTCTTTCTCTTTTTGCAGCCATCTGTCTGAGCCTCAACACTCAGCACTCATTCTTCTTTCATCTCTCTGTCTCCAAAACCAGGACTGCATTATTCATTATGAAAATTGACTTGATATCAATGATGGGCTTTCACACACACACACACACACACACGCCCAATTACAAAGTGATTACAATTCCTTTTCAGTTGAAGGAACAAGAGCAACATTTGAAATGATGAGGAGGGTGATATTGTGACCAGAAGGATAACACAGAATCTTGTATTGGCCCAACTGTGAGATGACACAGATTACAAGACATTTTAACAATAAAAAACACAGTGAATAATAAATACATACCATAGCCAACAAAAGTTATCATGTTGGTAACGTTTTCCCATGTCTCAGAGAGAAGCATTAACTAGTGACTACTTGCCTGACCCCTCTTTGAACATCAATTATCCAATCATAGCCATGGTAACTAGGCACAGCCGGCCTGTCAAGCTTTGGATTTCTCCTCATGCTGAAGCAGTGTGCATGCGGCTGTAGTAGCGACACTCTGAATATGAAGAGTGTGGTTTTATCTCTTAGCTTCTAGTGCTAGCTACAGTAAATACAAGTAAAAAATTGTGGTTCTGACCAGTTCACACAGACTGCTGTACATTTCTCAAAGTTGGGGACACACGTTCACATTTCTGAGGTCATATGGCCTGACACCACCACCTCCACCACAGACCTCACATTAAATAAGACCGTCTTTGGCGTGCACTAGCTGTTTCTATGGTGAAAAATTTCAATACCTCTGATGCTAATTTATCAGTACGATGGTGTAGGTTGTTAAGTTATTAACATTATTTGCATTGTTAACAAACAGTTTCTAGACAAGATGATTTTTAATTGATCTTACTTGAGTTGATCTGGAATCTAATTTTTTAGCATGAATTAAAACTTATCACCCAACTATGTAATATAATTTATATTTTATTAATGATAATTTTGGAATAATCCATTGTTACACAATATTAAGCCCATGTCATGGAGAAACTGGACTGTGTGTAACAGTGTAACTAACCAGATTCTGTGTTTTGGATGAAGAAATATTGTATTTTGAATGTCCACTCATACTGTTATAAACACATAATAAAACACATTCTGACCAGTCACCATGAAGATTATAACAGTAACATGACCAGCTGATCCCAGAGCTGTGCAGGAGAATTGATCTGATTAGAGCCACTATGTAAATATCGATCGATGTCTGACGAAGAAAGTCTAATGTCAGACTACTGTAAGAAATCCCAAATCCCAACTATTGGTCTGTTGATGGACTAACAGTTTTCAAGCAGGCTACATGTCAATGTGGTGATGGTCAGACTTGTCTAATTTCAGTTTTTCTCAAACATCCCCACCTGATTGTGACTGGTTGAGCTATTTGGATCTACTTTGTAAAACCTCAAAAGGGTTTCTGTTCTCTCGACATTGTATCATGCTCGTGATTTATTGCCGTGAATCAAACATACAATGTGATAGATCAATCAATAATTTTCACCTGCTGAGCTGAAGTAGGTGGATCCTGATGTATCTCTTCTTGTGATCAAGTTGGTTCCTAGATGAAGGTTTAAATAATCTCATTACTTACTAAATATCTGGCCTTTGCTGCGTGATGTAGCACCATCATTCATGTTTTCTGAAGCTTAATATTATGGTTCATAAAAAGAGTTTCTTCTTTATGTCAGGCAAGGTCTCAACAAAGTGTATGCTCAGTGTTAGCATGGAGCCTCAGCGCTGATGATCTACCAGGGACATATGCATAATTTGATTTGTTCTTATCTCAAGTCAACCAACAGGAGCACAAAAATCCATCACGCACATGATTTTATTGTGACGTCTCTCTGGTGGCAGTTACACAGGGTGTTTTTGAATGGCAGTGGTAAATACAGAAGATAAATACACAGCTGTTCAAAGAGTAACCTACACCTTTGCCACTTTAATTTGCCCTCAAGCCAAAGCAAACACCAGAGAGGCACAGGAGAGCCACTGTTACTGAAAAAATCCCTGCTGTCTGTATGGGAGGTTGTGTAGCTGTTGAGAGAGAATAGAGGTCTCAGCAGGGCTGAGAGGCAGGAGGAGGTGTATTTATCCTCCTTCTGAGAGCAGAGCTATTCTGCAGCGCTTCATCTCTCACTGCGCTGTTCAGTTCGAAGGGGAAACTTCCCCATCTGTTTCCCTGCAGGGAAAATATTATTTGGCTGTATGAGACGACCTCAGTGATCCTGACAGCCTGTGAGCTTCATGTGATGGTGGGTAGCATGTGCATGTCTGCCCGTGTGTGCTCTCTCTGTACTCTCATAGAGACGGTTGTGTAATAGGTTGCACTACAACCTATACAGTTTAAAGGCGATGGGAATACCCTGTTCTATGCTGTTAATTATTGAAAGACCTTCTGACACCTATTTTCTGCTATGTGCATTACTGTTTGTGTGTGTGTGTGTGTGTGTGTGTGTGTGTGTGTGTGTGTGTGTGTGTGTGTGTGTGTGTGTGTGTGTGTGTGTGTTTGGTGTTGCACTGGGTGACATGTTCTCTCATTACCATGAACACACACAGTTTATTTTGACTCAATCCCACAGACCAAATGTGTAAAAGCTTTGCTTGGAGTGAGGACCTCCACATCCAACCTGGCCTGTATGTTAGAGGCAGGGCTTCCATCAGCATCCATCTTCTGCTTGATAAGCATGATGATCAGTTGGGTTATGTACTGTAAATCATGTCGTGGATTTGCACCTTGTTTCAAGTGATGAGGGTGACAGATAATATCAGTACTGACCGAAAAGAGCTCAACTAAACCCCGATTTAATTGTAGTAGATGGAGTTGCAAACCTCCTAAACAACGCCTGTGCTTGTGTTGCACTGACGTACAGAATTGACCTGTACTGTTATGTCCTCAGACTCATGATATGCAAGTACAATGATTTCAGTTCACTATTTATAGGCACAAATAAGAGAGTCTTAATTATATTGCATACTTCCCTGAAAATGTTGGAACATTTATCTATGCGCTGACAACGGTATTGTAAATGGAATATTGTTTGGACCTAATGTTTTTATTTTATCATGTCGTGTCATGTAGCAAAGTTAGTTTATATGTTTGTATTGTGATATTCAAGTCAATTAACTAACTGACATGGCTGGAAAAGTACATCCAATGTACTATTTACTCCTGTTTGATAAATGTTTGCAAAAAATAATTCTATTTATTTATTTTAGTGAAACTATATATTTGTGACCTGTTTTTAAATAAAGCTGATCAGGATGCCAAATCTGCCAACAGTAACAACACATAGAGATATTTTATTTTTATTATTATTTTTTATTATTATTTTTCCAGTCAGTCATCAGCAGTATACTGTACACGCCCCTCACATAGCTTAAATAGGACAAGTGAAAGAATGTGAGAAATGATGGGCAAATAAAGTCGCAGTAGTGAGTCAGTCTGATTTTTTAATAATAACTCAAGGCAATATCGTCTATGTAAATATTATATATTGTAAGAGACTAATAGAAAACTAGATGTTCTATATTATTTAAAATGTGTGTCATGGGATAATTATTTAAAATTAAAGTGGTTAAAGTTGTAAACACAGTCAGAGAAGAAAGAGATGTAAGTCCAAGTCCAAAAAACTGAGACTGTGTCCGAAATCATTCACTCAGTCATTACTCCCTATTCACTATCTAGGGAGTTCTGTGTAGAGGACTATATAGTGAGCTCATCTGCAAAATTAAAAAATCGTTGCTCTCTCTTCTCATCCATCTGCCATTTTTCTCTCAGTGCAATACATGATGGTATATATTGTGCTTGGTTAGTGACCATCGGTTGTACACTACTTTTCACGATGCATTGTGGGCTACTTCGAGTCCACTATAGGGTATAATAATTTTCACCATACATTGGGACAGCACTACAAAATGGCGAACTCACTATATAGTGGACTATGTAGTGAGTACTGAATGATCACAATAAACAGAACCGGAAACACAACTGTTCCAGAACCTTCTGTGACACCATATGGACATTCTACAAGAGGTGGTATACTCAGCACAGCTTACTGTAGATCATTTACATTTCATTCAGAAAGAATACTTTCAAACAGTGGTAAAGATGAATTTCCAGAGTTTATGTCCATATGGACAGAAGAGTTTGATAGAGTGTATTTCCAGAGCGACACTCCTCTCACAACCAGCTGACATCCCAAACTTTTTGGTCGAGTATTTGTTAGAGCTGATCAACTTCAGAGGATCTAGCCATGAAGCTGATGCCAAAGTGGTCTCCTGCCAGTACCAAGAGCTGTGGGGTAAGTTGGTGTTATTATTTTGATGTACACATCCAAATGCAAAGAAAAACATGGTCAAATATTATCTCTTTAAGTCATAATTTACAATTATTAGTGATGTCATAAGCTAATTTGATCAAAGCTTATTAGTAGGATTAGTCAAGTGTTAGGCTTCTTGTATCAATACAATTATTCTTTACCAATCACATCACAATTATTCTTAATATATTGAATAAAATGTATATTGTTGTAATATTTGTTGATCAATTTGATACTTATTTAGTGTTGCTAAACTGATGTTGAATCTGCTATGTAAAAGCTCTAATGATCTTGAACATTCTTTAACTATTGCTATTTTACATATAAAATATCAAAATAAATACATTGAATCAACCTCACTCAACTATCAGCCATATCAAAACTCATTCATTACTATAGAGCTACTTTGGCTAAGCGTTGGTAGACTTGTGTACTTTAATTATGAGTTAAGGCAACAAAAAAAAAGAGAAATCAGAAAACACCACTAACATTAATGTAGAGTAAAATAATAGGAGATACATGTATTTTATTTATGAATAAATGTTTTTGAAAGTTTTCTCTTTATTTTAAACATGTTTTTATGAATTACTTTTCCAGAGAATAAGTTCTTGAGAAATATTATGGGAACAACCGGGACCACAGGAAGACAACAATCTCCAGTGGCCACCACAGAGACATCTACCGCACCAGCTAAACTTCCATCTCAGACAGAGATAGAGGAGGCTCTAAAGACACTGTATTCTGATTTGACGTCTTACAATGAAGAAAACATGGGGAAGGACATCGAGGCACCAGCCGGGAAAGCTTTTCCCATCGTTTCGCAACAGACATTTGCTACTCCTGAATCAGATATTTCAGATTCAAAGCCAAGTGTAGCCAGTGTGCCTCCAAGTGATTTAAAGCTGATAACTTCTCTCAGAGTGAAGACACGTAGAGTGTCGTCTGTCAGAGTTCCCAGTCACAGAGAGAGTGTGGGAACAATGGATCCATCTTCCATTCATCCAAGACCACCACCTCCCTGTGTGGTAAGACAATCAGGGAAGATGGCACCACCATCTCCTAGGCGGCAGGAGAGTAAAGGAACCAATGACACATCCGAAGCACACCAGCCATCTTCAATATCTAAAAATATTTCAGCATCAGAATCCAGTGTGGCCAGCAAACAGTCTGCACCTACTAGTCATCCTGCACCAATAGAAGTCCAGAATCCCGTACTCCCACCTATTTCGCAGAAGAAAAGTGCTGTGCTCCCTAAACCCAAGAAAGGTTTACCAGAGAAAGGGGAAGTGTGCCAGAAAGGACCAGCAATGGGCCTTCAGGTCCCCAGAGCAGAGAGCACCAGGACACTGCCTATAACACCTAAGGTCCCGAAACCAGAGAGCACCAGGACACGGCCTACAACACCTAGGGTTCAGGGGCCAGAGAAGACCAGAGCACCAAGGATTCTGTGGTCCGAGAGGGCTGTGGCAAGACCTGTGGTTGATAGGACAGATGGGGGCGGCCAGGGTATGGCCTTTAGTAGACAAGGTTGTGTGGCAGAGGATACAAACAACTTGGGTTTGTCACAGGTTACATGTTCTACTCACACTTGCCCACACTTAACAAATACTTCCCACATCATAAGGTATAAGCGTATACTGGCACAATCCTCAACTCCGGGCCACAGTGTTCATTCAGGATGTGCACAACATCCCTATGGGATGTAATGATAAAGCCAAACTTGTGACCCCACTGTGATTCTGAGTAGCTTAATAAATACAGTTCCTGATCTTATTTTTGCCATGCTGCCCACCAGGTACCCATCAGCCCAGGAAGGGGGTCATCTCTTATGTGGTCATCCTCAATGTTTTTTGCTTTTTAAGCACCCTCTTGAGGGGGGGTCATGTATCATTTGGGCTTAAATAAGGTCTTCCTGTATGCAACTGATAAAATCAATAAAATATTTGCCATGAATTGCACAGTTTCGGCGATATTTCATTTATAATGAATAACCATAATATAATTTGAACTCTCATCTGCAATATTGAAAGTATTGACAGACTGACTAACACATTGTGGGATTTGGTCTTTTAATGCGATTTTCTTGACAATAAGAAAATGTTGTTTTACCACTTAATTCTATCCTTTTGTCAGTCTCATGTGGATTTGCTAACATTTCCCAGTTCATCTTATATCTCACAATGTATATACTTATTATGCTGCTTACAGACAGCGAGTGGTTACCGCTTCATCTGTTTGGTGCTGGGCAGGGAGAAAGGCTTATCAGAGCTTCTTCACTGAAAACAGCTGCCTACCTGATGAGAGTGGTGAGACTGAACCAAAATGGCACAGTTCAAAGCCAGAAAACCAAAACAATGAGCTGAAAGACACTATAATCACTATTGCTGAGGGAAACTGCAGAGTCAGGTGATAATGATTCTGTGGAAGGTAGTCATGTGATCCATTGTTATTATAAAAATATTGATCATAGACACTTTAAGTTGTGGTTTATGGATAAGAAGATGCCTATGTGATCACCTTAATTTACAGTATTTACAAATCATTATATAATCATTATATATTATACACATATGTGAATCTAGCTCTTATTTGTGTATCATGAAAAACACATTTGCCACTAATATTTAAATTTATTTTTCTTATTTTTCCCGTCACTGAAGTTTTGCTTCTGCACCCACAGAAGAATTTCCTTGTGAACAGCACTAAGATTTTATCAGATTTCTTCATCTTACACTTAATGAGGAACAAACCAATTACTGCATGCAGAAAAGAGTCATTGCCATATGTTCATTACACAATCTATCTGAGGCATACAACTCTCCACTATCAAGATGCTAGTTATCTAAAATGTCCTAGGGTCATATGTCTCATTTTGCAATACACACTAATTAGTTGGATCTGTTGCAGAGAAAAACATTTTTCAACAGAGCGCAAATATGGACTCCAGTTTCTGCATTTTGTGGACATCATTTCCAATGTTTTCAGTTTCCATGTGACACTGAAGGTCGCTTTACCAATAAAGCTTTTCTGATTCATTGTACACTCAGTGTATTGCATTTTGAAGATTTTGTTTGTCCAGTTCTCTTTGGTAAAACAGCATAGATGATATAATGTTTATTATCTCCATGCCTGCAACTGTGAGGGTTCAACCAGCCTTGAATGGAAGAAAAAGGAATTAGAGAAGTAAAGAGAGAGAGAGAGAGAGAGAGAGAGAGAGAGAGAGAGAGAGAGAGAGAGAGAGAGAGCTCCCTGTTTGCTCACCAAATATGACACAGCCTCCTTGGTGCCAGCAGCTCACCAGGATAGATTTTAATTTTCTGTAATGCTGTGTACTTGTACACTATGTGTGTGTGTGTGTGAGAGAGAGAGAAAGAGAGAGAGAGACTTGCCCTGTACTGAAGGACAAGGGCAATCTAATCACACTGAAGAATGTTCTAGGCCAGGCTACTGGCTGTACCCTGTCTATTGTTGTGTATCAAGTGGTGTGTGTGTGTGTGTGTGTGTGTGTGTGTGTGTGTGTGTGTGTGTGTGTGTGTGCTTACTCATGTGTTCTTGTACATGCATGTGTTCTCAGTTAAGTTATTTGTATTTCATTTTCCTGTGCATAATATGACAGTATTTTCAATACTTGTTGCAGCTATATTCTGTACAGTGAAATATGACACTCTAATGATACGATATCGTAGTCATACCCAGTGCAACACTTCCCAGCTATCAGGTGGTGGTATCACTCCACCAAAACCACATTTTCCCTTGTGGGTGTGTGCAGGATAATACAGGATGACAGGTCACCAACACGGTCCAATGAATGGCTTACATGTCAGTCCATGTGACTTCCTGTTTACAACTCATGAATGGTTTGTAATAAATCAGTGTAAACAATGGCCACATTAACCTGCTAGGGCGCCTAGGGGTGGCCCTATTTACCCCCCTACCATGACAGTATTTTCAATACTTGTTACAGCTATATTCTGTACAGTGAAATATTTCACATTAATGATACGATATCATAGTCATACCCAGTGCAACACTTCCCAGCTCTCACCCTTTGTGCTTTGTGTCAGGTGACAGCCAACCTTTTTTGCTGGACCACAGCAAAGTGGGGGCCAGCCCTATAAACAAAAAAGTCTGTCTGTGAGTGAGTGAGTGAGTGATGAAGTTACACCATTGGTCGGTTGAGTGTTGGAGTTTCCCCATTGGCCGTTGCTTTTTCAAAATGACTAGGCATGAACGTTAGTTACGTTCCGTAACTCCAGATTCAATGAGTATAGGCGCAGCCCTCAAGGCTATCGTTAGTGGGTTCATCCCTCACTCACGCTCACACAGCAATAAAGACTTTTAGTCCACGCCCACTTACCGGACAATCAGCTCCCAACAGCTTTTTCTTCAGGTAGTTAAAGGAACTAGAGGGGCCCACAGCTGAGAGAGCCGCGCCTATACTTGATAGAATCTGAAGTTAGTAACTAAAGTTCTGTTTCGTATAGGCTTCGCCCTCTAAGGCTATCGCTAGTGGGATAAGGGCGGATGTGGGATGCAGGATGTGGTCCATGCCTCACTGGATCTGTCCGGTACCCACAAGCACAAACACACATCCGCTTCAATAGCAATCAATAACCAGTCCATACCGCGCCAATGCATCACAGCACAATGGCGCATCACAGTACATCATATGTGCACAGATGGCACAGAGACAGTACAATACCTGTTATTCACCATGAGGGAAGGAAACTGGAAAACAACATAAAACCTGCTGCTGTGAGAAGCAGAGAGGATGGTTACGCACTGTAACAGTCCAGCAGAGAGCAGGGTAGGTGTTAAAAAGGCCAATCTTTCTCATTCTATCTTTCATTTATGTTCATCAGTTTCCTGTTGGTTGTCACAGCTGTCAGTCAAATATCATAGTTATCCAATAATGTTGTGTACATCTAGCAGTTCGGCCCACCCACTACCGTAACTTCTCATCCCGATCAGGAGAAACAGAAACGGAAACTTACCAACAAATCAGATGTTATTCGTTTGGGTGCTGGAAATACTCCAAAGTGTTGTGTATGCATAAAGACTGTGAGTGTTCAATTCTTGATATTTGTGCATGACGTGATTGCAACTGTATGTTGCGTAAAATACAGGATTTTCTGTTATTACTAATAACTACGTTGTTGCTAGCTTATTGTTGATGTTAGCCCTATTGAAACCTGTACTGTTAAATCATATGCATACTACTTTAGTTGCTAACGTTATGTGTAAATGGGACTGGTAACTGCTGCACATACATTCTATTAAGTGAATTGTTTGTTTGTTGGCACTGCCTATTTCGTTCTGGTGACATTACTGTAGCAAGTCACACTGTTTATCGATATTGTGTGGAAGCTTCTAAACTTTTCTACCGTACCACATACATGCATGTGCATTTCACATATGATATTAAGGAGATTGAGACTTCCTATTGTGTATGCTCTCTCTTTTGTGTTAACAGTCCCTTAACTTAGATATGCATACATGGGTGAATCTGTAATTATATGCATATTCAACAATGTTTATTATTTCTTTTCAAAACCACATCTTATTGCACTTTGGAAATTACTAGTGGGTGTGTGTGCGTGTGGATGTACTGTACTTGATGAAGAAGTTTGACCATAAAATTCTGAAATTCAACTCCACCTCTCTGTCTTTTACTGGACATTCTGCAGCGGGTAACCAGCTATATTTTATAATAACGGGTGAGGGCAATCAGCCAACCGTTCATACAGGTGAGAGCTTCCAAAAGCTAACCGTATTTTTCAGTAGGAGAGAAAACAGCTCTCCATGCGCCGAGAGGCACGAGGGAGAGCGCACGGTTAAAGCACTGCGACAAAACACTCACAACAGAGGGAGTCAGAGTAAGGGGAGTTAATAGATAATTAGAATTGTTTTAATTATAATTAGAATAAGTTATCTTTCAAATCAAACATCTTAAGATATGAGTGGAAAGTTTTGTTCTTGCATTTATAACATTTTCTGACTCAAACGTAGCTTCACCATGTCATGTGATATTCTACTTCAGCACACTTGAAGAACAAATATTTCTGGGACACTACAGAAAATTGCAGAGGAACATTTAATATCCAGGAATTCACATTTTAGACAATACTACTAGTACACTGACTATCCGTGTAACAATTTGACTACAATATACACGGTCCAGCCATATACTAGGTTTCGACCTAGTCTTGTTTTCACCTTGTGACCTCTGTTGCCAGTCTGCCTGTCACTTATCACACCTGCTCCCACCTGCTCCCAATTCCCTCATCAACGCCTCACCTTCTTGTCTTATTATTCTGCCTGCTGTGATTTTGACCCACTGCCTGCCTTTTGGTCCTGGTTGCTTGTTCTGTTACCTGTTGCTGACCTCGGCCTTGTTTTTTGACCAAATATACCTTTACCTAACCTGTTTTGCCTGCGAGTAGTGCACACAGAGACCGAATTATCAATCCTCCTATGCTGGAGTACTACCTAGCCCAGGTTTTCTGTGTGTCAGTTACTCTGTGGCAATATAGATGACTTTATTGAGGAATATGCACCATTTGAGAACAATCTAAAACAAAATTAAGTCTTAAAACTAGACTTTGACACATGGACCTTCTACAAGATAGAGCTGCAAGCTGAGATAATAGTATAGGACCTGGTGGTACAAATTTGCAATAAATCAAATTACAGCCAATTGTTAAGCTGTTACCTGCTGCCTGGTTGGCGGGCTAGCCTTAAACCAGCCGTAAACCATCACACAGGATTTGTTGCAGGACTGTCGTATCAGACTGCATTTGTTTTATCTAGGTGTATCTAATAAACTGGCAACACAGTGCAGGAGAACATACATCAAAAGGTAAAATAGTACTTCAATATGCTTTTACTTGCCTACATCTGGATTTTTTGACTGACAGGTATACTGATTTATGTACAGTAGCTTTGCTGTTGTGACAGCAACAAACATTGCTCATTAGTGAATAAGACAGTCTCATCTAATTTTGTATCCCAACTATAACATGTTACCTCAATGGACCTCTAATGTCTGATCCAGCTGACAGATGTACTAAATTGTCAAATAGCTTTTATTCTTCCCTTCACTCCCATTTACTGTAAACCCAGAAGAGTTAAGAGTATTTTTTTTACATAAACATATTTTCTGGTTTTTGAAACTATAGAGAGTTGTATGCATCTGACAAACAAATCCAAAATCTGAAATAATGGGAGAAATGATGAGAACGTTTTGTTTATTGTTCTTCTTTGTGGATTTGTTTTCTTGTTTGTTCTTTTTTGCATTATGTAACAATGTTAGGGAACATATGCAAAGCACATATGTGAATTTACAGCAAATGTACATACACCCATAAGCAATCTGGATGACCATGAAATCTGCATTACCACAATTTCATGATGATAGAGATGAAGAGAAGAGAAGAAACAGTGAAAATGTTGAGTGTAGGCCGCAGCAAAGAAAGGGTGGGAAAAAACGAACGCTGCACAGCTCTTTTACACTAACACTACAGTTAGGTCTACAGTTGATAGAGCTGGTTAATGTAGAAGAACTCACAGATGGATCCTAGAGAGATACAGTTAGTATTACTAGTTTGAACAAAGTGGCAGTCAAACTGGATTTATGGCCTTGCAGTAAATACAATACAAAAACGAGCTACCACCCCTATAAAAAGATTGTTTGAAAGACTGGCCTACCAGGTAGCCTGCAAATTCACTTTTGGGTCACAATAATAAGTGAAAATCTGAACAGTTTTAGACAGAATATATGCTTATGCTTGACCAGAGTTTAATTGCTACAAAATTAAACATTCAAATCCATACAACTGATGCAGTCATCCTCATCATGTTTGACCTGTAATGATAGCAGCAGTGGTGGACCTACCCACCGACCGACATTGCCATTCCTAGAGCCGCTAGCATGGCTAAAAATCGAGTCACCATTCCTACAGGATCCCAGCATGAACAACAATACTGCATTCGATCTACAATGAAGTCACAAGTACTAAAGTAAAAAGTTCATTAAATTTAAAGGACACCAAATACTGTAACCCAGTGACTGGCAGTCATCAGCCTTTCACTTTAAAAATAATACAAACACACTGCAAATGGGCTGTGAAGTGTTTTTATTTTTGTTCAATAACTGCAGTAATCCTTTCTTCATTAAGAATAGAACAGTGTTACTGTTAACAGTTCATATAGTATTTTAAAATAGTATATTCCTCACATATTTTCCCTTACAAAGCAACCAGTGTTATGTTCATTGACACCTTTTCTCTGGTTGGAAAAACAACTGAGCCTCAGAACTTTGTAGACTTGAGACTACTGTAGCCTACAAGTAAGTCAACTTACAGAAATAACAACTCTTTGCATATCTGCAATCTGCATGTTTTTTCAATGTGAAAACTGTTGAGTTAGCTTCTCCTAGTACCTGCTAGAAACCAACTGCTAGCTAGTTGACGGGACGGATAAATTACTCACTACTGATTGTATAGAAAAATAACTGCCCCTCCAAAACAGAAGATGGCTGACATGAATGTGATGTCAGACTAAATAATGAAGTGAAACAAAATGGCATTTCAGTCTGATTATCGTGCTAATATTGTATAATGAATGCACAAATAATGTACGTCACATCCATCTAGTTTTTGAATGGTGCTACGACAACAGGTATAGGTAAAATCCTACGCCCAATTCTAAATCAGTTCCTGTGTTCTCTATGGCAGAACCATCTTACAGGCAAGTGTCATGGTCACAGGTTGTCATTTGTCCTATCGATTGGTTACTGAATGTCAAGAAGCAGCTGCGGGAAGCGAGTCAAGCTCACCAGGGTTCAGGTAAGGCCTTCATCCTTTCTTGTTCGTTGGCAACCAAGGCACTCAGTATATGTTGTGGCCTGTTAGTAGCTGGTATCTGCGAGGATTAGTGGTAATTAAATTCCCTTTGATGTAACCTCAAATCATTTCTCCAGTACTACCTGTGCCTGTGACAGGCTACTCTTGACATACGTTTCCATGGTGACTTGGGTCAAACTTGTTTTTTTTTTTGTATTGTGTGTTATTTATACTTTTGGTACTACTTCTTCATAAGATACCCTTTATAAACATTAAAACAACAAGCCATTTATTAATGTTTAATAAATACCTTACTAAAAGTTTATAGATCAGTTATAAGCCGTCAATAAAAACATCTTTTGGGTTACCAGGTTGCGAAATATCTCTCAGGAGTTCCTCACTTTGTAATAGGCCATTAAGTATGCAGTGATACATGTTAACAAGTTATTAATTAAGGGTAATAAATCATCAAGTCTGCAGTTACACATGTTAATGAAGTTATTTATAAAGGGTCATGGGTGTCTCGCTTTCTAATAAGCCATCAGCAAAATCGGATGTATATTTGTCACATAGATAAAAGGTTTTTCCGATAATTCATCAATAGGTCAGTTAAATGTTAATACATATTAAATTAATGGTCAAACAGTCCATTGGAGATGTCTAACTGATGAACTATGAACTAAAGCGCTAAAACAATAAACGTTGGTGTCCTGATGGAGGAGGATAAACATCAGCCAGAGATTTTAACTGATCTATAAAGCATTAGTAAATTATCAATCATAATACCATTATTAAAGCCATTAGGTACAACTTCTAAACTCTCTATAAAGTGTGCCTTATTAGAAAGAGCTATCATACTTTTTTCGTTGTTTTAGACAGAATAAAACTAAAGCACACCTGCCATATGAAACTGATTTACTGAAGTAAGCCTAGCATAACTGACAGCCTTGCTTTATGAAACACACCTCTGCTATTCCTTTGTTTATGGTAATTACCTGTCACTTCTCACGTTTCACAGCCTTTCCTGTCATCTCACAGCAAGAAAACAAAGTCACTCAAAGTGCCACACTATGAAAGAAAACAAAAAGTATGAATTGTATTCCCAGTTCAGTGCTAAAGTTCCTGTCTTCAGTTGCTGTGCTGCTGACAGGTGGAGGTGGAGATCACAGTGTCTGGGCTGGGAGACGTAAGGTCAACCTGGCAAGTGTTCTGCTCCCGAAGTGTGAGTTACAAAGACATATACAGTATGTTATACTCATAAATACTCTATGTGATAAAACACCTTCAGCATTAATGTCAACATTCAGCGGGACATGAATTAGCTCCTACTGCAACATATCTATATGTGTTTCATGCTATCAGCAGCTGCTCTACTTGTTTTTTAACTGTCACACTGTTGCACTTAATTCGTGCTAATAGAATGACTAACAGGAACACTCATATCACATCAGGTGTAAATATACAGCTGATGGAGAAACACTGTACTGCTAATAAAGGAAACACAAACATACACCAGTACAGTACATGTGCATACACATTTTCACACAGATATCTACATGCATCCACCCTCAGTTACACGTGTATATACTTCACACATTCATACACACGCACACACACGGTATATGCACACATACAAACATGCACACACTTACAGACATCAATACCGACACTGATACCGATACACATGCTTAAATGCACAAATGTGCACAGTACATGCGTTCAGACTTATACACACACACACACACACACACACACTCATAAACATTTTCATATACCTTCTTTTACATACACAAACATACACACATTCTTTAATAGCTCTCACTGGTGTGTGACGATCCTGTCAACACCAGAGGCCGGCTGAAGAGGAGGAGGAAGAGGACGGAGAGGAGGAGGCTTGTGCTATGCTGAGTGGTGATTGGCCGTTGCCATACCAACGAGGGAGGGCCAAAGTCAGAGACTGGTGGGGGAGGAGTTGCAGGCTGATTATAAAAGCCCTCCGAGCAGCAGTTTCTCCTCTCCTGAGCTGTCTCCACTGTATCATTTAGTCTTTGCTGTTATCTGGCCAGTCAGACGGCTCGCAGTGCTCTGTGTGGAGGACGGTGGGAGGGTGGAAGGGTGAGCTGTCAGAGGGACTCGTGGACAGGTCGGTCCATTTTCTCTGTCTTCCTGCCAGCCGTCTGTCCATCGCTGAGATAGAGCTGCCTGCATCTTGTGGATTTACCTCTGCCTGAGTGACACCTGGGAAGGCGAGGGAAACCTGAGCGGAGAGACAGCAGTCTGCTCCCCCCCTCCATCCCTCCTGCGCTCTTCTGTAAGTAGCTCTGCTGCAGTCACATCCATTCACATTTTATTATTATAAATTCATCATTAAGACAAAACAACCTTACAACAAGGGTCAGAGGTCAGGGGAGGCACAGGTTTCAAAGAAATCAAAGAATCCTTATATTTTTTCAGGATTCCTCATTAGCTCACTGGACATCTCAGGGGGTCTTCCTGCACTCCACTGGGTTTACTAATTGTTCACATAAGTGGTTACTTTACTATCCTTTTGGTCTGAAGCTCTATCTTGAGTTTGAACTGTAATGGTGCTCTGTATTAGATGAAATTCAGAGGTTACAATGCAGTGCACAATATCAAACTGATGCAAATTGTATTACACAATTGTCTTTTAACAGGAGAAAGCATATATAGTTCCATTCAAAACTATTGGCCATATTGATAGTTCTGTGCCTAATGGGAATCACAAGTATAAGGTCATGCTGTAGTTAACACTTTTTATTTATAATAACAGAACACAATGTACAATAAGTGAAACAGTGTGATACAGTATGAGGATGCCTGAGTAGCCTCTTTTTTGTCCTGATTTGAAAGTTTGAAATGTCTATAACTGTTGCTTCTGTTTCGTGTCCACCACTGCAATGAGAACATCTTAGGACATCTGAAACCCCCGCACCCACTCACTCACTCATCCACCTCTCTCCTCTCTGATGAGCCTCATGCATTAGTACTCATGTAAACTGACACTGGAACAGTACTACCACAGGAAGGGCCACTCACATAAGAAGTCTATCCATAACCACTGTACACACAGCACTGTTTACCTACAGTATAAGGTTCTGCGGGGATAATTGGGTGTCTGTGGGTGTGTGCAGCGTATACACACTGGTTCCCTTTTCCATATCATTGTCATGCGTTGCTGAATCATGCAGAGTTTAGACTGCAGCTTTGCTGTAGTGCTATCACAAAAATAACTGGGTCTAACATGTTAGTGAGAAGTTACACTTGTGTTGAAAGTGTTGCATGTTGAACACACCAAGAAGTCTGAATTCATGTGTTAAGTCATTATTATAATTATGTTTTAGGGTCTTAAAAAGCATCATAATGCCTTACTAGAGATATTTTTCTTTTTCATGTTACAGCATGCAGGTTTATTTTGAATTGTCATTTTGTTGCAGATATGATTTGATAATTACATGACAGATTCTTAAATTGACCATTTGATAAACCCCTCTTCCGAGCAGCAATTGTCCAATCATGACATAGCAACCGTAACTAGACATGGCATTGTGTGTCAAGTTCTCAAAATGCAGAAGCAGTGTGCATGGGGCTTTATAGGAGTGATATTCATGTGCCATTTTTTTCTCACCTTTCCATAATCAAAAAACAAGAGCAAAGGTATAAGGAATGGATTAAACAGTTGACGTTAGCATGCTTTGCTAACTAGCTTACTGCCTACAGTAGTAACCTATTGTTATTTCCAAGGCCACAGAGTACCATATCACTAGCTAACTCTTTTTGTGTGACTACAGGTTACATCAGAAAAATTCCTTTTCAAGACCTACACATTTACTGCGTGGGAGCCAGTTCATCAAACTACATCTAAGTCTAGGCTAACGTGAGCAGCTCTGTCCTGCTCTTTATTGGGAAAGTTTCACACTGACATCAGCCGCAACCAAACTCATGAATTTGTCCTCATCCTCAAATCGCGTTCTTTTGTATAAGTGAAAGATATTGTTTGAAAATGAACAAAAAAGCATAAATCTAACGCTTGTGTTGCTTGTCCAGGTATGCTTTTCTATAGTACACATCCAAAGAGGGTTATGTTAAAACAAACTAAAAAAAAAGGATAACTAGCTCTACACTGCAATACAAGACCAGTGTTGCTCCTTTCTTTCCATGCCTTGTACACGGATCATCTGCTGCTGAGGATGCTAACTTTCAGCCTGGGACATGCTGCTTTAGCCTTAGACTTTTAGCATATCATGTGTGTAGCCATCAACAATTTAAGACCCTTTTGTGGGGTTCTCCTTTTAAAACAAGTCGGCAGGAGACAGAGTTTATTACCAACTCACAGAGTTAATGTTAATTAGCTAGCTAGCTAGAGCTGATCAAAACTCGCCAGCGACATTTGTCAGCTGGCACAATTGAAGAAAAATGAGAAGCTATATTACTATAGATTTTAAGCTGTAAATCTGCCAGGGTTATCAATGTAAACAGCATATGTGCAATGTTAAAATACATAGCTTAGGGGACGAAGGCTGAACAGGTTGAATACGTTAAATGTGCTGAAGCAAACTTTGGAGGTTAATGAAATGAAGTTAGACAAATCGTATTTTGTAGTTTCAAAAATTAAGGAGCGACTAACTGGCAGCAGTGTTGGGTTTATTTCAAATATTGTATTACATCTCTAGTGTTTGAAGTTAAATACATAACATTGAATTTGGGCCCCATCTATGGTGACTTTAGGATGGATACAAAACTATAATATGCCAAACATAGACATCATGTTACTAAACATTTGATTCTTGCTGTCCTTTTTAGTATTCTGTCAGTCTTTGCCAGCTTTGTGTCAGAGCCTGAGCCCATGTATACCTGCCTCACATGATAATAGTGCAGTTACAGTTTAGAACAGTTAGCCTTTTGCCTCTGAGAATGGTTGTTACTGTAATTTTGGGTCCAAAGTAGCAATTGTTGGCTTTAGCATGCTACAGCTGAGACACAATGGTAATGTTTACATAAGCAGTTTATTATTGAGTCCCTGATTCATCACACAGCCCCCGGGTCCACTCAGCCATGATAATGTGAAGATAAGACCCTACCATATTCAACAATAGCCCTGGCACCAGCACTGAACACCACTCACAGATGAACAAACACATGCAAACATTTGGTCAAACACCAAAATTTGGCAGTTTGCGTTTCACACAGCACCAAGCCTACTGGCTACTGTGATGAAAGGTTAAATGCTTCAGCAATCAGGCATCCTTTGTGAAAATAAATCCATCTTCTGCATAAGCTGAGACTCCATGGGTGCTTACTCTTAAGTAACTCTAAATGATACTACTATGGCTGAATTCTAGTGGTGGAGCCTGTTTCCCAAACAACACAAAGATCACAGACGTTAGATTTGTTGGCTCAGTCACTGATGTAGTGTTTTTGTGTGAAGAGATAATAGACTGGTTGTGTGAGCAAACATGAGTGTGCTATTTGCAGGTTACTAATGTTACAGAATTTCTAGGTAAAGCAGTTTTCCTCTTATTGTTGCCATTTTGAATTGCCAACATGCAAAATTGCCAGTTGTACCAAGGAACACTGTGTTCTTGTTACTTTCCACTCTTACTGTTTAACTGCAAAGAATGCACACTAGCTATTGCTCTGCTCTGCTCTATTGTCATTGGACAGTACTTCTCAATAGGTCAGCGCACAGTTGAAGTAACTGGAATAAACCCAAAGTAAATTATTCCAAATATGACAATATTCTGAATTTGATACGGGTCATGTAAACAGCATATTCTGTTTGGATATTCCGAATTAGGCCTTATTCTGAATGTAGCATTTTCCAATAAAGACAAGTGGGATATGCCAATATTATTCAGGTTTTAGGAGCATTCT
This sequence comes from Macquaria ambigua, assembly GCA_008360985.2. NCBI lineage: Eukaryota > Metazoa > Chordata > Actinopteri > Centrarchiformes > Percichthyidae > Macquaria > Macquaria ambigua. The sequence goes on from VMKM01001100.1 coordinate 54,267, forward strand.
TTGGACATGTATACAGCCCATTCAGAATATGCGTCTCAGTTTGCGACACACGGCCTCTTGCCTGTTTACAGTCAGCTCTGTGCCAACACTTTGCAAGTTTGGGGTAGAGATGCGTGCACAAAAGAAAAGAAAAGGACTTGGATATCAACATGTCACAATGCCGACCTTTTCAAGAAGGTGGTTGAACAAATGAAAGAGGGAGGCTGAGTTCTCACGGTCCAACAAGGCTGCATGTAAACGGGAATATTCGTGGAATATTCTTTTTCATTAGCCATGTAAACAGCTTAGTAGAAAGATTGTCTTTTTTGGAATAAGGGCAAAAAAATGAATATTTAGTGCATGTAAGTGTAATGAATCATAAAGTACTAACCACGGCAGCTGCCAGTGAACGTGCACAAAACTCACCCAAAACAAAACACTGGCACACAGTCCTCAGTCCTACAGGATGCCCTGTAGCAATAAAATGATCTTAGCTCAAGGTCCACTTACTGTCACAGTTTTCAGAATAACATAAGGTATCACCATTGGTACATTTAATATATTGTTTGACATGGTCAAGTTTCAGCTTCAGCACCAGAACATGGTCAGATACTGTCTTTGTGTGCAAGAGCAGCAGCCACACACTGCATCCTGTGCTGCTGCTGCTGCCAGGGTCGCATTAAATTTCTAAAAAAAGACCTAAAGGACCTAAAGTGTTGCTGGGCATTCTTTCCTCACTCACGCCCAATACGCTTCAAAAGCTCGTCACAGGTGGGTGGGCGGTGCATTCACAGCCCAGCTATCCAGCTCATTTAAAATTATCCACCCTATCTAAGGCTGCCAGTGCTTTATATAGAATTATGTTGTTTTCAGGGAACACTGGACAAACACAAATGTTGTGACAGGCACTGTCTGGCAGAGAGAAGCTGTTTGGTGATTGGTTAGGCACCCTGAAGTCCAGGATTTGCTTCTCTGGGCAGGAGGGTAGCCAGTGTGCTCACTTTTAACTGTCATGCTCAGCGGTGTGTTTAGGCACTTTACATAATTGCAGGCCTCTTTCTCCCAAGTTGCTGGTCTAGTGCTGCAGCATGGCTTATTAGAGGTTGTCTCGCACACAGACACAGGAAGAAGCCACATAATGTGTTGTGTGCGAGTGGTGTGAGGTAAGCAGTGAGTCACTGGGCTGCTCCTGTCAGAAGCAGGAGCAAAAGCCAAAACCTGAGGGAAAAGTCTCAACAACCAACACATCAGAATAATCACACGCACATAATGTGACGTAAAGCAGTCTGACAGTTGTAAAGGTCTAAAACACTGATGCACGTTTTTGACATTAAACTGAAAAAGATTTGTATCTACACTATTAAGTCTTGTGTAACTAATTTAATGGTCATGGTTTGTTTTGTCTGCTTAGTCAAATAATTCATAGGTAATTCTGAACATTTATTTTTTTATAGTAAATAACCATGGAAGAAAGACCTAATGATCACTAATGGAATTGTCAAATAATGCCATAATGTGTTAGCAGCCAGACAAGCCAGTAATAGTGAACAAAGAAATGTTCTACCAACCATGCAGGGCTTAGTCTCATGTAGTAAACCTTGTCCAGGTGTACTGTGTATGTATGCAACACATTAAGGGTGTAAAGAAGAACCAATACGTCTACATCAACACAATCACAGATCCAAATCTTATTCTAAGTGAAATTTGTCAAAAGTGCCACTTCTGCTCGCTAGATACGTTCCCCAATCACATACCTAATTCAAGCCGCTAGCTACTAAAGAAACTCACACACTGAAAGAAACGGCTCACTCTACTATGAACATTGCTTTTACAGTCTACAAACCTTGCTTCTAATTTAAGAAGCCGAGGTGCTCACTAATGGTAAAGTTACTGGCAGGAACAATCAATCCAAGGCAAGTAATGCTAACACATACTTCCAAAACCCAAACTCCAACCAGTCGAAGGCAGTCATTGAAGCCTGGAGCTGTTTCATTTACAACGACATGCGACCATGAAGTCATTGAGCAAACCACCGAGCAAACCTACCCAGCTGCAGCATGTAAGTGAAAAATGTATCCTCCTTAGGGACTAGCTAAAAAGTTACCAGATAATACAGATATACAACCAGATAGTCTTCATCCATGAAGTCTTGTCTCTTGTAAAACTGAAAAACATCGTTTGGAAACACTTCTAATAAAAGTTGTAAATTTCACCCTTGTGTTGCTTGTCAAAAGAGGAAAAGAAGACGGTGCACTCAAAAACAGACTCGGTCAAGCCACACAAAGGTAAGATTTATTCTTTATTGTGCTTTCAATCAATAATTTTTACTTTTACAAGAGAAAACACTGTAAGGGGAGGACTAACTATTTATGTGTGTCTGGTTAACTTCCCCACCTCCGCTAAAGAGCAGAGCTTCCCTGAGCTTTTCTTTGGGAAACATCTGGGACGTGGATGAGACAGAACTTAACATTTCTTCCTTCAGCAGGACATCCCCCAATCTAATTTTACAGTGTGTCCTTTTAGCCTCACTCGAGTAATTTCATACTTTCATTCACAACAGACGTCCATTAGACTGAGCCTGTGGGAGGATGATAACTGTATGTGTTGCTACTATCTCCTCCAAAAAAAACATCCTCCCACTTTCTTTATATCTCCTGACTCTTCCTCTTTCTCCATCCTTTTCTTCTCTCTTCCTTTACCCCCAAATCTTTTACCTCTTGCTCTTTCTCTTTCCTCATCCCACAGCACAATTTGCTGTTTTTTTTCTTTTGGGGCGTCTAAATCATCAGCAGATACATTTTTAATTGGAGTCATGCCTGGCATCCCCTAGTAACATATCTCACCTTCTGCATCTTCTCACCTCTGATGTCACACTGACATCAGCAATCAGTGTGTGTGTGCATGTTTTGGTAGGTTGGGTTCAGGAGTTGACAGCCTGTAGAGAGAGAAGAGACAGTGTCATGAGGAAACCGAAATACACTTCAGTTTCTTTATTTGTAAAATGGATATTGGGAGTGATCTGATCGTTGTGACAGTGATCTGTGTTTGTATTCTAAGCAGGAAGTCAAGCACATTCTAAGTGGATGTTGGGCTCAGCCAGGGTTGTGCCTTATTACCAATTCTGTTTCCACTTTTCATTAACAGAATCTGTAGGTACAGCCAAGGTTTGGAGAGTGTCCAGTTTGGTAGCCGCAGGCAGTGGTGGTTGGGGATGTTTTGGCACCCTAGGCAAACTCTCTTTCCGAACTCTGGATTACTTTTGATGCTAAGGAAAAAGTTTAAATATGATGATTATGAGGCAAAAGGTGAAGTTATAACAAGCATAATTTCTAAGTGTTCAGATTTTACTGAATTATGACTGAAATGAAAGGGTGCAAGGGGTGCACCTGCATTCTCCAAGCAGTGGACACCCCTGGCAATTGCCTATGTCGCCTATACCACAATGTGCCACTGGCCACAGGATTGCATCTCTGCTTTTTGCAGCTGTTGTGGCTCTGCTGGCTTCATCAGACCATGACCTCTAGTTTGCATGGTGGCAGTTTGTAGCTGAGTGTGAAGCAGCAGATGTCTTTGTGTTGGCAGTGAAGGAGTTCACTTCTGAGATTTGAGTAGTGACCAAAAGAATGCTAATAGAAGTGGCGCAAATCATTTTTCTTTGCTGGGTGGCTGGGTTCACACTAAGAGATAGGGTGAAGTGCTCACACACTGGGAAAGAGTTCAAGACAGTTGAGGTGGTTTAGGCATCTGATTAGGATTCCTCCCTGCCAGGGTATTACAGGCACATCCAACTAAGAGGAGACTCCAGCTCAGACCCAGAATATGCTGGAGGATTACATGAGAAGAGCTGGAGGACGTGGCTAAGGAGGATTTCCAACCTGGCTCATCTCACTGTTGTTGGCCAATCACATATGTGTAAGTGCACATTCCTGGTAGATTACTTTGTAACGTGAAAGCCACATTTCTACTGTTCACTGTCCACCTCAAGATTATTGCAACAAAAGACAAAATGATTGCTGCTGTGATAACCTTCCAGGGCAGTGAAATCCTTCATCATAATATTCTAAACTAATATGCAGTGTTTTTGGCGTCTGATAAGCCTTTAAACTCATAGATCTATTACTCAAACTGGTTTTCATTATCTCACCTGTACCTGAAGTACCCCTCTTCACCCACCCCACCCCACCCCCAACAACGCAGTCCCTTGCATTTTTTTAATGCAGAGCTGTTTTCGGTCAACTTAGTCTGCTGCCACCATCCAGACCGGAAGAGTAGCAGGAAGCAGGTGCATGGAGGGATGGTTAGAATTCATTATCATGCATCAAGTACATGGGACAATTATTGCAAACTATATGTATAAATACCTGTGAATCTCCAATCAAAACAACCACCACGACATGTGTGGACTGTTGCACAAACCATGGTGGCCTGTGATACAATAGGCCAGTCTGATGTTGACCCCCCAGCACTGTTGTTATTCACTCACAGCCACTGGACACAGTAGGCCTACTGTTCACATGGGGGAAGGGGATGACATGTAGACAGATACAGAGAGAAAAACAGAGGAATTTATTGTTGCTGTCAACACTCACTGTTTTGCTGCTAGTGACAGCTTCATTATTAGCACTTTCCTTACAGTATTCTGAGCAGAATTCTGAGGAGATGTGAGTTGGATGAGGACAATGACAATGAGAGATAAACAAGTGATGAAAAAGATCATTTTGTCAGGCAGAGAAATAGGGAGTGTGATGTATAGCAATATAACAGAGCAAATAAGGCAGTGATTGTTGTCTAGTGAGGCCCACTTCCAAGAAAAGACGGGATAGGAAGACACAAAAGGTCATCTTTATGATGTCTTCAGCCCGGACACAAAGGGAGGAACAGGAGAAGGAGACATCATATTTGTGACTACATGCTTTGTGTAACATGTCATAAAGATGTCAAGCCAGAATATGCTCGATCTTTCATAACTGATTAGAGGGACATGGGCTCAAGCATAAGCTCAAGGTTGCTTACTGTCTGTCTAAGCTTAACTTTTTTCTCACACTGCGCAGAGAGGCAGAATTGATCATCACTGCGGGACAAGGGGGAGAAAACACTCTGGGTTGCTTCTATCTCTTAAACCAATCACACTTGTTGCAGATAGGGCTTAAGCCAAGTGTCTGTAACATGTCCTTTTAAGAGTAGTGTTCAGGGTGAAACTGGTGTTGACTTCAGCGTGTAGGAAGTAAAGGGGAGGAGCTCAAAACTGGCTTTAGGCTATCCCGACTTCATATTTAGTCAGACAATGTTGTTTAAGGCAACAATCAGACTGTTGAGAGGAGAGTCTCTCTCGCTTTGTTTGCAGTTCATGAGAATAGAATCTGAGGGTGATCTGAACGGGCCACATAAAGCTCTGTGTATTATGGAGTAAACACAGAAATGATCGTCCACAAACTCAGCTAATACTCAGGCTTCATGCTTCTTTAGTTTTTTATGACCTTACCTGTGCCAAAATTCTGTCTAATGAAGAAAATGTTATTCTAGATGACTGGGGTAGGTAAGTTACAAATGACTAGGTGTAGGCTTATGTGAAAGGTGTTGCATGTAGTGACAAACTCACACAGAATTATTACCCAACCGTGCAGTTTTCCCTCAGCTCTACAGACCCTTTTAGTGTCTTTTTGGGTAATTGTTTTGGTTTCCCGGCCTGCCAACTCCGCTCACATCAACCTTGTCTCTAGCAGCAGCCGCTAGTTGTTCTCAGAGAAAAAGCTCTCATTGTATGCTACCTGCCCAGCACCAAACAGCAGACAGACAGCGTTAGAGACTAGCTGGTGAGCACAGTAGGCTACAGCATTTATCAGCTAAGCTACAGATATTTTTATCAGGAGCTGGTGTTGTTGGGTGCAGTTGGGTGCCCATGCTGACCCCTGTCCATCGCCAAAAGTACCTACAATGGGCACGTGAGCATCAGAACTGGACCACGGAGCAATGGAAGAAGGTGGCCTGGTCTGATAAATCACGTTTTCTTTTACATCATGTGGATGGCCGGGTGCATGTGCGTCGCTTACCTGGGGAAGACATGGTACCAGGATGCACTATGGGAAGAAGGCAAGCCGGCGGAGGCAGTGTGATGCTTTGGGCAATGTTCTGCTGGGAAACCTTGGGTCCTGCCATTCATGTGGATGTTACTTTGACACGTACCACCTACCTAAACATTGTTGCAGACCAAGTACACCCCTTCATGGAAACGGTATTCCCTAATGGCAGTGGCCTCTTTCAGCAGGATAATGCGCCCTGCCACACTGCAAAATGGTTCAGGAATGGTTTGAGGAACACGACGAGTTCAAGGTGTTGACTTGGCCTCCAAATTCCCCAGATCTCAATCCAATCGAGCATCTGTGGGATGTGGACAAACAAGTCCAATCCATGGAGGCCCCACCTCACAACTTACAGGACTTAAAGGATCTGCTGCTAACGTCTTGGTGCCAGATACCACAGCACACCTTCAGAGGTCTAGTGGAGTCCATGCCTCGACGGGTCAGGGCTGTTTTGGCAGCAAAAAGGGGGACCTACACAATATTAGGCAGGTGGTCATAATGTTATGGCTGATCGGTCTCATCAAGTGGTCAGTAACAGGACTCCACATGGGTAAATTGTTGCTCCAATTCTGTTAGACACTTAAATAGGAAAGTGTTTGCTAACATGTTAGCCATAAAATCTTAGGTGATAGTATGTCAATGTTGTGTTTTCAGCTTGTGGCCAAAACCATCAATTAATGCAGCTTAACATTTTGATCTGTGAAGTTTAGTCAAAGCCATACATAAATCCAACAAATTATCTTTGCTAAGATTATAACCAACACCCTTAGTATAGCTTACTTACTACTTATACTTGTTCTGCTTGCCTGGTCGTAACCAGACTTTTAGCTTAGCATAAAGACTGGAAGCAGGGGGAAACATCTAGCCTGGCTCTGTCCAAAGATAAAAAAAATCTGCCTACCAGCACCTCGAAAGTTCACGTATTAACATGTATCTCGTTTGTTTAAACACTGACAGAGCCAGGCTAGCTGTTTGGTCCTGCTTGTAGTCTTTATTCTAAGCTAAGCTTGTTGGCTTAGCTAGCTTCATATTTAGCATACAAACATGAAAGCAGTGTCAATCTTTTTATCAAACTCTCGATAAGAAAGTGAATAAGCAACATGTCGCACTATTCCCTTAAACCCTGTCTCAAAGTTGTGAAACCTTTCAATTCAATTCAGTTTTCAGTAGCGCCATATCATAACAAAGTTATCTCAGGGCACTTTTTCGAGTAGAGCAGGTCTAGACCGACTCTTTATATTTACAGAGACCCAACAATTCCCACCATGAGCAAGCACTAGGCGACAGTGGCAAGGAAAAACTCCCTTTTAACAGGTAGAAACCTCGAGCAGAACCAGGCTCTGGGTGGGCGGTCATCTGCCTCGACCGGTTGGGTTGAAGGGGGGGGAGGGGCAGGAGGAAAGAGAACATACAGCAGCACAGTACAGTTCCACACAGAGATGCAAAGCTATTGTTGTGGTAATGGTATTGATGATAACACCAACAGAAATAATACTAAGAGCAATATTATAATAGCAATACTAATAATAAGAACAATAACAGCAATAGCAGCAGTGGGTGCAGAGCAGGAGCACGGGGGCAGCAGGTGCAACCATAGATCCAGACTCTACAGCTCCGGAGGCAGAAACACCTACAGAAAGCAACAGTAGGAGATTTTTTTTTTTTTATACCTGAAAACAGAGAAAAGGGCACATTTGCTTTCTCTCCCAAAAACCTTGGCAACTTAAATAGCAGTTTTTCTTTTGGCTCTCAGTGTCACTCTAATGTATATCTAATCTGACTGTTTTACCACAATGGTTTTTGATCTAGACTTAATCTTATGTGGTCTGGACAGAGAAAAAAAAAGTGAATTTGCAGTTTTTTAATGGTTTCACAAATCTGGAACAGATTTTAAAACAGTCTTTCAGATCTTAATGTAATATGAAGTTCCTGTTAGACAGTTAGTATTGTTGTAAGAACCGGGGCAAACCCAAATTCAGCCTTGTACTTTACGACTCAAACAACTATGAGACTTTATTTCAGTTTCCTACAGAAACAGCTGGACGGCAGCTCGAGCTAAACAGTTCACCTGCTGCCATAATGTGAGAATACTGTATGAATTCAGGCCATGTGAATATAAGTTCCCATTTGGATTTCACCAAATACTTAGAAAAGTACACAAAAACGTGCATTATCCCCATTCTATGTGTGTATTGTAGTTGGAACGTGGCTGACTGATGGCAGCTAAAATTGGATCAGCTGCATTACAGACTAACACACCAGCTGTTTAACAATGATCCTCTCTTACCACTCTGCTTTCTGTGAAGCAGCACTGTCACCACCACTCTTCTCCTTTAGGGAAAATGTGTGTGTGTGTGTGTGTGTGTGTGTGTGCACGCGCAGTGGTACAAGCAAAGCTGATTTTTTTTTTCAGTCCATATGAACTACTGCAGCACACAGTAATGTAACCTCAGGCCCAAGGTCAGTTTTAGAGCATATGACCCACACACGTACAGATAACACAGACAGATGTATGCATGTGCTTCTCTCTCTCTCTCTCTTTCTCTCTCACACACACACACACACACACACACATACTCTCTCTCTCTCTCTCTCTCTCTCTCTCTGTCTAACAGCATGGAAAAGGAAGCAAGGTATGAGGAAAATGAAAGAATAAAGCAAAAAAAAGCAATGTAAGTATGATTTCCTCACATTATCTGTGTTGAATTCATTTCCGAGTGATTAATAAATAAAGCACTATTTGTGTTTCATCTTTGTTATGGTGTTTGAAGAAGTTCTTGTTTCTTTCTACTGAGAAGCTTTACTTTCAATCCAGTATGCACATAACACAGCAGTATGATTATTCTATTAACCATTTACCATTCTGATGCTAGGTCACACTAACTGAAAGGGTTGGCTGCTGTGTAAGACTTTTGTTTCAAAGAAATGTTCTGTGTTGTTGAAATTCATTTTTATCACCGACATAAGTAACATTTCTAATCATTTGAATAAATCCACAATCAATGTATTCAGTTAAGTTTTGAGTTGTATTTTCTGTATATTATTTCGCTACATGAGGGTCACAATGCTGTTTGAAAGCCTTCTCCACGCTGCCAGGAGTCAAATTATTATTAAGGAAATACTACTATTATTACTATTATTATTAAGGTTATTACTATTAATGGGACTTTGAAAACAAGACATCAGCAACATATTTAGAAGATAAGAAACCATTTCACAATTACACAAATAAAGTCTGAGGGTGTCTTCTTTTTCGTCCTCCCTGTTGTTTCTTCTTCTCTTGAATGTTGGATCTGGAAATAGCAGACCGCGTGCGCTCTCACCTTTCTCTCTCTCTTTCTGTTTCATGTAGTTGCTCTCTGCAGCTCTGTTGTTGCCCCCTCCTCCTAACCCTCCCAGAAATCACAGCTTGTGTTGGCAGCCTGTCTGGCTGTCAGGAACAGGAAGCTGCCGTGCCAGGTTTCACTGGACAAACACAGCGGTCAGATAAAGCTGTGGGCTCACTGTTAGCGGGCTAATGGTCTGGCCTGACACTGTGCCAGAGCTTCCTCTCAGGGTCATTCATTTATTCAGATAATATTTGCCTGAAGGTTTGAATCAGAGCATGTGCACATGTGAACTCATCATCCAGCCTGAGTCACAGTTGTGTACCTCCATGCCTGTGCTGTATGCCTCACATGTGGATAGATTGTTGAATGTGTCTCATATTTTTTGATTACTGTGCCCACTGACCTGTATAAAACCACGAAGCCCATTTAAACAAGCCCCACATCTTTTCCATTAGCTGGCCCCATTCTAAACGAGTACACATGAAGTGAGTTGTGTATCTTCATTTAACCGGAGCTGATGGGTCACTGGACCACTGGCATATGGCTTTTTGCTGAATCAAACACTCCTCAACAACCACTGAACTGCTCCGGTGGATTTGGTCACTGGCCAAAAGGACAAGCTTTTGTTTGCATTGGGCAGCTCATGTTATTACCCATTCCTCCCATTACAACAGCTTTACAAGTTAATCAGTGCGTGTACATCAAGTAACTGGGTTACCATCGGCTTTCTACAATAATATGATTTCTTCAACATAAACGAGAAACGCGGTTTCCATCATCAGGGTAGGGGAGTAGAGACACCTGATTTCCCCAGCTAGATTTCTCCTGGAGAAAGTCCAGTTCTTGGCCATGTTAACCAGGTTTCTAATCATCTCATTTCTAATCTTTTTATGCATACACATGGGCATGACAAAGACTCAAGACAGAAAAATATGCTGTGAGAAAATAATTTAAATTTTAATGAAAAAACTAAACTGACCAGCCTTGATACGTTTCAACAGCTGAGCAGTTAAAATCAGACACATGCACACGTGTCATGTTCCACTTTGGTGAACTTCAACACGTATATTCACACCTTTGAACAATAGCAATAGCGTCTTCTTGACAGTGCTGACCTTTGAGGGAACGGAGAGCCGGAGAGTCCAAAATGGAGGAAGCTAGCTTTTTAGCCAGCTAGTTTTGCACCATCCACTTTTATTTAACCTGCTCTGCCGAAGTATAAACTGCTGCTCAAAAGAGGCCTGGTTTTAGACAGACATGAGACAGGAGTTACAACTTCACCACTCTGAAATTTTGCCCAGACATATAAAGCTGTAAAATGATTAATGATTTGAAAAATTCCACAATCTATTTATGCAGTTAAGTTATATTTTCTGTAAATATTATTTCACTACATGAGGGTCTAAACACTGTTTCAAAGCCTTCTCCACACTGCCACACTTCTCAAATTATTGTAAGGAAATACTCATTTGTTTTTTTATTTTATTTTATTTTACTAAATAAATACTTAGCTTAAAGTATTTTAATACTTGACTTTAGAAAATCCCACCATGTATAACTTTGAGGCTTCCAAACTAAAGAATAAAATAAGCCTTCCAAAACAACCTAGTGAACATTTTCTGATCTGATGCCCCTATCGGCAGTCAGCATTGTTTGTTAGAGCCGTCCAGTACTGCTAGAAATGAGCTTTACAAAAATGATTCATTTCAGTGCAAGTTGAGTTTAATGAAGTACTTGGTTAATGTTAGGAAAACAGTCGTAGTCATGGTTAAAGGAAACAATGTGACTGTTGGTAGAACAGGAAACAAACAAGGTTTTGCTAATATCAATATCATGCTACTTCCCCCGTTGGTCCTTGGCTACAGCCCTGTTGCACTGAGTGACCTGGTCCACAATTTCATTATTGAGTGCTGGAGTCTGTTCGATTTCTATAAACACATCAAATGACTTTTTGCAATATTACAGACACTGGCTTATGAATGGCCTACTGTTGACTGACTGTGTTTTGGAGGGCTGTCATCTGGCTTAGTCCAAAGTTACTTCCAGATGACATTTGATTTCATGAAGATGCATGAGAGGGGGAGAGCAGCTGAGAAAAACCAACAGAGATCAAAGAGGAACAGAGATTAAAAAAAAAGAAAAAAAGAGGAGAGTGGGCGCCGTAGTAACGTGGTGAGTTTGTGTCCAGGGAGGATCACAGCTACGGGCAAACTGAGATTTTGACAGAACAGCTTTGAGAGTGATGCCACATACTCCTGATTGGCTGCAAGCATCCAGAACCTTAAATTGTACCCTTCTCCAAACAGAGGAGGCTGTTGTCCACAAGATAAATGAAGCACCGCCAGTTTTACACACACACACACACACACACACACACACACACACTGTCCATCGCAATCTGGAATTTTCTCCCTCACGACCCATGCAATTAAGTTGTTCATGAGGGCAAATGGGGGGGGGGGGGTTGCGTTTCTCTTTGTTCTGTTTAGAAAAGAGACACTTTAGATTCTATTTCAAACAGCAGAGCAGAGCAACAGATGAAGAGGAAGGCAAGTGAGGACAAGAGAAACTCACAGTAAAAAGAGATTTGCGGTGCAGTCTCTCTGCAAACAGCAAACATGTTACATCCCCTCTGAACACAAACACTCTGCTGTTTTGGCGAGGTGCATGTTAGTGATTTTCAGCCATGATTTACAGGTTTGTGAATACAGACGGGCAGATCCATAGTATAGAAAAATACTGGGTTTTTCCCCAAAAAAAACAAGTTTCACAGATTCTGTGCAGATGAACTGTAAACTGAAGGAATGTCTGCACACTGAAAGTTGCTTCATTTTCAGTGATGCCTGACAAATATTTTGGAATGAAGTTATTTTAGATATATATATAGGGCCTGGGTTTTCACTGCACTCATCCAAGGCTGCAAGGAAAGTTTTATTGGTTATCCTCCCATATTAATATTTACATTAAAACATTTTACTGAAGTGCTCTCATTTAGAGAAACTTCAAGTGTGTAATAGAAGTGCCAGGAAGCTTGGAAATCAGCATGACCCTTGTTTTCAGTCTTTGGTGCTGAGCTCTCATTGATGTGTTGTTTCAGTGCTGCTTTTGCAAAGATCACTTATCAACCAGAGTGTGTGCTGTGCACTGATGTATTAGTGCTTGGATTATTTGTTAATGAAGTTAAAGTTTATGTTGGTAATGATCTTTTCTTTGTGCACAGCCATGGTTGGCTTTCTTTGCTCCTAGCTAGCAGGTTCCTCTCCTGTATATTCCAAACTTCAGACACAAATGGTAATAGATGTAAGATTTGGAGGATAATCCACCACAGGCTTTGGCAAACTGATGTTTGTTTAGATATGGAGGAGATGATGCTGGTGTCTTTGGGTCCACTTCAGTGCAGATTTGTAGCCACACTATTTGGACCATTACTTTGGTTCCAACTGAAAGTTGGATGGATTGCTATGACATTCAGTACAAATATTTAAAAGACTACTCCATAGATGGTAAACTCACTGCTTTCTAACTCCAAACCCCCAGATAGTTTTCATTTTCAAACTTGTAGTCTTCAGCCCCAACCGATGCTGACTAAAGTGACATCACTTGAGGACATTTATGAGACTTCACACAGCTCCCTCTGGAGACACTGAAGGCTTTATACTACTGTTTTGACATATGCAGTAGTCCTCCCCAACAGCTGGAAACACACGCTGAAAATCTGTGGTGTTCCCCTTTAAACTTTCTGTATACGGTGCTCTTTTCTGTGTGACTTCAGCCATGCTTGGCTTTCTTTGCTCATAAATACCAGATTCTTCTTTTGTTTACTCCAAACAAAGACATTATTTCTTACTTTAGAAGCAAATGGCATTAATGTAAATGTGCTGTAGGTTTTTTAAGAATATGTGAATTTTCATGAAGTGGGTATAGGTTTCAGGAACGTCACGTTTTGTTGCATTTGGTGCCTATTCCAATTTAGTTTTTGGCAAAAGTTGTTTGTGTACATAAAGAGCAGATATTATGATTGCTATTGGCTGCACTTAGCCAAATGTATATACAGTATAGTTTTAGCTGAAAAATATACAGTAAACAATCAAAAGTAAATGCCTCTACACTTTAACTCAATCAGTTATGGAATACATGACCTTTGCTTTGCATTCCACATTGGGGAATTATCTTTACTCAGATAAAGGACTTGAGTAACTGATCCACCAGTGTATGGCTCTGTAGTTCACTTGGACAGTGAACGAATGAATCGCAGGGTCAGAAAAGGTAACAAATACTAAACCATTACAGAACTCAAGCAACATCTACAATAAAAGCTACATCTTAAGCATTTTTCTAATGCTTGATATTCCACTCAGACCTGATGTGACTAAACTTCCAGCTCAAAAAAATCGGATCTAGATCGCTAACAGAAGGATGAAGCAAAGGTCTATCCTCTGGACTCACACTAAAGAGTCTCTTTCCTACTTCCCACAGAGGGATGTTAAACAGAATTCACTGCTGGACTGTGAGCTATAGTGGAGATGGTGAAGGACCTAAGTTAAATAATAATAACTGTATGTATTTATTTTCTTGTGTAAAATGTTTTCCAGGATGAGAATGATCAAGTCACAAAAGATATTAATAGCATGGTATGGTATCAGCTACGAGTGTCTATGAAATCACAAACAAAAGATACAATAACACTTATTTGACTGAGAGCACTGAATAGACAATACAGTGTAGCGTCAGTAAAAAGATGCTGGAACAGAGGAGTAAAGGTTCTTTTTCATCCGCATAACAATAAACACGGTCCTCCTCCTCCTCCTCCTCATAAAGATCTCAACAAACCAAACTAGTAAAAGGACCCAGCACTGTTACTCAGCTTGTGACAAAAAGAGGCATTTGTACTGTTGTTTTTCCAGCACCGATGCCAATTTGCTTGAGTGGATTACACTTCTGCTTTAGATCACAGTGTCAACTCCTATTGTTCGTCTGTATGACGTGTAGTGGAGGTACTCCCTCCCTAAAGTATATAGCTCTACCCTGCTGAGACACTGGGGAAGTCTGCCTCGCAAATTGTCAAAGGGAAAAACATCAGCCACAACCACAAACACACCACATCTTTAGCCAGCCTAGTGGTATTGATTCTCTCTGCAGAGCCTCTTTAAGCCTCTTTCCTCCTCCATTCTTAACCCCTTAATCTGCTTTATATCTGATCGCTTTTTACTATACCAGTTTCCTAAACGTATAGGCTTCTCTGATATTGTGTGTTTTGTCTGACAGTTAACAAGAAAAGCCTATCAATTGTCAGGTTTTTATGTTCATTCTAGCCAATTTTAGCATAAAGTATCACTGTCACCATATCCACAGTGAGCTGGAAGAAGACCTGCTGCAGTAAATGATTTCTGCTAAGATATCTGTATGTGTTTGAAATAGATGTTAACTGCACCATTACTGTCGTGATGGATGAAATTGCGTGCCAAAATCATTTTCCAGCTCTAGAAATATAAAGCTGAGGTCTGTGTTGCTGCTTCAGCTGCTCATTGAACATGATTGTGTGTTATTCATAGCATTTATAAAAAGGGAGGCATTCCTGCTTTTAGCAGTGCTGTGGCAGTTCCTTTGCTCTGTGTGTTTCCCTCTCCATCAAAGAGTCACATGAGTTGAATTTGATTGATTTCTAAAGGCTTCTCCTTTTCAGAATTAGAAATCCTCCTTTTCTCTGCTCTGATCTGGGGATTATTTGCTTCCACCATCGCCTCTTGAGCTGCTTCCTTCCCTCCACTGGCTGTTCAATTTATGGCTGCCACCCACACTTCTCTGGTTCTGAGAATGCCTTCATTATGTCTTAACTCCCAGGCCTTTGAGTGTGTAAGATACAAAAGTTGTGGATGTGCTTGCGGCCGCAACGCCACAATGTCACGATAGCTTACATTTTTTAGCATTTAGAAATAAAGCAAACCAGTAAAATAACTGTTTCTTCACACATCACACTTTGACAGACAAGTAGGCTCTAGCTAGCTAACATGACACATAGTAAGAAACGGCAGCTAATAGCAGTTATACGCAACGCAGACTACACAAAGTTAGCTCTTGAAAGTAGGGATGCACTCACATGAACTGTGAGTGCATCCCAGACCCTCAACAGGCAGCACGGGTTAAAAGCACAGAAGCCCCCTCACAAAGTAAGTAGCATTAAAAAAAAAGTTACGTTAGCTTGAGCACAGAACTTCCCTCATTCTGGGTATTATTTTAATAATGTCAGCATGTATGAAAATCCTGCTGTTTAGACACTATATATCTGCCAGGTGTCTTACATTAGCATCAATCAATCAGGATTTAATAAATATTATAAATCAGCCACACAAGAGTATGAGAAGAGACTCTGCACACCTGTTTGTAATTATTTTTCTCTGAACTATTACATGAGTAACAATTTAATGCATTTTCCACCTAATTCCATCAGTGTGCTCCTCTGTCATCTGTCATCATGTCCCACCATGAAACTCTAAACGCACGTCAAACTGATGACCAAAGCACTGACCACAGAGTCTGACAAACATTTGCAAAATTCATTAAACAGCCAGAAAGATAAGATCTTCTAGATATTTGAGACTGGTCTGCAGTGTCAAGCCAGGCTTCATTCTGCTCTTAGACTAGTCTAATGCAAGTTAGACAGTTTCACAAAATTAAAGACTGACTTATTTTAAGCTTAAAAAGTTAGCCACCCTACCCTCAGGCTAACTCTGAACTAAGAGCCATGTTTCCATGGTAACAACCAGAGACACCTGCTGACCTGCTGCAGTGGCACCAAATGACAAAAAACAGGAAACTACGGCTCAAATATTTGTGGCTTGGTAATAATGCTGTGAAGCGAGCAATGAGAAGAAAAAATCATTTTAGAGACCACAGCAACCCCCTCGGAGATATACAGCAGTGAGGACATTGTCATTTATGTCATTTATGTTTGCCCAAGGAAACTGTCCAAGCCTGTCTTTGCTCCTGTCGACTGTGGAATTAATACTATTTACTGCAGACGCAATTTTTTCCACAGTTTGTTTTTTTTTTTTTTTTTGTATTGATGCACTCCCAGTAAAATGTCCTTGTAACTGTCCAATTCTTCCAGGTAAACACTTCTTGCTGGAGTGTAGGGAGCTGAGCAGTTTGACATGGTTGCTAGGTCAGCCATGTTTTTTAGTTTGAAAAAAGCCTTAATTTACCCATAATTCACTGCAAATGAGTCCTCCCTAAAATAGTTAAGAACTAGACAGCTTTGTGCATCTAAAGTCTGACTATTAGTTAGATCGAAGTCATAGTCAGAATCTTTGGCAAACCAGGCTCGCTAAATCCTAATAGCTAATTTTTCACTCTGAACAGGAAGGTTTCCTTCTTGGGAAATTAAACATCCATGCACAAAAATAACTCATGTTGATCACCCCATAAACTCTCCTTCAGTCTGGTTTGTTCTACATCCCGTGTTTATGCGCATCTCATGATGATGTCACTCAGAAAGCCTCATATTGTTTTAAACCATATATTAAAATCCCATTCATTATGTATTAGTTGTATCATGGTGTGGGTTAGATGGTCACTGCTGATAGTTGGGGCGGATTATTATCACTTAGATCTGGATGCATCCAGGCACTTTGTGTGTATTTCTGTGCATGTATTGTGCATGTATTATGTATATGGCATGTTCCTCATTGGACTCAGGCAGCCATGTGACACACTGTGCAGGTGTTGCAGCAGTCAGGGTAGTCTGACAATATGCGGGGATCACTCAGAAACAGTAATATCCTAATGGGTTATTTAGGCCAAAAAATAACAGTGGGGAATGTGGAGTCTTGCTGTAATTGAACCCACCATACACATCTCTTAGCCTTCACAATAATGAGGAGAAACACACACACACACACACATGCACAAATCCATGTCAGTAAAGGAATCATGGAGACCCCATGACACCCGTCTCTGCAGCACACACACCAGAGAAAAAGAAGAGAACAAAAAGATGAGTGCAGGAGAGAGAGAACTAACTAGTAGGGCTGGCTGTGGTTGTGTGAGGGAGATAGTACATAGATCAGATGCTTTCCTGCTGCTTACTGCCTCATTATCAGATGATACAGAAGACTGGCTTTGGTCAAGCTGCGCATAAAGATCCATCACAGCTGCACGACACGCTCTGCAGCTTGTTTCATGTAGGCAGTGTACTGGGTAGTGTTTCTACTTCACTTTCTTTCATTTATGGTGGACTTTATGTTCTGTACATTATAAAAACAGTTCACATCTATTTTTGTAAATGCTTTGCATTACAAAAATCTCCATTTCAAGAAAAGTATCAAAGAATGTGTTGATGCATGTATTGTATGCATTGGTGGATTGGAGGACTGATTGTATATTTTTTGGTGAATGTCTCTCTCAATTCAATTCAATTCAGTTTGCTTTATTGGCATAAATGTAGCAACGACAATATTGTCAAATTCTCTCTCTCTCTCTCCTTCTCCTCCCAGAGTCTCCTCCTCAGCACCATGAACAAGATGAAGAACTTTAAGAGGCGTTTCTCTCTTTCTGTTCCTCGCACTGAGACCATTGAGGAGAACGAGTTCACTGAGCAGATCAACCAGCTCAACATACGGCACACTCAGGGTAAGAACCCCTATTTCCCCATTCAGCCATGGGGAACCTGTTCATAACCTTAGAGATATTCTTCCTAACTTTGTTCGGGTCCCAAGTTTTCAAAAATTCTTCCCACACTGTCATTGAAGTTTTGAAATGAAACTGTGTTGAGTTTCAAAACCAACCAACACTATAGCCAGACAGAATGTTGATACTGGATGATTCTTCCAAAGCCAATATTACACTCAATGACAACATTTTTGAACATACAATGCCAGTGTTGCAAATATGCCTACAAAACCTGGGCATAGTTTGTACAATGGGTTAAAGCTGCACTAATCAATAATTCTATATTAACAATTGATCAAGTAAATATATGGAATATGAAGGAGTCACTCATAGTGACGAACCCACAGAGAATTATCACTTGACTCTGCAGTTCTCCTGAGCTTGTTTTCACATCTTTCAGCTCATGGTTTTGATTTTATGGCCCACAACTTTACTGTTTTGGTTCAGTCTCACTGTTCTCATCAGCTGGGTTTTCAGCAGCAGCAGGCAGCTCTGATGAACCTACTGTGCACTTCCTACTTAGCAGCAAACAGCAGATGGAAATGTGGAGCATTTAGCTGCTGAAGAGCCAGATATCTTTCTCAGGAGTTGATGGAGGCCAAAACAGAACTAAAAGGAGAGGAAAATACTGGACGTACATTCATCAGGTGGCCAGAAACATGACTCCAAATGAATGCTAATGTTGCTCCGTGTCTGCTGGATGTGCAAACTGTTAACATGCTAACACTTTAGCCATAACAACTTTATTAGGTGATGTCATTATTGTGTTTTCAGCTTGTTGCACTACCCCCAAGTGGTCAAAAAATCAATTAATGTAGCTTTAAGCATCTTGGTTGATATTAGGATACGATCATGGTAATGTTATCAACAGCAAAAGCCAAAGTTACTTGTAGGTCTAAGATGGATGAAAAGATCTGTCTCCAGCATAAACGTCTGACATGCTAGTACACACCCATCCAAAGCCCCACTTCCACACCTGCATTTCCTACCTAGCTAAATGGTACACTGCTTGTTGCATTGGCACTGAGTGAGCGTTGGCATCGTCCAAAAATAATTCCAAGGGATACTGGGCTGTACAGTATCTTTAGAAGAATTATGGGCTACTACAACAAAATCATTTGCACAAAATGTAACCACTGATATGTATAAAGCCAAGTATGTTGGTTCTGTATGTTGCCAGACGACAATATCTTTTGTAACTCCACTCCTATCTGAGGGATTTCAGTTTTTGACAGGGTGGCTAACATTTTATAACCAATAAACCACTGGTTAATTAAGCATGTTCAAAGTCCTGAACCCTGAGCTCTACTTCCCTGTGCCTTTTGGTCCCTGTGTGAATGAACAGCTCATGTCTAATAATAGAGCACAAACTGCAATCTCGTTCTGTGTTTTAATACCAAATACAAAAGCCTTCCTGCCTTCCTTCCGTGTCTGTAGCGGACCCTCACAGATTAACTGGGATTTTTCCGGCTACGACTGGTACCACCACCACCAGCAGCAGCGCTGAGCCACAGAGGATCAGCAGGCTTCTAAGGGAAATGAGGGTTATGGTGGGATAAGTAGGGCTAGATAATGCAAAGGAACTGAATGCCTTCAGAATTAGATTTCCAAGTGTTTCTGCCTTATTATGTAGAGTTTGACTGCGAAGGTAGTACAAAGAGATGGAATAACAATGAACTGGGTGAACACATTAGATCGCAGAGCTACCAGGAGGGTTAACACTTTCATCCTACATGATGTCATTACTGTGCATTGTTGTTTATGGCTGTTTGATTTAAGGTGGGGAATAAATCTTAGATATGATGCTTTATATTTAGATTTCATGCAAAAAAGCTACTAAAACATGTAAAGTCAGTATAGGGAGAGAAGTGGATCATGCGAGATGCAAGGTCACTCTTGAAATTGCACAAGTCAAGTGCACAAGCTTTACAATGTACGCATGATGTACTGGCGGTTTCATCACACTTGCTTGTATATTACCACTGAGTCAACTAATGAAAATCAGACAACTAAAGCTTCTGCCTCCTGTGTGAACATAGACTTCAGTTACTGTAAATGAGATTGCTATGCAGCTGCCTGATGGAGAGAAGCAGCTGGATATGTCATTTAACTCCCCAGAGTACAACTGTCTGCATCGCTGTCTGCTCCTGAAGGTCAGGAAAGAGGTAACCAGACAGAGGCAGACAGAGAGACAGAAAGAGGACAAAGACAGAGATAAATAACTGAGTGAAGACGAAGATAGTAGACACAAAGAGAGACAGACCCAAACCCAGCAGTCGTCTGATGTTTACACTCCTAATCTCTAATCTTTTCTAGTTAATCTCTCTTTTCTATCTTGCTCTCCTCTCTCCTTTGTGAGGGATTATATCATGCTCCCACAGCGCTATCCACAGCATATGCTGCTGTTTAGATGGAAAACATCATCTGACATTTTTGCAGGGATATAATCATCACATGCCCAGAACATTTCTGAGGCAAGAATATATTTTGGATACTGGATACTGGATATACTGGAAGCAGGGGGAAACTGCTAGCCGAGCTCTGTCCGTAGTTCCACAAATACACCTATCAACACCTCTAAAGCTCACTAATTTAACTTTTATCTGGTTTGTTTAATCTGTACTAAAAGAAATGTTTTAGGGCAAGTTCATGCTGCAACTATTTTTTAAAATATTGCAAAATAATTCTGCAAATTACAATGTTTTCTGATTCTCTGATATCATTTCTCCCATTTAAAAACAAGAGCAGCTGGATCAAACTGACAAACACAAAGAAAGTAAATCAGTCTCAGATCACTGAGCACGATGAACTCATTAGCATCCCCTAAGACTGCATATACACACAAATACAAACATAAGATACAGTAACACATGAACACAAACATACACACACAATTTCAGTACTGCTAGTCTAGCCAGATGTTATAGATTTCTTTTAAATTAATACAAACACAGGTATACTCTCTGAGCTTCAAAAGTAATAGTATGTGTGTGTGTGTGTGTGTGTGTGTGTGTGTGTGTGTGTGTGTGTGTGTGTGTGTGTGTTTGAGTCAATGCCCTCAGGGGTAGCCAGGATTTCCTCCCTGACTAACCACTAATATTTCACATTAGGCAGAATCCCCTTGTTCACTTTCCATATATTAGTCCATTTAAAGCTGTTCTACTGAGCTCCCATCCGAGCGTGCTACTGTAATGTTGAGAGTAATCACATAGGTCACCGTGACACATCAGCGCTCTGATGAGAGCTTCTTCTTGATCAGAGATGAAAACCAATTGTCTATGCAGAGAATGTGCTGCAAGAAAAGAATCCTGATTAACGGAATAAGAAATCAATTATTCAAGTCAGTTGATTTAAATCAGTTCCATGTGACAATGAGTTGGTTGAGTCTTCAAATTATCAAACCCTCTGGCACACACATGCACAAAGTCACAAAGCTTTTATTACCAAGCAGGTGAAATGTTCTTATCTTCCTTATGTTGACTGACTGGTGTCCAAAGCACACTGCCATTTGCTTTTACAGGAAAAGCACAATTAGCCACCGTTCCCATCAGTCTACCTCATCTAACCTGCTTGGCCACCTGATAGCTTTAGCTTTGCCACAGTTAAAGCTACCCTGCTGAGTTTTCTTGTAAATAAACAAAGTTAAACCTGCATTAATTAAGCTATAAACACAAAACTGACATACTATCACCTTATAAAGCTATTACAGTCAAAGTGTTAGCAAATAGATGCCTAATTACACATCCAGCAGACACGAAGCAACATTAGCATTCATTTGGAATGGTGTTTCTGGCCCCTGTCTGTCTTTTTAGCTGCTAAATACTCCACTTTGTCTGTCTGCTGTTTGCTGCTGGGCAAGCAGCATACAGTGGGTTCATCATGCTGATGAGAGCGGTGAGAGTGAACTAAATTAGTAGTTTGTTGCAGACCACTATGAGCATCCACTTTCACATTACACATAGTCATTTTACCTATAAAACATTTACAAAGTAGATTTTTTTAATATTTTGCATGGTTTACAGTCACGTTTGCTGGGTGGCACTCTTCTTCTTCCCTGCCTTTGCTGGCTTGTTGATATAGTTTCTTGGCGCTTTAGCATCATCAACTGTCGATCATAAGAATAGTGTGAAACCATCAGCAGGAATGTATATAGCACGACTAGTGGTCAAAAAAACTCGTCAGGGTATCTTTAAATATAAAAGCTTTCTATTTCAGCTTTAAACAAGACTGATTTTTAATAGACAGTCACAAAAACAGGCAAAAAACGGCTCCATGGATGGAGTTGGATGGTCAGTTCACCACTTTGGCCCAGACTGAAATATGTTATTCATGGTTTTGACAGCTATTGGATGGATTGCCATGAAATTTGATACAGACATCCAGGCTCCCCCCAGGATGAACTGTAACAGGTACCTGCAAAACAAATGATATTCCCATCAGCATCAGCTGTACTCTGTGTTTAGTGCTAATTAACAAATGTTAGCATGCTAACAGACTAAACTACGATAGTGACCATGGTAAACATTATACCAGCTAAACATCAGCATGTTAGCATTGTCGCTGTGAGCTTGTTAGCATGCTGGCATTAGCTCAAATCACCATTGTGCCTAAGTACAGCCTCATAGAGCTGCTAGCATGGCTGCAGACTCCTAGTCTTGTTTAGTATTCACAGCATTTTTCATCAAGGTTTATGGTACTGAAGATGACTTAAAGTGAGTTTTAAAGTGTTTGGAAAATGGGTGTCTGTCCTTGAGCAAGGCACTCAACCTTAAGCTGCTTGATGACTGTATTGACCGGCTTGTAGGTTTAAATGTGTGTGACTGTGAATATGAAAATGCTCTCAAACATCGCCTGGGGGTTAATTCTGCAATTATTTGTGAAGTTTATTCCCTAACACTCCTCTCTGCCTCCTACACCCTCTCACTGTAACCACAGTTTCAGATGGAAACGCTACAAAAACATCATGCGGTGTACCATATTGGATTGTCCTTTTCCTAGCAAGATGTCGAGCAGGCATCCATCCATATCTCACAGCAATCAGGCTCTGTGTCTGTGTGTGTGTGCTCATATCACTGTCGCCTTTACTGACCCTAATTAGCATCGGGAGATCAAAGGAGCGCTGTAGCTGTGATATTCAAATGACTAGCAAACAGGTTGTCATTTCATCCCCCCAGCCCATTTAGACTGTCAATCAATCTGACACAAAGTGGCCTGTTAGAAGCCGCTCTGTAGCACTGTTAAAAAAACGTCCTGTTAAACTCATCCAGAGAGCCACATTGGCCTCTATCTGTCTGCCTTCTTTATCTTTTTATTGGAGCTTTTTATATGAGGTGTGTGTGTGTGTGTGTGTGTGTGTGTGTGTGTGTGTGTGAGTTCAACACTGTTGAATTTCCTGTAGTATGAGAGAGGCCATAGGGCATGCCGTTAATATTAATGTTTGTGTGTATACATATAAATGTGTGTGTGTTGAGGAGGAGGTTTTAAAGAGATATATGAGACTTCCTCCTTAACACTGAGACCTGCTCTCCTTGTTAGCCATTGTCCCCATGGAAACAAGGAGTTAAAGCGTTTCGTCCTTCACCTCAGGAGGGAACGGTTGTGACACACACATATGGAGAAACATGTCCTCTTCACACCCCACACTTGCCATACCGGTGAGGCAGCCAACACTCGCCATTGAAACAGGAGATCAAACTGCAGCTGAAACCTCACAGCAGGTAGCATTCAAAAGACACCGACCAGGCATCAAACACACATCACATACAGTGTTGTATGATGAGGATCAAAGTCCATTCTTCCCACCACAATGGCTGGATAGCTGTCACACTGCAATGCTGGTGTGCTCACAGTATAATTGTCTGACACGTTCGCTTAAGCTGCCTTAACTATGATCTCCTCTTTAGTCTTGATGAGCCTCGTCTTTGAAAACAAAAATCTGAGAGTCCATTGTGTGGTTGTGTACAGACAGCTATGCCTTTCTTTGTTTTGTGCAGATATACCTGATATTTTTTCTTCAACTTGGTTAATGGTGTCTTCACTATCAAAAATCTCAACTGGCATCAGAAACCTGTAGGAGAAAATGCATGTAGCCAAAGCTGACCAGTCGTGTAGTGACATTTGTCATTTGCATGTCAGCTACAGCGTTGCAACAGAGGCTACCCCCTAACCCCTTAAAAATGAACAATACATCCTGCTTATGTTTGAGGTAATTTAGAAACAGTGACACCATTACACAGTTTGCCCACAAGAGAACACTGACAAGTTTATTTTTTAGCTGTAAAATATCCCTCTCATAGCATGGTCACTATTCTTTGAAGTAGCATTAAAACAAGCAAGCACCAAACCAGACTGTTATGTTGAAGGTGATGATGGATTCAATGAAGCACCTGTAGAAAGCTAAGACTGATTGGTGGAGGTTACGGAGTTTCCTCAGAAAGAAGAGGCATTGCTGACATTTGGAGATGATTTCACTATTAGGTTTGAAAGTGAGGTTGTGGTCAGTTGTGGCCGAGTGTGCCGAGGTATTTGTATGCCTCCACTCTTTCTATGGCCTGGCCATTGACTTCCAGTGTAGGGATGGTGAGCTGTCCATGACAGAAATCAGTGACCGGTTCCTTGGTCTTGGAGGCATTGAGGTCATGGCAATTCCCCCTACAGCACTCTGAGAATGTGTCCATCTCAGAGTTAGTGGTGTCCACATTGACTGTCGTTAGAGTATGTGATATAGATTATTTCTGGGTCTGAGCTTCTGCAGTTCAGAAGTATACAGAGTGAAGAGCACAGGTGAGATTACAGAGCCCTGTGGGGCTCCAGCGGAGATGGTTCGAGTAGATTCTGACCCCTTGGTGTATCCTATATGGCCTTCAAAGTGAACCAGTTCTAAACTCATCTGAACACAGTTTTTGGAATGACGTGTTGAGAATCTAAGCCATTGATCACTGAAGCTGTTCTGAAAGCTTGTGGTGACCCAACACACCATTGGTTTTTCCTTTGTCACCCATCTGTGCATCTGCAAATGTTGAGTGATTATGTTTTTCTTCTGTCAGACCTGACTCCAGACAGGCTGGGTCTTCCATCTCATGATGCCAGTCCGGTGAGCCCTGAACCAACAACACCGGGAGCACAGTCTCCGTCCCACCTCCACTTCCACAGCAAGGACCAACACAGACGTTTCTCCATGGAGGTAAGTAGCAGAGGCTCAGAGAGCAGCTGTAGGAGAACAAAGGTTAATGTGACAGATGAGGGGTTAACAGACGATGTGTTCACTTTGGTTTCCGGTCATGCTGTAGTCACATGCTGCCAAGCTTTTCTTCAACAGTAATTTACGTGTTGCAGATCAAGCACTGATAGGAAACTGTCTAGGTTCAAGTGCACATTAAAAGCATTCAAAGTCAGTCTGACATAGAGTAGATATCAACAGTGGCACAAGTAGTTTGTTCTCCTGTTTAAACTCTTCCCCAGGAGTCATTTCTCCATTTCCACCTCTGCCAGCTCAATAAGATGAGTCACCTTGGAAGCTTTTAACCCTCCCCAGAGCACCAGACTTTTTATTGGAAATGTGAGAGAGTTCACAGTTCCACCTTTTCAGAAAAAGTCCCTGTGGAGCAAGTGTGATTCACTTTGAGTCTTTCTCATACTCCACACAACTTGTACCAGACAGTCAAGTGAAGCTATGCCAGAGGGAAGTGAGTGCTCAGGAAGGACTTGGTGCTGTGAAGACAGAAATAATGGTGCGACAGTGAGAGGGCTGGGAGCTTAGACAATCTGGATAACTTGTTGATAACACTCAACAAGCATAAGAAATGTATGTACCTCTAATAAAAGGGTTTACAAGCTGTAATCAATGGCTGCGTGGTTAATTAATGCTTTATAGATCAGTAAACCATTAATAAGGATAATTGTATGATCTGAAAATCTCTTTGGCTGGTGTATAACATTGTCTTTTTAGCTAGCTTTTTTTGCTAATTCATCAGAATGACCTTTTCAATGGACAGTTCAACCACTTACCTTCTGGAAAAGAGCTACAGAGCATTCAGACCAAAAATATATGTATTACAACACTTACAAGCCCAGACTTATTATTGTGGTGGAAGGGCCCTGCATTAATGAATGACTTCTTAACATTTAAAGGCCCTGCACACCCATGTCACACCCTCACAGGTGATTAGCCTCATCTCAGGACTGTGTTGGTGTGAACAGACTGTGACATGTAATTGTCAGCATAGCTCCACCCACCTTTAACACAAGCAAATGTCCAATCAGTCATAATAGCAGAAAACACCCGTGGGGGTGTGCTGGGCCTTTAATGTCATGACACCTTATTGATCTACTCACTTTCTAATATGACATCATATTTGCAGTTCTAGCAATACTCATTTAAAGAATTTAAAAAGAGACTTCATTAATCATCAGTGGGAGCATACATTTTTTGTATTTAACACGTGCAGAAATACAAAATGAGACATTATGGTTTAACAAGCTTAGTGTTGTACATTGGAGCTACTCAAATGTCATCAACTGGGCCCAGTGACTGCACACAGTCCTGTCCTCATAATGCAGTTGCTGGCATCACACACTTTCCTGACTGTCTTCGATGTACCTGTAGCTATCGTGCTAAGAAGACACAACATGTAAGAATATAGCTGTTGGAAGCCATGACTCTTCCTCTTTTGATGGAGAATAGCTAATTTACCTGTTTAGCTCAAATTAAGCTAAACAGGTCGTGGACCAGCTTCACATGGTCTGCAGCCTGCCAGCTGCTGTCAATCAAAGACAGAGACAGACAGGGACACGCCCCTCCAGCCGGCTGAAACGAAAAGGAACATTTCTGATATTTCCCCAAAGACCTTTATTCTTCCTTTTAATAATAAAAAACTGTTAACAATACATTTCATAAAACAAGTTGACATTATTTTTGACTACAAAAAGGGATGACTAAATGTGATTTCAGTTGGACTTGAATACAATGTCTACACAGGCCGCGTAGTGAAAGCAGCACTTTAGCAGAGCAGCTTCAGTGCAACATCTGTGTCTACACAGGATGCATTCAGGCACAGTATTTAGTGTAGGTCATCTGAGTTTTGGCAATGCTCAGAATACACAATCACTGTAGTCACGCATGTACAACAAAAGAAAGTAGACTTAAAAAAATGTAAAAATACACCTCGGGTCATTTACACAGTAACGGGAGTAGCGGGAGTGAAACGCGAGCTGTTACACAGCCTGTGTAGACAACTCTAATGATCAAAATAGTCCTATGTAGACAAGCTGTGAGGGCCTGTATTTTGCACATATTGAGCTAATTAAATTCTCTTTTCTGCCTTACACAGCTGCCCTCCTTTCTTCTTTGTGTTATAACTGACGTGTTTGGAGAGCATGTTTCCACTGTTTCTGGTGGATTCCTAGATGATTTAATAACCATTAATAAAGCCATTATTTACGTATGTATATGTAACGTAGAAACCTTTCATAAAGTGTGTGGTACCATGTACAGAAATGAATACATACTGTAAAAGGGAAACTAAACCTAAACTACTGGACTTGGTCCGTGTTACACTGGCAATCATGATAATACTGGTCAGTATTATTAACTGACATAATATAAGGACATAGCAGTTTAACAAAATGAGCAGATTGGAGGCTGTTGGAGTCTCATATACCATGAGGTTTGATTGTCACTTAGGCTACAGCATGAATGATGTTAATGTCTGCTCTAAAAAAAGGTGGCTCAACTCTAACAGATAGATAAGCAGAGGATGTTGTGTCCCTTGGTGTCTGTTGACTTCCTGCAGGACGTCAGTAAGCGCATGTCTCTGCCCATGGACATTCGCCTGCCTCCAGAGTTTCTCAAGAAACTGCAGCTGGATAGTGAAAACTCAGCGCTCTGCAAACCTCTGAGTCGCATGTCTCGACGAGCCTCACTGGTTAGTGCTCTACATTACTCCATACTTACCTATTTCTAATATAGTAGAATCTTATATACAAATAACCGTAGGCCTATAAAGTGTAAACATTTGACAGTGGTCAATATTTCATCTCATATTGACGGCTGTAAGGCTTTTTGTTGATCTAACTCAAATAAATCTCATTTTAGCCTCTTGTTTATTTTACAATCCATTTGATAGATTAGTCTTGAAGCAGCCAATGTCTCGGCTCATATTACAGAGCATATTTCCTCTCTGCAAATTACTAGTCCTCTTATCTTGCCTTCCTGTTATTATTTTTATTATTTTGTTCCTTCTCTATTAATATTATAATCAGTCAATTTATTTTCTTTGATATTTCCCCCAGCTTTCCATTAAGAGGCTTTTGTTTCCTGCCAGGATGACAGAGGAAACAAGCATTAGTTCTTGATTAACTTTTGAAAACACTAACTCATTTATGCAAATGTGATCTTTTGACTGTTCTGAGGTATAATCAGAGGAGAGAATCCTAACAGTGAACACTATGAGATGAATCTGTCTTTTTCTTCTTGCCTCTAGTCTGACATAGGCTTTGGGAAACTGGAGACATACGTGAAGCTCGGCAAACTGGGTGAGGTGCGTCTCTACCAGTTACTCACACATTCGCCTTTTAACACTTGTCAGACGCTCAATGGAAATGGCTAACGTGCAGCCCAGTGAGAGATGAGTGTACAACTGCTACACCCACTACAGCCACCAAGCAATAACTTGAAGCTACAGTGAACTTTATCAAACAGGAATAAAGCTTCTCTCTGGTGTATAATGTCGACCACGCGAGTCTTCATTATAGACAAGAGTCAAAATGGGTACAACACATACAGCTTTGTTTACATGCTTAAACACGACAAACTACAGTTTACCCAAGTGTCTGTTTTCTCACATTAGTTCGCCTTGGCTGGCACAGCTTAAATCTGTATTCACACTATGTGCTCAGACATGTTGTACTCTGTAGGATCACAGTGCATGGTGGTGCTGCAGATGAGGAGGGCTTTAGGATTGCACGACACAGCCAATGCACGTAAATCCCACACCATTTATCTCTTTAACAGTTATTGCCTTAAGGGGTAAACAATGATTAGTGACAGAAGCTGTCTGCGTTAGTCTCAGTCACAAGGCTCAGCAGCAGATAACAGCGGTGGTGAGGGATCAAAAAGATCTGCTTTTGTTGTCAATTATCATAACCTGTGGTTCAAAAAGCATGGTTTGGGTAAATATGCAGTGAAACACAGTGATTTGCACATGTGGCCATTATAAAAGTACCTCATTTATTACTGTTCCTTTTCTCAGATGATTTGCTCTCTTTTCAGCCTGCAGTAGTTGATCTGCAGTTATGAGAACACCTACTACATGATGATAGAAGAAGTGCACAGCCAGGATATATGAAGGATAATCATGAGTGAGGAGGATGAGCTGTGATAGTCAGTAATCAGAAATCCCAAAGAAATAAATATGCATTTAATTAATGGATTAAATCAAAGCCTGTTTGAGATGCTCACATTACATTGACATAATGTGTTGATGCTGCTCATGGATGATAGCAGTTAAAACTTCTAACCTCATTCAGTCAGTTGGAATAAATTATCTGTTGTGATGTATGTTTATGGGTTGTGGAGGATTATTAAAAAGTAAACAGACAGTGAGTAAACAGATTCCTATCAAATGAATTTTGTCATTCTATTGCTATTAATAGAAAAAAGACTCAACTGCTGGTATTTTACTAACAGCTCTTTAGAATATAGTATTATCAGAAAGTCACCTAGTTGTGTTGAGTTGTGTGTGTGTGTGTGTGTGTGTGTGTGTGTGTGTGTGTGTGTGTGTGTGTGTGTGTTCATAGGGGACATATGCCACAGTGTTCAAAGGGCGAAGCAAACTAACAGAGAACCTGGTGGCGTTAAAGGAGATTCGGCTGGAGCATGAGGAGGGAGCACCCTGCACTGCTATCAGAGAGGGTACACACACACATCAACACACACACACACACACACACACACACACACAAATATTTTCCAGTCCAGGGGTTCTGCCCTCAGGTGAATAATAATTCAATTTTAGGGCAAGCCATACCAGAAGGTAGTGACTGGAGCACATTTTAATCTTAAATATGTGCATTTACACGTGGGGGGGTGGCTCTTGCTGTGTCACATAGAATCTAAACTGGACGTATGCTGAACTCACTTTATAAGGCCCACCCCCCTAATAGCGCTGTATGTTCACTCAGAAAATGGAAACTGGTTTCAGCTTTCTGACTTTCCACTTCAGTTTATAATTGTACTAACTGCTGAGGAAATACCACTGGAACAATAGGCAGTGTGTGTTTTATCAATTATAATCCAATTGTTGCACTTTTGATTATCACAAAAAAATGATCAGTCTAACCTTTTAAAACAAATATAAGTACTCTGTCTCCTTAAAATCTTCTGCAGAATCAATCATCTGTCAGATGTATTAGTTTACATTAAACTTGTGGGCAGAATTGATCCTACATGGCATCAGGTGACTGAACAGTTCACAGGTGTCTCACCTGCCTACATTACTGACAAACTGACTCATAACTGTCCCAAATCCAGACTACTTATGACTTCTAAGCAGGTTTGAGTATGTAGTGTACACTGGAAAAGTGGCAAAATAAAGTATACTCAAAACAACTTGATTTTTGAGCGTGCTGTTGATGGACACCTTTGTCCTGCACTGCAATGTACAAATGAAATGGAGGAACAAAGGAACAAGGAAAAAAAATAAAAGTAACTATGGAACAGCTCCAGGAACACCTCCAGAAACAACAAATAAATATTAGAGTTTTGGAAAAACATTTAGCTGTCTCTTTATTAAGTTTTAACAGCATTTTAAAGTCGCAGTTAGTCCAGCAGTGCAAGTGTTGTATCATTTTCTCTTAGTGTAAACAGTTCAGTATTATTATCAATTATGATACTAACTGCAAAAACTGTGTACTATAAAGACTGGTGTATACTGTATAGTATTAGTATGTAATTGGGATGTGGCACATGTACGTTAAACCTCAGATACAATGACCTCTAGTGGCATTATGTGGTTTCTCTAGGACACAGCAGCTGAGTTTAGACTAAACCTCAGGCCCAGTTTAAACCGCATCTTCTGAGGACACAGCAGCCAGGTGATTTTGTTTCAGACAACACAAGTTCAAACCCGTCTGAAATCGTAGCTAAGCTATAGTCAGAGCAGTGGCTCTGGGGTGTTAGGAGATTGTTTTCCAGCTGTTTCTACTGCTGCTGTTGTGCTGCTGGAGGCACATGTTAGGTTCCTGGAGAAAACAGCACAACTCATCTCTCCTTCTTCTGTCAACTCAGTGTCTCTACTGAAGAACCTGAAACACGCCAACATCGTCACGCTGCACGACATCATCCACACCGACCGCTGCCTCACTCTGGTGTTTGAGTATCTTGTGAGTACACCGGCAGTTCAGCATGCAGGTGTGGAGCTCAATTACACCAGGGGAATATGGATATATTTAAGCATGAACACTGTGGCTGTTGTGTCTTCCAGGACAGTGACCTTAAACAGTACTTGGACAACTGTGGGAATCTCATGAGCATGCATAACGTCAAGGTGAGCCACGCTCAGCAGCAGCAGCAGATGTCAGACACTACTGACTTTATCCCCAAGAGAGAGGGCATTGGATTGGTTAACATAAAATTAACCTGTTGAGTTTCATTCAAATTCAAATTCAGTTTGTCATTTAATAGGAAGATTTTATTTCAAACACTCCTCAAGTTCCTCACCACCACACATACACACCTTCAGCATTTGCAGCTGGTTGTTCTCGAGCCAAAAAGCAAATAATCAAGAGGAATCATTTTTACGTATGGTAGCCATGGGGGCCTGGAATTGATACAGTGAAACAAATTCACATTCTCAAAATAGAAGAGTTACTTAGAGAATAAGAGCAGAAATCCAACAGAATCATGAAAAGGTAATAAATCATTTAGTCCCAGTTTGTGCCTGTCATGTATTACCATTATGTTCGAGTCACACAGCCAAGCATCCACTTTTCTGAAAAATAAAAACCTGGCGAGCTTTGACAAACCCAGTACGTTGTTTAACAACACTTTGTTTTGTTCTGAATGTATTTCCAGAATCCCCAAATTCTCTTCTAACCATCTGGACCAAAAACGAATCTGTCTGCTGCACGATAACATTTGTATTATCTATCCAGGTAGCCGGAAATGACACGTGTCCTTGCTTTTTTTGTAAGACGCAAGCAAATTATTAGCATGTTACTTTGTAGGAAAATATAAACTATTGGAAAGAAACATCAGTATATATCAATATAACTAATAATAAAATGTTTACTTTTGGTTGACTTCGTCATTTATGGCTACCATCTTTGTTTGAATTAGGAAAGTGAGACAAAACCTGGGAAACGGGCTAAAAATATTTTTTATCGTGCAGCACACAGAATATATATATTCATCCATTTGTTTAAAAGCTTTGAAGATTCTGGAGAGACCTTCAGAACAGCAGGAAGTGTTTAATGACCATCTGTGTTTTTCAAATACAGGTGTACATTTTTAGCTAAATCGAATGCTTAGCTCCGTGACTCAAATGCGCATGACGCATGAGAGGCACAAACTGGGACTGAGTGATATATTACCTTTTCATTCTATGATTCTGTTGGATTTCTGCTCTTATTTATTAATAAGTAACTCCTCAATTTTGAGAATGTGAATATATTTTATTGTTTCAGTTCCAGGGCTTCTGGGGAAAGCAGGAGTTAGAGGGCTGAGGGGAGACTTGAATAGGAGGAGGCAAATTCTGTTGAAGGTCATATGTTAGAGGTTTATTACCAATTAAGGTACCAGCAGCAGTTTTAAAATCCATATTCCATTATAATTCTGTATACAGATGTCTAATTTTTGATATGAATAATTTTCTCCTACAGATCTTCATGTTTCAGTTGCTGCGTGGTCTGTCCTACTGTCACAAGAGGAAAATCCTCCACAGAGACCTGAAGCCTCAGAACCTGCTCATTAACGATAAGGGCGAGCTCAAACTGGCCGACTTTGGTAGGAAAAGCAGCACGCTTACATACAGCATATAAGGACATCAACAAATGCAAATGTGGTCATAAAGACACACACTTGGGAATAAGACGTTTCCAGCCACAATTGCTTTCCAATTATATTTTACTGCCACTCTGAGATCTTTTGTCCTGATTACTTTAGCACCCTTACTTCCTGTAGCCTAGCAACTGCGCCCCTCTCTCTGGGTTTTGTCAATTTTGTGTTGGAAGTGGGTAGATAAACCCACCAGTATTCCCTGAATATTTTTCAACAGTTTCAACTAAACACAGCATATGAGCTGATAGAGGGACCAATCCAACCGTTTTCCTGCATGACACTTTGATCTGTCAGACACTTTGTGACAATACAATGTGCATGTTAGGGCTGAGATGCTATGAGGCACTACTGACCAGATTCTTACGCTCTGATACAGTTTTACCCCATTATATGAGACTTAATGCATCATACTGTTTTATACTACACCTGTGGAGACACAAAAGACTTGTCATTTGGAGGGAATTTAAAGGTAGTACCAAATTGAAAGAGGTTGAATATTTGCACAAAAAGCAGCCTTACGAAAGCCATTCTGCTGTAACTGAGGTCTCACATGGTCTCACACCCTGACCGTGATGCGTTGTCCAGGTCTGGCGAGGGCCAAGTCCGTCCCCACTAAGACCTACTCCAATGAAGTAGTAACTCTGTGGTACCGGCCCCCTGACGTGCTGCTGGGCTCTACAGAATACTCCACACCCATCGACATGTGGTGAGTAGTACAACATGGATATCAAAATAAATATTACAGTAACGATAGTCTCCTTCATACGTGTTCTGGCCACCTTTGGCAGCTCTCCAGTCGGGGGTGAGGAAGCCCTGGATCAGGGCTAATTTTTGCCACATGTATGCTTTTGTATTGTTGGACATACTGTGTCATATTGATGTTTTTGACCAAGCATATTAGTTTGCAAGTTGAGAACTGAGATCTAAAAGTCCATATGTGTAAGTTTGACATGTTTGACTTACACATATGGACTCTGCTGGTAGTATTAATCCTCTCATCTGACCCAGGGAAACTGAGAACAACTGGGTTGAAAGCAACACATAGACTACACCAGTATTTACTGAGATTGTCTCATTTTTCTCTATACTGACTGTAGTCTCATCCTGGATCTGGATCTGAACAGAGCTGAAAAGCTGAAGTCTTTCAGGGAACCCCAAAGCATAAATGTCAGCCCTGGTACTGAGCCTTACTGTTTACTTGGTAAATTAGACGAACAGCTTGAGGATAGTCCTGGATTCCATGAATCATGCATATCTATTAAAATCTCCCAGGTTATTAGCAGAGAGATGAGTCACTAGTCAAACAATGGAGCGTAATTCATCTGCATTCACTTTCCTTATATGTTTTTGCTCATTAGCGGTTTGCCATGGTAAGAAAACCCGCACAGCTCTGGTAAACCACAGAGGATTGAATGTGGCTCTCTAGCAACACGACAGCCTCTAGGCTCACCTAGCTACATATCCTCTTATCAGACCACAGGGTGCCTCTTCAACACGCCATCCTGGATGGAACAAAAGGATGCACTGTGCCCACCCACACCATACGTGTTTGCACTTATGATCAGCGCTCTTTGAAGCATGTGTGTTTGTGTTGGACCCGGCCTCGCCTAGAGTTCTATAAATCTCCTCCCTCCTCTTCTAGGGGCGTGGGCTGCATTCTGTATGAGATGGCAACAGGTCGCCCCATGTTTCCTGGTGCCACAGTGAAGGAGGAGCTACACCTAGTTTTTAGGCTCATGGGTAAGATAGTAGCACATTATGATAATATCCTGCAGGCCAGGCTAAGATCAAGTAATACATGAAGCAAGAACAAGTCATATGTGTGACAGTGTCCTGTGACAACAGACGGACATACATTTCTTTGTTCTTTGTCTTCCAGGCACTCCAACAGAAGAGACTTGGTCTGGTATCAGCAGTAATGAGGAGTTTCGGTCTTACCTCTTTCCTCAATACAGACCACAAGCTCTCATCAATCATGTGCCCAGGTAACACTAACTACAAATTCCACAGTCTGTTCAGCTGAGTGGTGCCTAAAGACTAAGAGTCTACAGCCATGCTAGCAGCTCAATGAGGCTGTTCTCAGGGCACAGTGGTGCTTTGAGCAAATGCTAACATCACCATGCTAACATGCTCCCAATGTCAATGCTAACATACTGATGTTTACCATGTTCACCATCTTAGTTAATCTTTTTAGCATGCTAACAAGTGCTAATTAAGACTAAATACAAAGTACAGCTGAGGCTGATGGAAATGTCATTTTGGTCATTAACTAAGGCATTGGGCCAGGTGAAGGTATACGTTCTTACAATTCACCCTGAGGGGAACATGAATGTCCAAATTTCAAAAAACCTAGATTTCATTGCAGTCCATCCAATAGTTGGATAGACATTTCACTCAAAACCACAAATATGAACCTCATGGTGGCGCTAGAGGAAAGTTCAGGAGATCACCAAAGTCCGTAGGATTCAGCATCTGGAAACCATGAATGCCTGTACAAAACATTGTGCCAATCCATCTGGTAGATATTGAGATAGTTCAGGGGATAAATTAAAACTTCTTTGACCTTCCTCAGTTAGTCTGTGTGAATTACAGATAATTCAGAGGAACCAGCTTGTGTTCTTATTCCTGTACTATTGTCCATCTACTCAAATGAATTTATGATTAAAGAGCAGGGTTTTTGTTTAAGTATACTGATGACATGGCCTTAGTTGTCCCTCTTTAGAAAACAGACCCTTTAAGTGAATTTGAGTATTTGACCACAAAACAAGCTCAGGCTTGGTGCAAAAGTAGCTATTTGGAGATTAATGTTAATAGGACTAAATAAATGACTATTTGTGCCAAGCAGGATTTCATAACAGGGCCTGCTGTACTTGACAGCCAACTTGTTGAAACTGTGTCTTGGTACAGTTCTGGGCTTCCAGTTCAGCTTCTCTGAAATTGCACACAAATTATCTTCTCAGGATACTCAACAGCTTTCAAGTTAGCTGGTCAGTTTTGGAAATAGTCTACAAATCTGTGATTGAGAGTGTTCTAACATTACACTTGACATATTGGTTTGGTAACCTGAAGCTGGCGAGAATAGTTGGCATGGTTAACATAATAATTACACTTAACTGAGCACAAGATATTTTTTGTTACCATATTTGTTTTATATGTTACATGTTCTAATGCTGCTTTTATGTTTTGGTGAGTTAAAGACAAATCTCCACTCTGGTGGATAATTAAGTTGTATTCTATTCTCTGCTCTTTTGGTTTGTTACATTTAGCTTAACCATAAAACTGAATACTGCTTTCATTATCAATATCAGTGTGTAATTCTTCCCTGAACAGTCATAACACAAAATGAACTTTTTTCCTTGTCTCCATCAGGTTGGACACAGAGGGGATCGACCTGCTGTCTGCTCTGCTGCTGGTATGAGACAAAAGCACAATAACCTCCACTCACATGGATATGAGACATGTGATTTCAGAGACGTCTAATCAGCTGCTTTTGTATTCTGATTGCAGTACGACACCAGGAGCAGAATCTCTTCTGAAGCCGCTCTACGACATCCCTACTTCCTGAGTCTAGGCGATAACATACACAATTTGGCAGACAGTAAGACATACACACACACACACACACGTACACTTTAAAGCCTCTTGGATCTATTTGCGGACCACAGCACACTGCATTTCTACTGTAAATGTGCTACTTGGCCATCTCAGCAGTGGGCTTTCTACAAAACATAGTTGAATCGTGTTTTTTGGTCAATTTGCACATTTTGACCAACAAATTGTTTAGCACATTTTGTGCATTTGTCTTAGAAGTTTGCATGTCAAACTAGAACCTCGGGGCTATATGATAAGGTGTATTGTATGAGAACAGCTACAGTACATGTGGCAGTTTTTCATTCCTGCATCAAAGCCTTTATACACACACAGAGAACTTTATACAGTATAGTAAAGTAGTAGTGTCTTTTCCCTGTGCTGCTAAGTCGCTCTCTGTCCCCTCTTTGTTTTAGCTGCTTCAGTGTTTTCCCTCAGAGAGGTGCAGCTCCAGAAGGACCCAGGCCACCGCAGCTCAGTGTTTCAGCCTTTAAGTAAGGTTTCTGCCACACAATCTCACAACATGGTATGACTTTACTACAAGCTTTGGTCGAGTCAGCGTTATTATTTACATAGTGGGCAGCTATGTTCTGTACATACTGTGGGTACAGTGTTAGACCTGGTAATGAGAATGTAGTGCACAGGATGCACATCCTGTGTGTATGCTGTGCATTTGTTTTTCCTTATGTTCTCATAGTCTATAGTTTTATATTACACATAATAAGACTAACTGAGCTGCTGTGGAAAATGTGAGTCTTTAATGATAACTATGGGATTGATGCTCTAACTCTGTAAGTTTGATGAATTGTCTGGAATGAAATGGAAGTAAATCCAGCTCTTTTGTTCCTGACCACAACATCTGAAATGCTGAAGTGTCTGCAGATAATTAGCAAAGCTCTGCAAGAAGCCAGAATGTGTTTACTCTGACACAACTAATAATACCACAGAGAAGAGTCTCAGAGGAAATGAAAAGAAAATGAAAAAAACAAGGAGTTGTCTACTAATCCAATATAGATTACTGTCACCTATTTATATACTCCAGTCAACTCTTCATATACTTAATAAATCTCACTACAACTTTATTTCCCCCTGGTTAGGCTCATACAAAGCTTTAAGACATCTTCATTCATTATACTTAACTTATGCTACCAAGTGGCAGATAAAGGTTACACGGAGAAAAGTTTTTTCAAGCTCTTTAGTCATTGCTTCTCTGAAAAAGAGAAGGCCTGAAAAATAGGCCTGCTGCATCATCTGTTTCAGTTGGTGCTTGTTAACACTGAATAATCATCATTTTTAAAAAAAGTGTTTAACCTCAATGTGTCTATCCTCAGGTCGAGGAAAGAACCGAAGACAAAGCATCTTCTAGAGGTCACAGAGGAGGAACAGAGACACACAGAGATGAGGAGCTGCCTTTTCAGACCACAGCACAAAGGCCAACACAGCTCAGCACATTCACAAGAATGCTCCCACATGAAGTGAACATACCTGCATGTACACACAAACTCATGTCCATGGCAGCTGACCATGGAGACACACAGGGTTTCTGGAAACTTGTACTGCACTTGAAATGACTGAGCTGAGATACACTTTCCCTCCACACACATACAGTACACATTTAAACACATTTGCACAATCAGCGACCGACACTGAACATGCTGCCATCACTTAGTTGCACAAACCAGGTAGTGTCCTGTATCAACCAAGTACCCTGCTGACACACACGTGCATTTCAACCCAAGAAAAAATAGGCCCCTAAATAAAACTGCTCTGCTCTGTTATAGAGTACACATATAGACAGGCTTGTATCACTTCCATTCAGAGCACACCCAGGGCTCTGGCCATCTAAGGTAGCTACCACATCTGGAACCATCATACAGCTGCAGGTGTACAGAAGTAAGAGTTGTGGTGTGAGTGGAGGTCGCTTCAGTTTTAAGTAAAGTCTAATGAGGTCTATTTGTTTCCAGATTTTGCTACATATTTGTCTTACTAAAGTAAACGCTTGTCTCTACACCAAGATGTTGCTTACACTCTCTGATTTTGTTATAGCGTCCAGTGGCACCTCTGAATTGTAAAATTTCCTCCCAGGTCAACAGTGGCATTCCAGGATTTGTGGTGCTTTCAGGGCCATAGCTAGGATTTTGGCACCCCTCACCAGCTTCAAACAATTATGACGAGAAACCACAGAGCAGGTTTCTAATTTCTTTAGCATGAAAGTCTAAATGGTGATCTTCTCAGTATTGCCAGGAGTTAAATTCTGGGGGAGAAATGCTGAAGATGTATTTATTTATTATTATTTTGGCCTACAAGTCAAATACATATGTAAACATATTGAATCTAAACATGCTGGAATCAGCTTATAAAATTCTCCCCATGTTGCTAAAACTCATAAATTCATAAAAGAAAATAGTAATGGAGGCTAAGGCTGGCTAACTAACAAACTCAGGGTGTGTATCTTTACAAAGAGATAGAGCATTTAAACTACTGATGTCTTTGTTAGCTAAAAGAGCTAACAGGCTAATTAAGCAGAAGAAATGTTATCATGAGGCTGCTGGCCTCTAAAACAAACAATTAAGGTTGAACCTCATGCTGTGTGTTAGCTAATGCATAACGTATGGGGCTAATGACAGTTAGCTACCCGGATATGTCAGCTAGCTAACAACCTAGCATAATTTAAATGAAATCAGATTTATCTGTGATGAAATGGTTAGATCCCTGTCAAAAGACTGCTATGGGTGTGTTGTCACCTGACAGTCTTGAGGTTATATATACACAAGGAGTCCGCACATTGAAATAGTAGCAACCCACTTTACAGTACCTCGACTCCCTACCATAAAATCTGACTCCATCATGAATATAAAACTCCATTGTAAAATGGATTCATGTCAACAGACTTGCCTTGCCACAGCGCCCCCGTGTTTCATCTCAGTGTGGGGTTTTGTTCAATACAGTGTTAACAGCTGACTTTCACTCCAGTTTTTTTGAAGTTGCCTTAGTAAACTGTGCATGATATTTTGGCTTGTGAAGAATCTATATTTGATCTAGTGTAGCCAATGTGTTAGGAGGCATTTGCTTTGTGTGTGTAAATAA
This sequence comes from Macquaria ambigua, assembly GCA_008360985.2. Classification (NCBI taxonomy): domain Eukaryota; kingdom Metazoa; phylum Chordata; class Actinopteri; order Centrarchiformes; family Percichthyidae; genus Macquaria; species Macquaria ambigua. The sequence continues at coordinate 94,052 of VMKM01001100.1, forward strand.
CCCACTATGAGTGTGTGTATTTCTTAGTTTCCTATTTGCACAAACCAGAAGTGTCCTCTGAAGCCTGCTCCCTTCCCTTTGTGTCTTACCTTACATGGTTCCAAAATATGACCCCCCATATCGTACCAAAACCCCTAAACCCTAGGACAGTAAACTGGGAAAGTATGCCCTACAAGTACTTTCTAGTAGCAAATTCCTCTCAGTAGGACTCACCACTACCCCTTATATTTTGCACAGCTCTATTGCACCTATTGCCATGGAGCCACTTTTGGCTGTAGGAACACAATAGGCAGTGTATAAAAGTACATACAGTATAACTTAAGAAAGTATACGTATCTGCAGATGTGAAACTTTTAAATCTTCCTTATCTAATGTCCCTTTTGACTGGGACTGGTAATGTCCCTTTTGACTGGGACTGAACCCAGAGGTTATGCCCTAGAAGATGAAATGATCTTCAGTTTCCCTTGTACATAACCAGGATTTGATCTGCAGTATGTCTGTGAATGTTCTCAGTCATCCAGGTCATATGATATCCAGAAGTGCAACTGGTCTTGCTGTAGTTTCTTGAAGACATGTTTACCTTTCACCTGAAAGGCCTCCTCAGTTCTGACTGACTTGTGGGGAGTTCAGGGGCATTCACTCCTTCAATGTCGCTAAGGTCACACGTGGAGGGCTAACTCCCTCAGGTCAAGACACAGCTCATATGAACAGAGAGGACAGTTTTCTTTTGAAAGAGTAGTGAGGGATGCTATGTCAGACTGGAGCAATCATCTCTCAACAGAAGGGTCAAGAACACCACTAATCAGCCGCTTACCACGCCGTCCTGACATCCCCTGCCAGGCAGTTTAAGACCGGTTCACACCTCGACTCATACGACTCTAAAGGGGTCAGTCAGTTCAGATGAAGTGCTTGTCGGATAGTCAAAAAGATGTGGTTGGACAACACTTTTTACAAACTACTTAAATTTAAGTATACCTCCTGACAGGAAATTGAAGGCACATTCACACGCCGACTCGTGACTCTAAGGCCCACTGCATGCCTCTCACGCTGGGCTCCGCAAACACACATGCGTGCTCGCCAACCTCCGCAATGATGAATGAAACATTGCGTTCTGCACCTGTGCCGACTGCACATGGTTCCTTGCTCCTTGCTCCTCCTGCACGGAGGAGAGTGCAGTGTATCTCAGTATATACACGTTAATTGTTGAAGATAGTGCGCATACAACCACAGAGGAGATCACGCGTAGGTTGCCGGACAAACCATGCTGAACGCTTAACAACTCTCACATGACTGCCATGTTGCAGCGATGTTGTGAACGACCCTACATAAGTTAAATGCCTGGCACTCCCAACCAGTCAGTCACACCTGAGGATGCCTTTCAGATGAGAGGCGAAATGTCTTGAAGAAATCTACTGCAAATCTATAGCACTTGCCTTTGATTTAGCACTTCTAGAGAACTGAAGAGGTCATCAAGTAAGAGCAAATGAATGATGCCTTGAGACCGTTAGGGGAAGACAGAGGTAGAGAAGCTAACCAGTAACCAGAGAGGTGTTGGTTTGACCCTCAAAAGCAGGGTTTGTTCAAGTGCCCGTAAGCCAAGCACTGGACCTCTAAAGAACTCCAGCTCCAGACTGATTTGAAGAGTCGTATCTGTGCAGGTCAGCGAGGGTTATGTTTGTGTATGAGTGATGAGACAAATGCCAGTGAAAGTTAAATGGCCGCTGAGTTTTTCTACCTCTAAAAGTGAATGAAGCTGATGGAAGAATGATGTTGTGACCACCCAACCCTCTGTTCACCTGCTAGTGAGTGCAAGCAGAGGTGAAGGCAACAAGGAGAGAAATTCAGGGCAAACCTGCTGGGACGTATAGCTGTGGATGTTACACTTCCAACCTCCCCCTTCCTTCCCTCAGTGGCAGAAGTATTACTGTGTGTTTAGTTGTGGTAAATGAAGCTATTTTAAATACTGTAATAAAAAAGAAATAATATATATGTATTTTAACAGATGTTTTCATCTTTCTCAGTGAGTTTTATGCCGTTAAAAATAGAGTACTGTATTTAAAATGAAATAAAGAAAAAAAAACTGCAGATGATGTCTAAATGTTTTATAAAAGATACGTTTAGATTTTGTATAAGATGTGATATTTTGTGTGATTTGTCTACACTGTTATAAAATGAGAAATTGAATGTACTGTGACTGCCAACAGGAATACAATTGAATAATTGATTAATTAATGAATAAATAAACTATTGAAATTCTGGAACATGCTCACTTGTTCAATGTCTTTTTTCCCCGACTACTACACAGTTACAGGTAATTATACCATTATGAGATGATATGATGTAGCTTTCACATACAATGAATTTGCCTTGGTATTTGGTGCATAACAATACAAATAGTAAGAGAAAATAAAAATAAAAAGCAAGTCATGCAAAATTCAGGAATCATAAATATGTAGCGTGATAAGGAGCCTGATGGTGAATCATTTTTACATCTTTCATTGAGAAATAATTCACCTCCACTAAAGTGTGGGACAGCCATGGTCTCTGCCATGAAACAAGTCTCTGCTGAGACTCAAGGATGACGTTTCCCAAAACATCATGTTATCAGCATGACCTCCGAGTCATAAAACATGACCCACCAGGACTCAGGGATGACATTAAAGGAAAGCTAAGTGACAATTGCCCAATTTACAACAGGCCTGTAGTAAACTAGCCTAATACTCCCACATTCCAGAATATGGGCTGAAGATTCAACACTCTGAACTCTTGACACAAGAACAAAGGGACTGACTTTGCCATGCTGAAGTAAATGTATATTAATGAATATGCTATGTTTAACTAACCCTCTGAAAGGTGCTGAAGTTTAACATGCTGATTTTGATGCAGGTAAAATGGCAACTGAACCAACAGGAATGGTTTACACCTATCCACTAATCCAGTTAAAGATAAAGATGGGATGTCTGGTTTTGTTTAATAGCTAATGAAACAGGAAATGTGAATATGCCTTTACATAACAAGTAAATTGATCGTTGTAAGCTTGTAATGAAATAAGATTTAAGCTTAAATGCCTGATACGATCTCTGAGTGCCAATGTGTCTGTGTGGGGGTTAGCCCTTCTTCCCCCCTCCTCTTCTACATTCCTTTAGCAGAGATCAGAAGATGACCTGTAGTAATTCTATTTTACTTGTTTCATTTGCTATACCTATGGAGATAGATATATGTAGATATACATATAGAGATCTATGTGCATCTGTTAAGTTTATGTGTCACTGAATTGTTAACAGATTCTCCAATTGTGACACACACACACACACACACACACACAACATGTGTTTGTTTTCTTCTCCTCTTAGGAGACAGACAGAGACCTCTCTGTGATCAAAGGAACCCTGGTTTATATTCAGTTTACTGTGATTCACTCATTAATTACCCTGAGCCACCCCTTAGTTATGCTGCTATAGGCCTAGACTGCCGGGAGACTTCCTATGATGCACTGAGCTCCTCTCTCCTCCTCTTCCTCTCCATCTGTACGCCCTCATATCCCATCAATGCTTGTTACTAATTCAACTTCTTCCCGTAGTTGTGTGCTTTCTCTCCCCTTTCTCTCTCCTTCTGTTGCTTTCTGCAGGTGTTTCTGCCTCCGGAGCTGTGGAGTCTGGATCTATGGTTGTGGTCACCTGCTGCCCCCGTGTTCCTCCTCTGCACCCGCTGCTGCAGTTGCTGCTATTATTATTAGTATTGCTGCTATAATGTTGCTCTTAGTGTTGTTTCTGTTGGTGTTAACATCCATACCATTACCACAACCATTGCGTTACATCTCTGTGTGAAACTGTGTTGTGCTGCTGTATGTTCTCTTTCCTCCTGCTCTCTCTCTCCCGCTCCCCCCGTCCCCCTTCAACCCAACCGGTCGAGGCAGATGACCGCCCACCTAGAGCCTGGTTCTGCTCGAGGTTTCTGCCTGTTAAAAGGGAGTTTTTCCTTGCCACTGTCGCATAGTGCTTGCTCATAGTGGGAACTGTTGGGTCTCTGTAAATATAAAGAGTCGGTCTAGACTTGCTCTACTCGAAAAAGTGCCCTGAGATAACTTTGTTATGATACGGCGCTATATAAATAAAACTGAATTGAATTGAATTGAATTAATTCGCTGTGCATATAGGTACACATATGCATATATCTACAGACATATATGGTAAATATGTTTGTGTGTTGTTATAATAACATGTTGTGTATAATTGCCATTTAAACCTGGTTTAACTCTGTCTATGACTGCCTTTATAAGGTGTTTGGTATCGTTCTGCAGCAGAGAATGCCACGCTATTAAATATGGAAGCATTAGACATGTAATCAACTTTATTACCTAAATTAATTCTTTAGAAAGAAATTGGAACAAAGAAATTAGTAAGATAGAATAGATCTAGGGTGGGTGGAGTAAAGTTTCGCGCCGTTGACATCGGACAGCGATTTACAGAAGACTACAAAGCAAGAAGACACCCTAAGATCACTCTCTTACGCTTTCTCTCTGCCCTTCTCTCTTGACCCTTACAACTCTCTCTGATTGACTAATCTGCCTCGTCCCGGGCGAGCGGGCCGCTGGCCTGTTCGTCCGGAGACCTGCGCTTGGCTCTGCCCTTTAGAGCCTATACAGAGCGGGCCCAGAAGACTGCCCGTCAGTGGCATCCATGCCGCACAGAACATGCTGAAGGCATGAAGACTTTGAAAGCAAGAACTGTCTGAAAGAAGACCTCTGTGTTCTAACACAACAAAAGGTAGAACTGAAGAAACTCTGAATCCTGCACACCCCAGCCAAGTGAGGTGTGTGAAGATGTTATAATTCCTCTGCCTGCTGACAGAGAGAGAAACCTCCGATTCAAGCCAAATCGCAACGTGGGATGGAAATCGCCCCAAAAATGTCGCCACGTGGGAAAGAGCACACCCAAGGAGGCCTGAACGCTCCAGAACGGGCTCACAGGAGAAACGTCTCCCTCCTCCCTTCCAGAGCAACCTCTCTCCTGGCTATCTGAAGTATCAGGTGAAACTTTACTTTTCCTGTGATAGTGGGCTTGATGCTATAGATTACCTGAAGTAATTTAGCATTAGACCAAGAATATAATCTCCCTTCAATATAAATCATGATAAAGAATCGTATCGCTTCCTAATAACCTCTCAGCTGCTGAACGATGCATTAAGGTGATTTCACTGGTCAAATCTTAAGTTTTACCCACCTAATGGTTTCCTGTGTTTATAAAGATAACACAGCTTTCAAGATGATTATTCACTGCGTCATCTGGTATAAAATGGTCCTCTTTTCATGCTTTAATTGTCTGTTGTTGTATTCAAAATTTCATTCATGAATTTATTAATTGTTCATCGCTGTATTCATTGGATTTGTTCGTGGTTGCATTTATTCATTCATTTGTATGTCTAGTAGTTATAGTTGTGTGTGTAGTTAGCAGTTTAATAAACCTTTCATTTATAAAGAACTTGATTGCTAAGTGGTTTGTGTGTATTAAGTATTAAGGTCACTGTACACGAGTCAAGAACTCTGTAGCAACCTTTAGACTGAGACTGAATTAATTCATTGGCTCTTTTTTCCCTTTTTCAAGGGTGATGCCCCGAGGTGAATTTAATGTCAGTTAAATACTGTTATTTATTATTAATATTGATTATTTCTGATAGCCGGAGTTGAGTGTCATAGCTCTACTTCAATTTGTACACATGTGTATTAAGGCCCATGTATTTGGTGCTGCTGTGTGAGACTAATACCACTACAAATATAACATAGACAAATTTACAATAAAACATATGAAAAAGATTTAGATTTAGATGTATTGTCCCAGAGGGAGATTTGTTTTCACAGCCAGTACAACACAGCAACATACAGATATACACAGCAACACATGGATATAGACAGTACATAAAATCTTCATCATACATCCCAGCTCACAGCAGTGTCAGCGTTTGTCCAGGGCTGCTATGGCAGGAGGGACAGAACTCTTCTCCATTTTAAAGTCCTGTATCTATAAACAGATGGGGGGTGCATTTAATAAACTGTATGTATTTGGGGAGTTCATGGCTGAGATTTCCTTTGTTAAAGTCGCAGAGGACAATAACTAAGGAGTCCGGGTTTGTCCGGACCACTCACAGTATCTGCTCAATGAGCATGCACAGTGCCTCCTGCACGTTGGCCTGTGGTGGAATGTAAACACCGACCAGTATGAAGGGCATGAACAGCACTGTCACTGTCATATCATTACACCAGCCACTGTTAGTGTAAAAACGTTTTGCCTGAGAGTTCTGTGTCGCGATCCGCTCTGAAGAGGAAGCCTTCCAGCTGCAGCGCAGAGTCCAGTATCGATCCACACGGCTACGTTTCTGTGAAGCACAAAGCGGAAGATGAAGAAGAAGAAGTCTCTGGTTTCCTCACCAGCAGCTGAAGTTCTTCCAGTACAAAAGCAGAGCTACAATCTCATAGATGAACAGAAGATGGTGCTACTGGTTTACTGTGTGTCAGTACAGGATGGCATGTTTTAAATCGATGCACAGCTGGTGATAGAGGCAGCAATACAAAATGTATTGCAGCACCAATAGTTATAACACCATGATCCATTGTGGCTTAATCTTTTGTAGACAATGACAGTGCTGAATTCTGAATTAAAATATGACTTAGCCTACTTTATATTCTATTTTCAAAAGAGCATAAACAAAGAAATATAATTTTGTACATATCCAGTATCTGAAATTACACTCAACATTACTCAGCTTAACACGTATCGTAATGACCTGAGTGGGAATAATTTATTGCAGTGACATCAGATCCATATTTCATCATCAGTCACAAACCCAGTAGGTTTAATACATTTCCTCCAGTGGTGGAAAGTAACTACTCAATTACAGTTTTGAGGTACTTGTACTTTACTAAAGTATTTGCATTTTATGCTGCTTTATACCTCATTTCTACTCCACTACACTTATCTGACACCTGTAGTTACCAGTTACTTAAGATTTTACATTACAATACATAACCACTCACAAAACGAGCAGTGTCCTTCAGATGTCTATGAGTCCCCTCTACGACTCTCACATGGTTTCATTTAAATAATTACTGAAGGCCCATAGAGGTACAATTATCTAATATTTCACAAAAAGCAAAGATTAGAGAAAAGAAATATACAAATGTGTGTTTAAGAACAGTTTTTCTTCTTTCCTCTCCCATTAATCATCTCATGACTCCCCAGATTTGTCTTATGACCATCTGGAGGGGCCCGACCCCTAGGTTGGGGACCACTGGACTAAACTAGCTAACTTTATATAAAGTGCTTCAAACTAGCTAACTGTCTAAAAAGTAGTTCAAACTAGCTCCACCTCGAGCAGCTAAAATGCTGCTCTAACATTGATGCATCAATAATAATAATCTCATATATGATCATTTACTTTTACTTTTGATACTTTAAGTACATTTTTCCAATAATACTTATGTACTCTTACTTAAGTGCACTTTTAACTGCAGGACTTTTACTTGTAATGAGGTAGTTTTACATTGTTGTCTTGGTACTTTTATGTAAGTAAAAGGTAAGTAAACAAATCTTAAATAAAGGTTTTGAATGCTTCTTCACCACTGATGGCCTCCAATAATATAAAGCCCAATATTTAGCCCAATGAGAAAAAAAAGTTTAGTATGCCCGAAGTCTTATTGAAAGTTGACGTCTTCTAATGAGATGTTTGGAAAGGTAAAGATCAGATGACATTCTTCTGGTGTAGAAGTGGATCTGTGAATTTGTTTCACAGTTTTACAGTCTCATAACTTTTGTTCTATCAAGTCTACCTAAAGATATGAAATGAGGAGTTTTTTGATGAAACATGGGAGCACATGGCAGTGGTGGAGAAAGCACATTTACACAAGTACTGTATAATAGTGAGTATTTCATTTTTCTGCTACTTCATACTTCTATTCCACTGCATTACAGAGGGAAATATTGTCCTTTTTACTCCACTTAATTTTATGACACCTGAAGTTTCTAGTTATTTTGTTCATTAAGATTTTGCATTCAAACCATATGAACAGTTTGTAAAATAAGATGCATTGTTCAGAGCACAGAATGTGCCTTTTGAGTTAATGTCATCTTTAATTGAGTCTTTTATGTTTTGTTTTAAAAAAAAAAGGGACAAAATCTGCCAAAGCTGTAAGAATATTAGCCTGTTTTAATGCCAATGAACTTGTTTCAAGTAATTTCTAAAATTACACTTTTCATAATTATAGTGTAGCATTCTTGTTTCAAGCTACAGAAATCCATGTCTGGAGCATTGTTAAAACAAGTCTATTTTAAATTAGAAACAAAAATATCCTCACTGCAGCAACAGATATTTTCATTTGTTTAAAAAAAGGTTTGCAGGACTCAATCATATAATATATACATATATATATATATATATATATATTTTTTTTTTTTTTTTTCTTTCTTTTTTTTTTTTCTTTTGCATAATTGAATACTTCTTCCACCACTGACAGATGGGGTGCTCGTTTCCAATTTTAGATCACTATTTCATTTGACTTACTGTGGCCAAGCCCTCATTACAGTAACTTGACAAGGAGGAATTAAGCCTGGGCAGACCTTTATCATGCAAGTTCAACCTCTGCTTCCCACTTCAAAATACCCACTGCAAACACCTCTGAGTATGCTTTAGCTGCCCTCACAGAGAAAGAAAGATGCTGACTGGATTCAATACGGCACTGAGAGGCAATGAGATGTCTGAATTATTGTCACTTCATTCTGAATAAGTTAACTCAATGAGAGAGTGTTTACCAGTGACTATTTTAATTGTTCAGCCCACCATCCCAGTGATTCTGCGTCTGCAGTATCCCTCTCACATGTGAGGCCTCAGGGAGCCTATAGGGAACTCACAAAACATCACGACCTAGAATTTAGTTTACTATACCAGTGGTTTCTAAAGTCAGAACCAGGGACCTGCAAGGGTCCTAAGGGATTTCATTAAACAAGAATCAAAAGATCCAATAGAAGAACTCCAACTGTAACACCTCTTCATTGGTTGTCTGTATGTTTTAAACTAGATTTTAAGAATGTAATGATCACCTTTAAGGCCTGTATGGCATTGGGTCCTAACTGTATTTCTGGCATGCTAACCCCACATGAGCCAGAGTGTGGCCTGAGATCCTCTGGTTTGTCTTTGTTAGTAGTTCTCAGATTTGCTGACTTTCTATGCATTCATTTCTATCTTTGTTTTTTAAACTGTCCTTACCCCACATGCATGGTAGCCTTTTTTTCAGCACAAACTCAGCTATAAGTCTGACTTCACATTTTGTGCCAGGAACCCAAAATACAAGGAAAATGACACAGGTGCCTATAAAAACGTACAAATCTTTTGTGTTAATCACTCAAAAATATTATTATACAACATATAAAGGTTGTAAAACATATTGTTTCACTAGTTATACACACAAATACAGCAGAAAAATATGAGAAATAAAACTATATTTACATGTAAAGAGATTGTATCCAAACTTTTGTGCCTTTTTCATTTAAAGTCTATGTATGGTCATTTAAATCACTGAAAATATTTAAAATTTTATAATTCACAGTTCACACGCATTTAATGGTCTACAGACAAAGATGATGTAAGCCACACATCAGCACTCTGAGCTGGTCATCTATATAAAGTATGTTCCTATAGATAAAACATGCTCAGTGGATTCAGACTCCTGAGGCTGATTATACTTCTGTACTACAGCGTTGTACTGCTACTTCTACCAGAGTACTTCTTCCACCACTGGCTATATCTTCTAAAATATGAGCCGAGTCTTCATCATGCTTCATCTGAAGCCAGACAGAAAGTGGGCGGGACACTGGGACATCAGCCAATCAGCGCCACCTCAGTCAATAGCACAACTGGCACTAACCTGGAAACTGGCGTGCCCAGGTTAAGTGACTCGTGAAGCTGTATTGACTTTGTCCGTTGGCAGTTTGTGCAGTTCAGCCTGACAGAGTTTCAGGTACACCGTTAGTGTAAATGAACAGCTGCTCGGCGTCAGCAGCGTTCAGGAGCTCAACCTCTGAAGGACCGACATGAAGCTGACGGACGAGCGGCTTTGGTCGCTGTTTAAGCGCCACTGGCGGCAAACTCTCACCTACTGGAGTGTGTTCTTTAGCTTCGGTCTGTGCATCGCCTTCCTGGGACCCACCATCCTGGACCTGAGGTGTCAGACCCAGTCCACACTGCAGCAGATCACCATGGTCTTCTTCTCCCAGCAGTTCTTCCTGTTGGTGGGCAGCAGCATGGGAGGACTCTTTAAGAAGACGTGAGTGTGATTAGTGGACACTGAGTGGGATGTTACCCGTACTTACATACAGACATTACTTAAAATTCACTGACACTCAGCAGTTTATTGACCTTATCATGTCTAAAGGAATGTAATATTCCTACAGTATTCCTATTACTAATTGTGTCTGTGGTACTTCACAGGAACTTTGCAGTCATCATAGTATGCTCTATTAATCTAACAATGTTCCTAAATCATCTAATAATACCTACAAATATTGGAAGGTTAAATGATTATATAATTTGTTTAGGATCCTGGAGACCCCAGGCCCCTTTTAACAGCTCAAAAACACATGCATACCTAATATTGTTTTATCACCTTGATACTTCATTACTTTTCCTCATTTTATGTTTTTAAACATAACTTTATACTGAAGGTATATTTAAGAGGTCCGCTACAGAAAATGAAGCTTCTGTATGGGGTCTCAGAGACCCCAGCTGGCTGAATACAATGGACTTACACATGATCTATATCTGTGAAAATGTCTGTACTATATACACAAATCCCAAATAAGTCTATTTAGATTTCACTTGTTGGAGTTTTATAACAGTTTGTTTATATGAGTTCTAACAAGAGTTTGATTGTATTCTAAATTTGACTGGCAAATCTGCAAAATTCAAATTTCAGGTCTGTGCCGTTACCTCACATAGGCTACAGTATTTAGCAGCCAGCGGACCATGACCTGAAGTGCAAATGTGAGCGTGAGTGTGTGAAGTGGATAGGAACATGTGTGGGGACAGGTGTTTTTGATACATACACAATTCTTTATGTATTATCTTAGCTTGAGACTGAAAATATCCCTCCTTTGTCACACATCAGCTTTTTGTTAAATGAATATTGTTCCATTTCATAGACACGTTTAGTCTGCCATCTACAAGCTCTGTCAGATAGAGTAATTGCACTCTATCATCTCATTATCCTAAAATAAAGAGCCTACAGCCATGCAAACGGCACTGTGAGGCTGTGCTTTGAGCTAAATGCTAATGTCAGCATGCTAACATGCTCATAATGAGAATACTAACATGCTGTTGTTTAGCAAATGTTTACCATGTCCACCATCATAGTTTTGCATGTTAACATGCTAACATTAGCTAATTAGCAGTAAACACAAAGTACAGCTGAGGCTGATGGGAATGTCATTAGTTCTGCAGGTATTTGGTCATAAACCAAAGTATTGGACACATTAACATGTTGACCTGATGATGGTGCTAGATGAAAAGTCAGAGGATCACCAAAGTTATTACAGTTCATCCTGAGGGGGACATGAATGTGTGTGGCACAATCCATGGCAATCCATCCAATAGTAAAATTCCGAGGATCACCAAAGTCAGTAGGATTCGTCATCTGGGGACCATGAATATCTGTACCAGATTCTGTGCCAATCCGTCCTGTAGATGTTGAGATATTTCACTGGATTAGTGAGAAGTACTAGTGGCACTAGAGGAAAGGTCAGGGGATCGCCCAAGTCAGTAGGATTCATCCTCTAGGGACAATGAATGTTTGTACAAAATCTTATGGCAACCCATGGAATAGTTGTTTCAATCAGGACCAAAGTGGTGGACCAACACAATGTTGGCCGGTTGGTCATGAGTCATGCTGCTAGCATGGTTAAAAATCACATGACTGGCTGATTGGAGTGCAGATCTCAGAGCTATGTGGTGTTGATGCAATGTCTTAACCTTTGGGAAGCTTCATACTGCTGGACTGAGTCCTGTAGACTGTATTTAACTTAAACACTGCTTTAAAAGTGTTTAATTCACAATAGGGTTGACACTCTTTTGTGATATGAAGTCCCAGCTCAAATCATATTAAGTACTTCCTAACTGATGCAAGATACAGTATGTGGGAAAAGCTCTGTAAGGGAGAAATGCTCTTTATTTCTTACAAACGGGTTTACAGTAGAGCATAAAGGTTCATTACATTAATCACCTCTCGTGATTACTGCCACTGTACTTAATGTTTTTGTAGTCCCATATCACAGGCTCTGGGTGAAATGTCCCCTCAGCAAACTAAAAGTTATCTAGGATAAGGTTAAAAGGAGAGTGGAAAGTTGGCAGGAAAGAAGGGGAATACAAGGTGAAGATAATGTGGAGGTGTACTGCTGCTGGACGCCTGTGATAAACCTACGGGGTAAATAAAAGTTGGTGGAGCAGCAGACCATCAAGGTGACTTTACTGGAACGACAAGCTGGAAATCCCCTGTTTGACAGTACTGGTTAGCTAAATCACTGACAACTTGCATAAGAATAAGGTTTGTAAGTAAAGGTTAAGAATATGTTGAAAAAAGCAATCATTCAAACTAAAACTCTGCCTTAAATATTCACTTCTCAACGAGTGTCTGAATGTATTTTACAGTCTGAATACTCCGCATAATGCTGTGGGGGTTGTCTTCTCTTTCTTTGTCTTCTCCAGACTCCTGTCCTCCCTGTCATCCCTCCTCTCCTGCACTCTCATCATCTCGCTCGTGTTTGCCATCATACCGTTATGTCACCACGTGGTACTATTGTCCATCGCCATGGCGCTGGCTGGCAAAGCTATGGGGGTGATTGACACCATAGCCAACCTTCAGCTGGTGAAGCTGTACCAGAAGGACTCCGCCATCTTCCTGCAGGTCGGAGGAGGATATAAAATATGTACTATATAATAACATATTATAGTTTATTCTGGTTAATTGACTTTATTGATGAAGTAACAATAGGTCAAATGACTATAACCTATTTTAGTTCATTGATTTGCTTTACTATCAGTTTGGTTTAGTCGCAGTGCCCATCAGGAGACCAAAACAGAGCCAAAAGGAGTGAATAGTCGACTTACGTTCATCAAGTCACCAGAAACATGACTCCAAGTTTTAAATCTCTGCAGGTTCATTTGAAACATTGTCATAAAGATATCAGCCGCTTTAAGAAAGAAGTGTTCAAAGTGTCTTAAACTTATTTTTGCTGAAAAACAAACAAACAAAACTTGTTGGATATAGTTGTTGGAACTGTTGACCTCTAAAAGATAGAAAATGAATAATCTCTAAAGATTAATTCTAAAATTAGATTTCCTAATTTTCTTTTGAAATGCTGTTTCTATTCTCTCCAATAAACTCAATAGTAATAGCAAAATGTTTTTTTTTAATAGTTTTTTTTTACAAAATGAACTACCACTTTACACTTTACACTTTAATATCTTTCATCTCACAGTTTCCACTTCTAAACCAGTCGCACATTATCTTTAAGATTTTATTATGGCATTTTGTTTTATTGGACAGTTTACAGTATAGATATAGACAGGAAATATTGGGAAAGAGAGAGGGGTATGACATGCAACAAAGGTTCCTGGGTGATATCAAACCAGGGATGCTGCGGTTATATGGTATGCGTCTTAACCACTAATCTTATGGGATCTGTGTTCACGTCTCGCCCTAGGCCTTGCATTTCTTCATAGGCCTGGGAGCACTGGTCAGTCCACTGGTGGCTGATCCTTTCCTGGCAGAGGACAGCTGTATCCTGGGTGCCAACTGGACCGCCAACTCATCCTCAGACCTAGAGCACCTCCGCAGCAGCCTGGCCGGGCACGGAGCAGCTCTACACAACATCTCCCAGTATCCTTTGCACACCGAAGGTGTAGTCATCACCAGGGTGTCGTATGCTTTCTGGATCATGGCTCTTATCAATGTGAGTCAACATTACATGTGTCATATGACTGACGACAGAAATGTATACAACTCAAATGTTTATTGTGAATGGGTAGATGACAGTGATTCTTGCAGCTAAAGCCAGGAGTCTCTTCTGCTGAACAATATTAATAGTTTCTCTGTCCAGTTTGCATGTTTTGCCTTCATGTGTGTCCATGTACATGCATTACAGAATGGTTACGGTTTGTTACAACTGGGGTCTTGTTTTTTGTAGTTTGGCCATAATTTCTGTTGGTAATATTAAGTTTGTACTTAGTGAAGTAATTGCTGAGATCTGAAAACATGGCGACATTGCTACAACAAAGTCCAACAGGGCAAGAAACAGTGAGGCTGTACTTTATAGGCACAGTGGAGCTTCGAGCTAAATGCTAACATCAGCATGCTAACATGCTCACAATGACAATGCTACTGTAATATGCTGATGTTCAGCAGGTATAATGTTAGTTTTTCTAATTAGCACTTAACACAAACCACAGCAGAGGCTGATGGGGATGGGAAGTTTTGCAGGTATTCTGGTCATAAACCAAAGTATTGGACAAATAAAAAGTTTACTTGACGGTCGCGCTAGATGAAACTCTAAAAGCTTTAGCTGCGTTTACAGTCGTTGTGTGTGGTAATGATTAACAGTTTATATACAGTCAAACAAATGCAATTGTTTTCATTGTAACATTGAAAGGCAAAGTGTTTAATTAAATGTAACATTTAAACATCACTGTATAATTTGCTGGCTTCTTGGACCTGAAGGCCAACAAGAAAAAAACTTTTTTTCTGGTGAGGCTTTGCAGAAAATAAACTTTTTTTTGTCTCATAATCATACAATTTAGGTATCCCATGACTGGATTTCCCATGCAGTGTTGCACATGGAAATGACCCAAATGGAATTAAGTGATATAATAAAATTTCCAAACAGCATTACTCAGAATTGTTTTCAGTTTTGTCCTTTTCATAATTATTTCCATATCTTCAGATGGCTATAAGCCTCCATATTGCCTCTCAGATAAGGAGATAAGCTCCCCCCTCAGCAGAAATACCTCAGTGTTTTTCTGTTTGAACTGGATCTGTTTCAAGCAGAGGACGAGATAAGACAGCATGGATTCTACTTTTATGAGGGGAGAGTCACAATTTGAATCAGCTGACAGGAAGTGTTGACTGTTAACTTGGTTAACAATAGCCTCTTTGTGTTTGTGTGTGTGTGTGTGTGTGTGTGTCCTGGCAGCTCCCTGTGCCAGCAGCAGTGCTCTCATTGATGTACCATGAAAGACTGCTGCCTTGCTCCAGCAGCAGTCCACATCTGCTCAGCAGAGACTCTCTGTCCAGCTCGAGCCCCACTGGGGACAGCGGTCAAGGTAATGCATGTATGAGTGTGTTTGTGACCAATATATTCAAATGAAATGACAGCCCCCTCAGCATCCCTGTCTCTCCAGGTCACAGGAGTTTATTTGGTTGCTGTAACCTTGCCAAACTCCGGGGTCGCCCTGCTACTTTCTTCATCATCCACGCTCTGGGCGGGGCCATCCTCTTCATCACTGATGGGATTATAGTGAGACTTCCTGCTAAAACTACACACGGACATTTAACACTATACTCTATGCCCGGAGTTTTCAAACTGTGAGGCATGTGGCGGGTGCAGGAGAGTTGCGGGGGGGCACTGAGGGAGAGATGTGAGGCAAAGGTCAGAAGTTGGAGCTGCAGCAGAGGCTGTGACACTCAGCTCATGGAGGCAGTTAGGCTACTTAAAAACCCTTGCCTCAATTTGTGGCAAAAATTTCACTCTTTCTCTGAGTCCTAACTCAGACATGATACCCATATTTTAAAGTTCAGTGTGAGTTACACGTTCTGAGGACATCATTATCTCTGATGTCCATCGTGTATAAACACCCATAAATCCGGTTAGAAATCATAGAAAAAACACTTTCCTTATAACTGCAGAATCCTCCTGTTTTTAAGTTTTCTTCAGTATCACAGTAATCCAGTGATAGTTGTCTGTACATCCATGGGTACACTGCAAACAGGAGCTGCTGACAGCTCATTCAGCTCACTGCTAATGGAGACAGTTTGCCAAACTGGAAACAAATATAGGCCAAAAAAAACAAAACAGGGCTCAAATTGTTGCCCACAGTACAAACAATCTCTATGGCAACATTATACCTGTATACATCCCCCAAAGCATTGTGGGAACAGTAGTTCCAAAACTTAGAGCATGATTATCAGTTATTTACTAAATAGAAGAAAGACCAAGAATAATTACAGTAGTGATGCAGTTTTGTCTGAGGGGGACCTACAAGGTGAGAATTGAATACCTCTGCTCTGTGCTAACCTCCTGGTGTGTTTCTTGTCCTGCAGGGCTCCTACGCTGGCTTCGTCTACACCTATGCGGTGTCCCCTCCTCTCCTGATGGGTCATAAGACTGCAGGCTGTCTGGACAGTATATTCTGGGCCTCCATCACAGTGGGAAGACTGGCTTTCATCTACCTGTCCTACAGATACACACCACCCAGGCTGCTCACCTTCAGTCTGGTATGAACACACATTTAAAGGACAAATCCACCTTACAGTGAATACAGCAGCTGACATCACAGTGTAATGAGCATAGAGCTCAACAGGTGAACATGGTTTTAATTGCAAGCGCCTACTACATACTACCAAGGAACATAATACTGCTTCTCATAGCAGTATGCCATATAAAACTGTCAAATCAATTTATTTTGCAGTATGCTAGGCCAGGCTTAGCCGGTTTCCGGTCCAACTGCAGCACCTCAGTCCTCTCTCCTCAGGCCCCTCATTCATTCATTCATATCTGAATATGATATAGCAATACATGCACACAATCAGTGACCAGCTATAGCATAACTAAATGACCACAGACATACTAACTTGCAAGATATCTAACAGTATATAATAATAATAATAATAATCAGGAAATTGAGAAAGAATATTGTATGGTATATTAGTTATATAGTTAGTTGCTGATCACATGTCTTAAGTTTATTAAACAGCATTGGTTGGAAAAGCTAGATGCTGGTGACTAATGAGCTACCACAGGATGTATGCAGTAAACTGCAAGCTAATGTTAGCTAATTCGCTAACCTCTATGGGAAATTATAGTAGTAAGCTAATAGGCTAGCATTCGGATCAGTAGTGTCCCTGCCTTTACGAAAGTCGGAACAAACTTTTAAATGAGGCCTTGTAGATCTGATCTGAGTGAAGATTTAGCAGCTGGGTTGCTTATTTCTCGCCTCAGATTTGTTCAGAAACAGATTTTGGTGACTGCTGAGGTGAAATAAGTGAAACTTTATGTAACGTTAATGGCAAACCACCGCCAGCGCTTTGCTTTGTGGGAAACATTAGGTGAGGTAGACTGGTCTGATGCGTACTGGAGATTTCTTTGGAATCAGTACGACATCCAGGTAGTTTTGGCATACTGCAGATTTAGCTTTTGTTTGCATACTACATGCTACATTATGGCCAAATCAGTTCAGACTGCTGGTATAGAAGGTGGTTTCGAATACAGCCCATCATTTTATGTTTTTCCCACACTGATTTGTGTGTCACACTGAGCAGGAATTTATAGAGCAACAGAGCTCACGCACAGCTGTCGTATGATAGTTCTAACCCTAAACAGGGTGGCACATGACAGGATTAGGTGGCATCATTCACAGGAGGATGTCGTAGGTATACAGACAGGATCTTTAAGCCAAACAAAACTGCTTTGTCATACTCAACACTTGATTTAGGCAATGTAAGACCAGCTGAATATTATCATCTACTGGATTTCTCTGTTTGTCTTTGTCAGCCTCTGTCTCTCTTTTTGCCTCTTTCTCTCACTTACGCTCATTTTAGTCAAATTTAATTCAGTCACAGAATTGTTGCCTTGACCTCCAGTGTGATTACACGCAATGTACTAGTTATTTTGCCCAAAGTATCACTGTGGCAGCTACTACAACAACAACAACAACAACAACAGGATTTTGAACTGAAACCCAACATACTCCGTGCTCATCTAATGAAAGCCCACAGAGTGTTGTGTATTGGTGTAAATAATACTTTCATTAATAATAATTTATTAATTCGTAAGATAAAACACTACATTATCTATAAGCTAATTAATACATGTACAAGTAAATGTAGTGGTAGGGTCATGAAATATTTCTAAGTGCCTTATGTCCATCTGTTACAAAGCTCTGCCCTCTAGTGGTCTGAAAGGTGAACAGCACTTAAGGATAACACTTCAAGAATATAAGCATAATGAAGGTATGACGCTGAAAAGACCCAGGAACTGATTTCCTTTGTCCATTGTTGGCTAATATCTTCTTGATCAATCAAATTATTAATGGTGATCAACAAGCATTGATATATTGTTAGTGCCAGGCATATTTAGGGCTTTGTGCACTGACTGTCTTCAGCTCCAAAATAGCTCAGTTTAGCTCCTGTCCTGACTGAAGAGGTTTCTGGTTTGGCTCTCAGGTTTTCAACGTCATGTGTGTCTTTTACCACGATGGTTTGCACTGTGTCCCAGCAGCAGCTGATGCTGAAGCTGACTGGGACATTTCTGTGTGAAGTTTTGTGCTCACATGGGTTTCCTCATGCAGATGCAAGTTCAGGACATACTCCTGCATTTGCCTATTGATGTTCTTTTTTGGATGATGGAATGAATGTAGACAGGGTTACTGGAATTGTTTCCCTTGAGATTTATGATCTCTTTTGTTTGGGCCAGATGGACTGACAACTGTATGAAGCTTTGAGTATAATCTTTGTGCCAGAATACATCAGTTGGGAGAGAGTTAAATGCATTAGAAGCATTGTTTTGTTATAATTTTGTCAAAATGTTGTTTTGCTTATCACTTGAGAGCCACCATAAAATTGTCTTTTGTGCCGAAATATACAGCTCACCTGCAGAGCAGCAGACCCACACTAAACTAATAGTCACATGTTTGCCTGTAAGACTCAGGCAGGTCTATGAGCCACCGTACAATCTGCTTTTGAGCCAAATAGCTCAGTTGGGAGAGCGTTAGACTGAAGATCTAAAGGTCCCTGATTTGATCCTGGGTTTCGGCAGCAGGCGAGCTGTCTTTTAGAGACACATTGCAGTGATGGTTAGAGCAGTGGACTGGGGCCTTCTCTCCTCTAACACATCCATATTGGGGACATAACTCCTGCCATTGCACCTTTTGTACTCTTGGGACATGAACTAACGCAGTTTTTCTGGGTGTGTTTGCTTTGAGATTCTTCATGTGATTTTCTTTTGTTGGGGTCAGATAGATTGAGAGCTGTACTGAAGCTCTAATGAGTACGGCAGCCCTGAGATGCAAACCACAACATTTGAGAAAACAAATGAACAAAACACAACCTTATAGAGAACATGACATTTCAGAGGTAGACAGAAGGGCAAAGTGTGCTCATTTTTGTTATGTGGGTGTAAATACTGAGAGGTTGCACCATGTTCACAGTCGCTGACATGGTTCATCAACTCGCTCTCTTTCGCTTGTTTATTCACATTCTCTCTTTTTGGGCCAGAAACTATGTTGAGGAAATTTATCAACAAATCAAAAAAAAAACCCAAATCAGCAATCAGGTCCAGTGTAGCACACAGCTGCGTTTTAAACCATTTGTGCTAGTCAGATGCTAAGAGACAGAGCAACAACCCTCTAATGATGTGTGGAACGTTGATGTTTCTGACATGTTAAAATCTTTCAAGTGTTCTGCTTGTCACCTGTGGGCCACCGTAGTGTTGGGTTTTGAGCCGAAATAGCTCAGTTGGGAGAGCGTTAGACTGAAGATCTAAAGGTCCCTGGTTCAATCCCGGGTTTCGGCAGCAGACGAGTTGTGTTTTAGGGACACATGGCAGTGATGGTTAGAGCACATCCATGTTGGGGTCATAACTCCTGCCATTGCACCTTTGTACTCTTGGGACATGAACTAAAGCAGTTTTTCTGGGTGTGTTTGCTTTGAGATTCTTCTTGGGTGTGTGTCTGCTCGTCTCTCTCACTCTCTGTTTAGGCACAACTGACAAATATGTGAAATAAGTAGGCTACTAATTTAAAAAACACAGAGGGGCAGGAAAATCAAAAGGGTTGGCAAGCAGGATGCATATTCTATCATTTATCAGTATCAGATAATTTATATCATGTATAATATAATATTTATATCGTTTATAATGTGTTTTCGTGGCAGATTCGCTCGCGGAGGGCGGATAAAATAGTTCAGACGCCGAAACGATCGCTGCAGAGCGTGAGCCGGCCTGCTGTGTGAACAGCCCCAATTCATTAACATGGGCGCTGAATGGAAGCGGGCAGCAATTCGCGGCGCTTCGGGGCACTTCGCGGCGCATCCGCCTCATCCGTAAACCCAGCGTTAGGGCCTCCTCGGGTGTGCTCGTCCCCAGTGTGCGAACTATACCATGGCTTTTGGGGGAGCTCAATTTTTTATGGGGGGGGGGGCGCTTGCGCGTGCCTCAAAGATAGGACTGACTGTAACTCTTGTTGCAAAGAAACATTAATAAAATCCAAACAAAAAACAATCAAATTTACTTGCAAAGCCAGAATTTGCGAGTAAACTTGATTGTTTTCTTTTTAATATATCTGTATGCTGGCTAGTAAACAGAGAAATGAATAGCGATTCGGCGCGCACACTGAGTGGGACAATATTTTGTTTTCTGATCTTTGATTTAAATTTCACAGGGTCAGCCTGTCAATCACCCCGCTCTCTGCCAACCACAGGAATGCATGGAATGTTGGTCATCCTGCATGCTTGTGGTTGGTGGAGCTGCGCTTGTTACTGTATTCACTGTTCAGTGTTGTGTGTTTTTCCTCTCTCTTAACGTGTGAGCCTTGATGGGGATGGGTTTGGCGCGGCTTTGGTGGTTTAATAATAAACCGTTTAATAATAATTCGTGAATTCGACTTTCGCCTCTGACTCGTATGTGGAAACATTACAATATTTTAGAGACCCCCCAAAATTTCATAAATCATGTTTTCAGGGGAGCTCATGTCTTATTAAGAGGAGCCAAGCTCCCCCTGGCTCCCCCGTAGTTCGCACCCTGCTCGTCCCCACGTGGCGACTCAACTCGAGACACTGGTCCGAACCATTTTGGGGCGATTTCCATCCCATGCTGCCATTCGGCTTGAATCGGAGGTTTGTCTCTCTGTCAGCAGGCAGAGGAATGATAACATCTTCACACACCACCACTTGCCTGGGGTGTGCCGAATCTTCTTCAGTTCTAACTTTTGTTGTGTTAGAACACAGAGGTGGACAGTCTTCTTTCAGACAGTTCTTACTTTCAAAGTTGGCTGGATGAGGCAGAGGGCCTTCAGCATGTTCTGTGCGGCTTGGATGCCACTGACGGGCAGTCTTCTGGGCCCGCTCTGTATAGGCTCTAAAGGGCAGAGCCAAGCGCAGGTCTCCGGACGAACAGGCCAGCGGCCCGCTCGCCCGGGACGAGGCAGATCAGTCAATCAGAGAGAGTTGTAAGGGTCAAGAGAGAAGGGCAGAGAGAAAGCGTAAGAGAGTGATCTTAGGGTGTCTTCTTGCTTTGTAGTCTTCTGTAAAAGGGGCGGCGATGTCCGATGTCAACGGTGCGAAACTTTACTCCACCCACCCTAGATCTATTCTATCTTAACTCATTTCTTTATTCCAGTTTCTTTTCTAAAGAATTAATTTAGGTAATAAAGTTGATCACATGTCTAATGCTTCCATATTTAATAGCGTGGCATTCTCTGCTGCAGAACGATACCAAACACCTTATAAAGACAGTCATAGACAGAGTTAAACCAGGTTTAAATGGCAATTATACACAACATGTTATTATAACAACACACAAACATATTTACCATATATGTCTGTAGATATATGCATATGTGTACCTATATGCACAGCGAATTAATGAGTGAATCACAGTAAACTGAATATAAACCAGGGTTCCTTTAATCACAGAGAGGTCTCTGTCTGTCTCCTAAGAGGAGAAGAAAACAAACACATGTTGTGTGTGTGTGTGTGTGTGTGTCACAATTGGAGAATCTGTTAACAATTCAGTGACACATAAACTTAACAGATGCACATAGATCTCTATATGTATATCTACATATATCTATCTCCATAGGTATAGCAAATGAAACAAGTAAAATAGAATTACTACAGGTCATCTTCTGATCTCTGCTACAGGAATGTAGAAGAGGAGGGGGAGATGCAGAAGAAGGGCCAACCCCCCACACAGACACATCGGTACTCGGAGATCGTATCAGGCATTTCAACTTAAATCTTATTTCATTACAAGCTATGATCAATTTACTTGTTATGTAAAGACATATTCACATTTCCTGTTTCATTAGCTATTAAACAAAACCAGACATCCCATCTTTATCTTTAACTGGATTAGTGGATAGGTGTAAACCATTCCTGTTGGTTCAGTTGCCATTTTACCTGCATCAAAATCAGCATGTTAAACTTCAGCACCTTTCAGAGGGTTAGTTAAACATAGCATATTCATTAATATACATTTACTTCAGCATGGCAAAGTCAGTCCCTTTGTTCTTGTGTCAAGAGTTCAGAGTGTTGAATCTTCAGCCCATATTCTGGAACTTGGGAGTATTAGGCTAGTTTACTACAGGCCTGTTGTAAATTGGGCAATTGTCACTTAGCTTTCCTTTAATGTCATCCCTGAGTCCTGGTGGGTCATGTTTTATGACTCGGAGGTCATGCTGATAACATGATGTTTTGGGAAACTTCATCCTTGAGTCTTAACAGAGACTTGTTTCATGGCAGGGACCATATCTGTATCACACTTTAGTGGAGGTGAATTATTTCTCAATGAAAGATGTAAAAATTATTCACCATCAGGCTCCTTATCACGCTACAATCGGACCACACGGGCCAGCCTTCGCTCCCCACACGCATCAGTGACCCTTGGCCGCCCATGACCCTGTCGCTGGCTCACCGGTTTTCCTTCCTTGGACCACTTTTGGTAGGTACTGACCCTGCAGAACGGGAACACCCCACAAGAGCTGCAGTTTTAGCCATCACAATTTGGCCCTTGTCAAAGTCGCTCACATCCTTACGCTTGCCCATTTTTCCTGCTTCCAACACATCAACTTCGAGGACAAAAGGTTCACTTGCTGCCTAATATATCCCACCCACTGACAGGTGCCATTGTAACGAGATAATCAATGTTCTTCACTTCACCTGTCAGTGGTCATAATGTTTTGGCTGATCGGTGTATATTTCCCTCTAACACATCCATGTTGGGGACTAAACTCCTGCCATTGCACCTTTGTACTCTTAAGACATGAACACAGGCAGTTTTTCTGGGTGTGTTTGCTTTGAGATTCTTCATGTGATTTTCTTTTGTTGGGGTCAGATAGATTGAGAGCTGTACTGAAGCTCTAATGAGTACGGCAGCCCTGAGATGCAAACCACAACATTTGAGAAATCAAATGAACAAAACACAACCTTATAGAGAACATGACATTCAGAGAGCACATTTTTTGAGCCAGAAAAGCTAGGTTACTACTATCTGAGTCATCTTAATAGGATGTTCACTACCAGATTGGTTGACAGAATAGAAAGAAGGGTAAATTGCGCTCATTTTTGTTACACGGGTGTAAATACTGAGAGGTTGCACCGTGTTCACAGTTGCTGACATGGTTCATCAACTCGCTCTCTTTCGCTCGTTTACTCACATTCTCTCTTTTTGGGCCAGAAACTATGTTGAGGAAATTTATCAACAAATCAAAAAAAAAAACTCAAATCAGCAATCAGGTCCAGTGTAGCACGCAACTGCGTTTTAAACCATTTGTGCGAGTCAGATGCTGAGTGACAGAGCAACAGCCCTCTAATGATGTGTGGAACGTTGTTGTTTCTGAAATGTCTCTGATTTATTTGAGATGTTGTTTTGCTTGTCACATCAGGGCAACTGTACCATCACCTTTTGTGCCAAAATAGCTCAGTTGGGAGAGCGTTAGACTGAAGATCTAAAGGTCTCTGGTTTAATCTTGGGTTTTGGCAGCAGGCGAGTTGTGTTTTAGGGACACATTGCAGTGATGGTTAGAGCAGTTGACTGGGGCGTGTCTCCGTATCCTACATGTGTTCACATAGGTTTCCCTCTAACACATCCATGTTGGGGTCATAACTCCTGCCATTGCACCTTTGTACTCTTGGGACATGAACTAAAGCAGTTTTTCTGGGTGTGTTTGTTAGAGAACATGACATTTCAGAGAGCATATTTTGTGAGCCAGACAAGCTAGGTTACTGTGTCATCTTAATAGGATTTTCACTAACAGATTGGTTGACAGAGTAGAAAGAAGGGGAAATTGCACTCATGTTTGTTCTATGGGTGCAAATCCTGAGAGGTTGCATCGTGTTCACACGCTAACATGGTACATCAACTCTCTCTCTTTCGCTCGTTCACTCCCATTCCCTTTTTTTTGGGCCAGAAAATTTGTTGAGGGAACCTAATCAACAAATCAAAAAAAAAAAACCAAAAAAACTAAATCAGCAATCAAGTAACTCACATTATCTCTTTTAGGGCCTTAAACTATGTTGCTGTTTTCTGACATGTCTAAATTTTTCAAGTGTGCTTGTCACCTTTGGGCCACCATACCATCAGCTTTTGAGTACGGCAGCCATGAGATGCAAACCACAATATTTGAGAAAACAAATCACAACCTTATAGAGAACATGACATTTCACAGAGCATATTCTTTTGAGTCAGACAAGCTAGTTTACTACTATCTTTGTCATTATAATAGGATGTTCACTAACAGATTGGTTGACAGAGTAGAAAGAAACAAACAAATCAGCATAACAAACAAACGAAACCATGTCTTGGCTATGAGTATGTACGAGTAGAAAAACGTACACGTTCCCCATTTCTTTTAGCATAGACGTTGTCAACACTAAAAGCAGCCTGGATGTTGTGTGTATTGCAGCCAAAAGCTCTTTTTACAGTGCCAAACATTTGTGATTCATGTGGGCAGGCACTGTCCTTTTTCCAAGTGTAAAATGATTATACATAGCTTTAATCATTTGATGAAGAGTATGAGCAAGTATGAGGGGTGCACACAACAGAATTATCTGATCCCTGCCCTGCTTTTTACTTCATCTATTTATCTGCTTACAGGTTCTGTTTATACTACATTATGTGTTCACAAGTTTGTATGTGTGTATAGTCTGTGTGTGTCATGTGTATGGCCCACGCAGACCATCGCGGTCATGGGTAGTACCTGAACCTTTAAGTGCTATGTTCTGGGCTTGCTATCCAAATGAGGAAAATATAATTTGTATAAACCTTCTTCCTGCTTCATTAATATCCAACTGTTAGGAATAAGGAAGTTAGTAGGTACCTCCTGTGGTTGGTAAAAGTTATGTTTTAAAATGTGATATTGTATTTTGTCTGTATTTTTCTGAAATTTTGCTCTTTTTTTGCACCTGATGGCCAACATAAATAAAAGATAATATCTCAGTTGGGAGAGCGTTTGGTTCAATCCCGGGTTTCGGCAGCTGATGAGCTGCAATTTTGGTGCGCATTTGCATTGTGGGTCTGTCTTGTCTTGTAGCAAGCGAAACTGATTGTGTTCTGTCTGCGTTCACATGGGTTTCCTCCCACACCATAACATAGGCATATTGGAGAAATTCCCCATCCTTAACAAAATGAATGCAGGCATTTTTTGCGAGAGTAGGCTGTGAGTGTTTGCTTTGAGATTTGTGATTTATGCTTTGAGAGAGTTGTACTGAAACTCTTTTAGATGCTTTAATTGCTGTAAAAGTTCTGCACAGCAAGTATAACTGTGGTCTGTTGGATGTTTACAGCAGAACACAAACTTCTATGAGTCATGGTCATCCTCTCACTCTTACGTTTCTCTCAGGTGGGGGTCATACTGGTGCAGTGCCTGTTGTTGATCTTCTACACCAGCTGTGTCTTTCTCTTCATCGGTACTTGTGTGTTGGGACTGTGCATCAGCAGTGTGTTCCCCTCCATGCTGGCTTTTACAGAGGACATACTAGACTACAAAGGTAAACTACCACACACACACTCTCAGCATCAGCTCATCTTGGAAGTCACACCTGCATGTGGAGGACCAAAAATGATGTATTCATCAATAAAAAAGCATGTACATTTATAAATAAATACTGAGAAAACACAGACATAAATGCATTTTTAAATATTAATAAATAAAATAATAAACAAATGAATAAAAGCTGAAGTGAATTTATAAATAAATAATTAGATTAATAGACAAATGTTGGTAATGAATCAGGAAATAAACAAAATTTAAGTAAAAGTGTATTTCTACAAATCTACATGCATTTATTTCTGTATTTCTACATTTCAACTTTTGTTTACTTGTGTATACAGCTGAGCTGACTGCTGTTGTTACACCTGCTACTGATGTTAGCTAGCTGCAAGAAATACATCTCTACAAATGTATTTCTTTCTCTATTTCTGTCTGTATGTTCTTCTCTATTTCTGTCTGTATGTTTGCAAAGGCTAAATATCTTGCAGCTAGCTAACATTAGTAGTAGGTGTACCAGTTAGCTTACACCACTAATCAATCCTGTGACCAGGCTTGCCCTCTGTTTCCATTACCGAGTTGACTTGGGGGTCTTTTCGACCGATGACTCAAACCATCGACTTTTAGGGGGAAGCCCTAGTATATACTTATTTACTTATTGATGAATTAGTCATGTTTAGTCCTTTGTAACTGTAGATAATTACTCTCTACCATCTCTTGTGTGTTAAAGGTTGTGCCACAACTGTCCTGGTGACCAGTGCCAGCACAGGAGAGATGATGCTGCAGCTGCTTGTTGGATCGGTAAGAAAGAGTTCTTCATGCATGTCATTTTATTTACAGTATTAATGAAATTCAAACCAATGTTTCCACATTCAGTGTTTTTACATTATTTTTTTCCGGGTTATTTCTGCATATTGCTTGTTTCTTTTGATATATTAATATTTGCTTCACACACAGTACTGTATAACTGGCTCATTATTAAGATAAGATAGAACTTTATTTATCCCGAGAAAAATTGTTGTGCCGTAGTTTCAGTACAAAGTAGGAAAGAGTGCAAATATAAAATATAAGATATCAATAAGGTCCAAATGGAAAATATACACAATCCTTAAAAATATAAGCACGTTAACCATAAGGATCATGCATGGTGGGTTACATATAGATATGAATGAGAAGTGGCATATAGCTATGTATGTACAAATCAAATCTCAACTAAGTGTATATGGTCAATTTAGATATGTTAAATGATTATGTCCATGATATTGCACATAATGTCCCATACTGTCCTGTAAGTCAGAGAGTTGTAATGATTGTAATAATCCACGGAGAGACAGTAATCCAGGTAGAAAGAGACTAAACAGAGCAGAACAGAGCTGAGATGGAGGCTGGAGCCCCCTTAGCACCTCATGCCTCTGCTGTCCATGAGTTGTAAAGTTTGATTGCCACAGGAAGAAAGGATTTCCTGTCGCGCTCTGTGCTGCATTGTGGTCTGCTGCTGGAGGAGCTCTTGTGCGTGACCAGCACATCATGGAGAGGGTGAGAGTCCATGATGCTCCTCTTTGACACCACCACCAAAGAATCAAGCTCCACCCCCCCAACAGAGCCAGCCTCCCTGATGAGCTTGTTGATTCTCTTGGCATTGACTGCCACTCACCCTGCTGCACTGGCTACCACAGACTGGTAGAACATCCTCAGCATGGTACCACAGACATTGAATGACCGGATCCCAGTCCAGTTTGTTTTCCAGGTGTACTCCCAGGTACTTGTAATCCTGAAAGGTGTCCACATCCACCCCTGGATGGAAATAAATATAGGTGGTGTTCTCGCCTACCACCAACTTCTTCGTCTACCAGTGTTAAGCTGCAGGTGGTTCAGCCCACAACACAGCGAAGGAGTCCACTATGCCCCTGCACTCAGCCTCCTTCCCCTCGCTGATGGGGAGTTGTATCTGAAGTCCGAGGTGTAGTGGGTGAACAGAAAAGGGTGACCAGACGGTCCCCTGTGGGGCCCCCGTGTAGCTCACCACAGTGTCAGACGCGCAGCTCTGCAGTCTAACTATGGCCGACCAGTGAGATAGTCCACTATCCAGGACACCAGGGGAGCGTCTACCCGCATCGCTGTCAGCTTGCTGCCCAGCAGGGCAGGCCGGTGGGTACTGAACGCACTGGATTATTGTGGAACATCTGATAACAGTAACAACAAAAGTATGGAAACCCTGTTGTGGACCTTGCCTTGGACCTCGGTTTAAAAGTGTTTCATCATTGTCGGGCTTGCCCCGTGTGTGAAGTGCTGCCATTATAAACCTGTTCTGTGGTTACATTGCTTTCCAGTGTTGATTGCAGAGTTGTTTGAGATAAGAAACCAACTGTGTGTGTGTGTGTGTGTGTGTGTGTGTGTATCTCCTCCTGCAGGTGATCCACAGTCAGGGCAGTTACGCTTTCCTGTTGTGTTCTACAATAGCGTCATTCATCGGCTTCTGCCTGTTCCTGCTATTCCTCTATGTCCAGCACATCCACAGAAACTGCCACACAGGTAAACACACATCAGGTAGACACACATGGAGAGAGTGAATGAAATTCCAATAATGGGAATAAAAAGAAAGAAATAAAGTGGTGCATACAGAGTGGAAACCAAAGCAGGTAGAGGCTGCAGTGGAGGAGAAGCTGACAGCTGACAAAGAAAAGGGGAAAGGTATTGTAATTGTAATACTTGCTAAAGGGAGGGTAGTCTGACTTTTTTAGGAGCGCAGGGGATATTATTATTACTTCTATTCAGCCTTCCCTCGTGAGATTTATATTATAAAAGAGAGATTAAAATTGTTACATTGGGGTTCATTATCGTGAATTCTTTATGCTTTTCTTCTTTTAGTCATTTATTGTTAAATAAATAATACTGTTTTCTCATTTGAAGACAGTGGGGGGAGGCTTTTGCAGCTTTTTCTGCAGTCAAGAGGAGGGTCCAAAGAAAATATTAATAATGTGGGGGAGGCTCTTGTTTTTTAAAAAAGTGAAAACATAAGGTTCAGCCCCCCTCCCCATCATTTTCATACAGTCCCTGATAGTAATGTAGAAGAATAACTTAGCATGACAAACATTAAACCTCCTCTTTAAAATCCCTCTATAACAGAACGTTTGCTGCCAACAAATATGCCAATACTGAATCACTGTAAATCCACTGTACTGTATCAACAGTCAATACATGGTCAAGATGAAAGTCACGATACAGCGGTGCATTGCTTTGAGAGATCAGGATGTTTTTTTGTGTAAATGTTAAATTTGTGAGCATCCATCAAAAGCCCGTTGGATGTCAGTTCTCTTGTGTTTATCTCTCTGCTGCTGCGAGTCAAACTAATTAACACAGTTTACCTCTCAGATTCATCTAAAAACACAGACATGGAGGAGAAGCCAAATACAGGAGGCTCATGATCTGAGGGTCCCTGCGAGACCAGAGGACACAAACGATCAAATGCCTCTGCTGAGGACAAGGGAAAGGGAGCATGGGAAGAACAATCTCTGACACATCTTACCCCAGTGTCGGAATAGGAGCTTCATCCTGGCCTCCTCCAACTGCACATTTCTGACCTAAAGAGAAGCCTGATGATCAACAAGCAGCTCATTGGACGACCAGTACATGACTTCATTTAATTTCTGGCACAATCATCTTTTGCAACACATTCTAACTCAGCTGTAGCTCGATTAAAAAGACACTTGAATGATTAAGTATTGCCTTTTCAGTGTGAATGTGAATGGACTGTGGAGGTAAAAGTCTTGTATGTTTGTCAAAACCCCTGCGACATATTTGATTGCTCCTGTTAGAATATGACTCATATCAGCCTGTGTAAGTGCTACTGTTGTGATTTCCTGGTTGTTGACATTAATAACACATGATGTAATGACAGAATACAGAGACGTGGTTCATTAGAGATCTTTTATTATTGGTCTCACTTTTCTCTTCCATTAGAAACACTTCCTCTACGCCTCTCACACATCAATACGCCACTTAAGACAAGTAGCATGTAAACATTTGAAAAAGCATCAAACAAATAGAAAACTGGACAGAACAAAGCAAGAACTGTGTGTCATTTCTGTTTAAAACGATTTTACATTTCAAGGTAAGTTGAAGGAAAAACATCATCAGAAGATAGAAATGAAGAAATATGCAAAGGACTAGAAGACTCGATGGAGGAAAGTTTCAAATGGGCTTTGGGGTTATTATCCAGCTATTTTATAGTTTTTCATCAAAGTTACTGCAAAAATGCCATATAAGCTACCAATTCTATTGGGCTCTATTATAAATTCAAATAAATAAATATTGTGTGGTAGTGCCTAATCACAAATCATTGTACTGTATATCATTTGATATATATTGTAAAAGATTAGATTTACCGTATAAAATATGAAGTGCATCATTTGATCCTCCCTTTGGGAAAATATACATTTCTGAGTAAGCAAACGTCAACAACATCTCATCAGAGAAGAAATGTGAGTCATAGAAAATCCAATACTACAGGAACCCCGAAGTTTTAAGTGCAAACGTTCACAACATCTGCATGTACAATATCAACACTATATCAAAACACTTTACATATAAAACATTGATTTAGATTTCTCCCCATAAGGCTTTGATTCCCAAAAATTGCCAACGCCACCATGGGCCAGCCGCCTGCCAAATACACAGGAGGAAAACAACAGAAAGAAACACATGCGCAAAGAGAACATTAAATCGGAGAACTCAAAATAGCAGACATCATCTAACTATCTGGCTGTTACAAAAATAGAAATTAATCTTAAAATTCTATTGGTGTTACAGGAAAATTAAAGGAGATTACACAAAACATAATAAACAGGTTTTATATATATATATATTTATATACTTTCTGAGTAAACTTGTTATCACAAACATTTATAAGCAGGTTGGAAAGAGACATGGCTGCCAACTCTAAAACATGGCCTGATTAGATTTACATGCTCTGCATATTAACCCACGTTGCTGTCTGTATGTACAGATATGCATCCCGACAAACACTGCAGCACATTTAAGGTCCTGCAACACAGAATCTGTGGCAGACCACAGGAGCTGCAGTGTGCTCGCACACCAAACATCCCTGTGAAGTTTTACTCCAAACTTCTGGGGCTCTGGTTTGGTCTGCGCAAAGATATGGCATCGAACAAACAGCAACGCTGTCGTACACTGTTAGTTGTATACCAACGTTTAAATAATAGAACTCCATCCACTTTGGGGAGATAAACTTGGGCTTGGCTGTGGTAAGGCACCGTATATCAATGCGACGGACTGCAAATGTCTGTTAGTTGAGCAAAAATTAACATGAGTTCCCCCCTACAAGATTCGCTGGTCATCCATCCCTGGGTTAGAAAGGGACACTTAGGTAAAGAAACACTCAAGCGTGTTCTATCCAAGTATCATGTAAACAAGTGTGATGTACAATTTCCACATTTAATAGCATAGAAATGTGGGATCTACCTCTTGAGTCTGTGTCTCAGACTTATGGCTTCAAAGTCATTTACAAAAACAGATTTAAACCATTCATGGCTGATAATCTAGAGGAGTTCAGGGGTTTTAGGGCAAAGAATGTGCTTCAATGTTTCAGAAGGTCCTCAAGATTGGTTGGTTGGTTGGTGTACTTCAGATGGCTAAGGCTAGGCAAAGCTAGACTGTTAAGAGTCTAGCCACTAAAATTTGGAGGTTCAGTTGGAGATAAAATAACTGCACTGACGCTGCAAGCAACACTGATCAAAGCCCATTCACTAACCATAAAGAAAATTGAGCTGACCTGCGGACAGTCAAAAGATGACATTAAAGATCTAATGCGATTTAGCTTCATGAGGTCTGGCTTTAGTTCAAATTAGGAATAATTCAACATTTTGGGAAATATACCTGTTCGCTTTCATGCAAAAAGTTAAATGAGAAAAATGATAGCACTCTCATGTCTGTGTGGTAAATATGTAACCAGCAGCCAGTTAGCTTAGCTTAGCTTAGAAGGGGAAACAGCTAGCCTGGCTCTGTCCAAAGGCAACAAAATCCACCTCAACACACCTCTAAAGCAGCCTACCTAACAAGATATATCTCGTAAAGTGTAAAAACAACAGGTGTGCTGGAACTATTTCTTGGCCAGGATCAGTTGCCAGGCAACCAGCTGGGACTCCAGGAAGTCACTGTTCCCGGCCAAGAAATAGGATGGCACATATAACCCACAATACAACTGTAAATTGGAATTTTTACACTTTAGCTTTTGTACGGATTAAACACATGAGATATAACGTGTTAATTAGAGA
The DNA here is from genome assembly GCA_008360985.2 of Macquaria ambigua. Lineage (NCBI taxonomy): Eukaryota > Metazoa > Chordata > Actinopteri > Centrarchiformes > Percichthyidae > Macquaria > Macquaria ambigua. The sequence continues at coordinate 126,358 of VMKM01001100.1, forward strand.
ATTTCAGAGGTGCTGCAAAGCAGATTTTGTGACCTTCGGTCAGAGCCAGGCTAGCTGTTTCCCCATTTCCAGTCATTATGCTAAGCTAAGCTAAGCAGCCTCTGGCTACATATTTACTATACAGTAAAACTTGTAAAAACTGGAATTGAGTCTCTCTAACATGATGGCTGCCTTTGACAATGTAGAGTTGCAGAAACACATACAGGGTTTGTGTGTTGCTGCTTGCAGAGTCGATGCACAGAAAGGGTTATTTATGGCTTCACTTTCTTTCATTCCCACCTGAAAGCTTCGGGGCTGTTCTACTGTATATATGCATTCGAACAGTTACATCGAGGCATGATTCAAGGTTCAGCTCGGATTATGGCCACATGTCACGATAAGACAGTCAAGGTAAAAGTTGGATATGGCTTTAGTTAGCCAACATTTCAGAGCAGCAAACAGTACACACTCAGGCAGGTGAGGCAAGGCCGAGAGCTGGGGAAAAGAGAAAAGAGCTGCAGGTAAACATGCACATTATCAGGTTAAAGCACTACCCTTCAACAAGAGTAAAAGTTAAGGACAGAGCACAGAAAGGAACAGAATAATTGTCAGGAGAGGAGAAAACCGGTTAGAAACTGAGAACATAAAATGTGTCTTTTTTGGCAGTAACACTGTTGCACAAGATAAGAAGGAAATTCTATAAAAGGAAAGATTCAGATATCTGCAATCCCACTGGTCTGTGTGTCCAAGTATGAAGCAGATTGTCGCTGCTGAGGGTCCAATTCACATGCACCAACTGTTGCCATGGAAATTCCTTCCTCCTTCGAACTGTTGTGACTGAGGATCTCAAAAAGCCAGACAAAATGAATCCATAAGTGCATAAAGAACAATGGCATCAGTGTGTGTGAGTACAGGGTGTAAGTGCTCTGAAACAAACTGAATGTGTTACCCTCCTCCATCAAACGTGGACCTCCACACGTCTGATATGTAGTGTCCATTCTGTGGCAGTGAACTTTAAAGCACCGGAGTGATGACGAATGGCAATGACAGAGCTACCACATTACTGTCCTGGGAGCAGGAGTGGGGATGGTGTCTGTCTGTCTGGGTCAAAATGGGGGTTAATCCTATGTCTTCTGAGGGTCTGGGGAAATGGGGCCTGGCGTGTTGGTCCCATCCATACTGTGTACAGGGATCTGGAACTGAGGGGTGAGGACCGATGGAAACTGGGACAGAACAGAATGGAGTGTTAGGACGCTTTAGACAACTAGAGAGTAATTAAATGATACCAGGTGAGAGCAGAAAGAAGGTATATAATCTGATGTACTGACTTGGAAAAGGTGGGCTCCCTGGCGTCGTGTGGCTGGGCTGAGGGGAGCAACTGGACTGAGCGTGCTCCAGAAGTGGATGTTGGACAGCAGAGGACTGGGAGTCAGCAGCAGAGTGGGAGTCTGAGGAGGAAGATAGGCAGACTCAATGTTACTGCATTAGAGCCCCACCGACACAACAGCATGGCCGATACTGGCTGACTTTCAGATATATTGCACCAGCATGTAGGACAATAAGTAATGAGACATTGCAGTAGAAAATGGTAAAGATATGTTTGCTAGCTAACTAGCTGCATCCATACAAAATGGCAACAAACGTGGATATCAACAGGGCTATACAAGCTGTTGTAAATTCATGGAAGCTCAGTCAGATTATCGTTGTATGTCTACTACTGTTTATCTTTGTCCATTTTACACTTTCCTTTGCTTTACATTGTCCCTGTCCCTTTACATTGCTTATATGTAAACAGTGGCTGGTTTGCATTTAGTGTTTAGACTATTTAGAGTTTCTCTTTTTACTCTAACCGCTTTCACAGCTTGTTAAAAGGGCCTATATTTAGTTAACATGTTTAATGACCTCCATCAGTGACTAAAGAATTGTTAGAACTGGTGCAGCTTAAAGCGGCTTGTGAAGAAATACAAATAATATGGATCCACAGAACAACTGGCCCCAGAATGAATGGACCATTCAGCCTATGGTAACTGTAAAAACAATACTCTGTGAAACACAGGGTCCTCTACATATCAGAACTTACTGATTATAGTTTACACTTTCACTTGACAGGCCAAACTACTTGCTAGAGCGCTCACACACTTGATTTTAACAACACATTGCATGCAATGATTGGGCCCTGATCTGCTGCTTAATAAAAACACTTGTGGATTCTCCAGATACACAGAGTACATGGGCAAGTATGTGAACAATGCTTCTCACATTGCAGCTGCTTGTCTATGCGTACTAAAAGCAAGTATATCATGGTCCTTAGAGTGTTTAAGTGTACACCATGTGCTCACAAGGTTTGTGTAAGTGTCAGGACCTGTTGCAGATCATCCCTGGTCATTTTTAACTGCACTGGATCTATAATCACACACTAACAGGTGTATGACTCTGGGATTCAGTGCGAGTGACCCACCTCTGACAATGGAGGAGAGAAACCAGAAAGAGGAACTCATTCATGTGAACTGACACTGGATCTCATGATCAAACCTGGCCTGACCTGCTGGGGAGGGACGGAATAAAAATACTGTCTGAACCAGCTAATTGAATAGACTGACTCCCAAAGCACACAGAGTCATGTGATCTGCAAACAGCATCACTGGGAACCATTCAACAGCTCAAAAACAAGACCAAACGGTCGGGTATCACAGAGCACTGCTTCACTGCTGCCACCTGCTGGTCAGGGTCAGTATGTGCTGCAGGTTCTCCATGCCATGTCTGGGTTCTGTCCAGTTGAGACGATGCTCGTCCATTGGTGTCTTTTCCTATTTGAACACAGTCTGTGATGCAGACAGCAGATTACTTAGTTACTAAATCATTTCAACACATTATGGGATAATGGGACATCCTCACCATACTCTGGATTAACAAAAAAAACACACTAAATGTATGACTACATGAAGTTGCTAATACGTGTAGGGCTATCCAGCCTATTTTCATTTCACATTCTGTGATATGTCTACAAATGTTATAGAAATGATCAGTATCACCTCAACAGGCAGCACTAAGCTTTACACAACTTCTATGATGAAAAAAATAGAAACAACAAACCTATTACATGACTTTTAATGTTTGAATTATAATGATACAACATGCCTACTTGGAACATTTCCTGATAGATGGCTAATACAGAGCGCCAAATACACTTAAATTCAGTATAGATTAGATTTGTATTCATCTAGTTCTGCAGCAGTTTATGGGGTATGGATTGATTTATGGCACACTGAGTGTCAAGCAGATCAGTTTCAGTTTCTCTGCTACTTTACAGAGAAATACAATAAGTCAATGCATCCATCCATCCATTTTATTCCGCTTATCCGGGGCCGGGTCACGGTGGCAGCATGTCCAGAAGTCCCTCTCCCCAGCAACGCTTTCCAGCTCCTCCTGGGGGACCCCAAGGCGTTTCCAGGCCAGATAAGATATATAATCCTTCCACCGTGTTCTGGGTCTACCCCGGGGCCTCCTACCAGCTGGACGTGCCCGAAAACCCCTAAAGGGAGGCATCCAGATCAGATGCCCGAACCACCTCAACTGGCTCCTTTCGATGCGAAGGAGTAGCAGCTCTACTCCGAGTTTCCTCCAGATGTCCGAGCTCCTTACCCTATCTCTAAGGGTGAACCCAGCCACCTTGCGGAGGAAACTCATTTCGGTCGCTTGTATCCGCATGTATCTCATTCTTTCTGTCACTACCCAAAGCTCATGACCATAGGTGAGGGTGGGAACATAGATTGACTGGTAAATTGAAAGCTTTGCCTTCCGGCTCAGTTCCCTCTTCACCACAACCGGTACAACGCCCGCATTACTGCTGATGCTGCACCAATCTGCCGGTCCATCTTACGCTCCATTTTACCCTCACTTGTGAACAAGACCCTGAGATACTTGAACTCCTTCGTCTGGGGCAGTAACTCACTTCCAACCCAAAGGGGGCAATCCGCAAAACCAAACTCCAAGACATCAAAACAATCTACTACAGGCTCAGTGGCAGTTCATATACAGTGTGTGTGTAGTGAGTCAACACTGATGCCGGAATGAGCGAGGATGTCCCACTGTTAATTACAGGTCCTCTTTCCTTGTATATGCTCATTGCATCTGCCCTGCCAATCGCATGGAGGCGGGCCAAGACAGGAAGAGGGGATGGAAGTGATGCAAGCGAGGAAGCACACGAGCCAATTGGAAATAATCCTCAACAATGTCACCCGCATCTGGGGCCTGTATTACCAAGCGAGTTTGACTAAGTTTAGGGCTACCTGGCTCTGCCCAGCCTGGATATTAACTGGTATCACAAAGTTGGTTATTAACTGGTTCAGTTAACTCTGGGTTTTCCAATCAGCTATGAGCGAGTTCACATGAAAGAGGTAGATTTCTTAATTGAAAGCCAATCACAAGAAATATAATCAGATTTTTTAATATGTAATAAGAGAAAATAATGGGTTATTGTGGCAGAGAAAAGTCTGAATCGGACAGGTAAAAGATAAAGAATATAAGCACACAACTAGACCAGAACAAGAATCAATAGAAGTGCTACAAATAATAAGCACATTTTTTAAAATAAGTGTGGGAATAATTCTATAGGCCTTATTAAATGCAGTTGGCATTTTATACATGTTTAGAAGTCTACAACACCGATCAGCCGTAACATTATGACCACCTGCCTAATATTGTGTAGGTCCCCCTTTTGCAGCCAAAACAGCCCTGACCCGTCGAGGCATGGACTCCACTATACCTCTGAAGGTGTGCTGTGGTATCTGGCACCAAGACGTTAGCAGCAGATCTTTTAAGTCCTGTAAGGTGAGAGGTGGGGCCTCCATAGATCGGACTTGTTTGTCCAGCACATCCCACAGATACTCGATTGGATTGAGATCTGGGGAATTTGGAGGCCAAGTCAACACCTTGAACTCGTTGTCGTGTTCCTCAAACCATTCCTGAACCATTTTTGCAGTGTGGCAGAGAGCATTATCCTGCTGAAAGAGGCCACTGCCATTAGGGAATACCGTTTCCATGAAGGGGTGTACTTGCTCTGCAACAATGTTTAGGTAGGTGGTACGTGTCAAAGTAACATCCACATGAATGGCAGGACCCAAGGTTTCCCAGCAGAACATTGCCCAAAGCATCACACTGCCTCCGCTGGCTTCCCTTCCCTAGTGCATCCTGGTGCCATGTCTTCCCCAGGTAAGTGACGCACACGCACCCGGCCATCCACATGACGTAAAAGAAAGCGTGATTCATCAGACCAGGCCACCTTCTTCCATTGCTCTGTGGTCCAGTTCTGATGCTCACGTGCCCATTGTAGGCGCTTTCAGCAGTGGACAGGGGTCAGCATGGGCACCCTGACCGGTCTGTGGCTACGCAGCCCCATACGCAACAAACTGCGATGCACTGTGTGTTCTGACACCTTTCTATCAGAACCAGCATTAACTTTTTCAGCAATTTGAGCTACAGTAGCTCTTCTGTTGGATCAGACTACACGGGCCAGCCTTCGCTCCCCACGCAACCCTGTCGCCGGTTCACCAGTTTTCCTTCCTTGAACCACTTTTGGTAGGTACTGACCACTGCAGACCGTGAACACCCCACAAGAGCTGCAGTTTTGGAGATGCTCTGACCCAGTTGTCTAGCCATCACAATTTGGCCCTTGTCAAAGTCACTCACATCCTTATGCTTGCCCATTTTTCCTGCTTCCAGCACATCAACTTCGAGGACAAAATGTTCACTTGCTGCCTAATAGTGTTGCACGGTGTACCGATACCAAGAAGGTACAATGATACCCTGCCGTTAAAAATGGTCCAATACCCCATTTTATTAGTACCAATACTTTAAGAATGAATGTTTTAAAAAGAACCGTATTTCCTATCAGTTGCGTCGATGTGCGCGAGCAAGTCAGTCAGTGCGACAACAGGGCAGTGTGTGTGCAGCGTTCTGCTAGTCCCTGCAGACAGTGGGAGTAACCTTCGCGAGATCACAAACCATCTGGCACGTAAAGTTACACGTAAAGTTATACCAGCCATGTGGCATATACACAAACATTGAAAGTCTTGTTGAGTTTGAGCCAGTGATTAAAAACCTCAATTGATGGTTCTGTCAGTGTGCGAAATACTCTATGACAATAGGGGGGTCTTGTGGCCAATCATAAAAAAAATATACTGTACATACATGTGTATATATACAGTTGCAATCAGAAATATTCAACCCCCTCACCTCGAAAGACATTATTGTGATGTGAAGCGAGGTTAATGAAATTATTTGACAAAAAGCCTCATTAAACAACAAAATATTTATTGATACATATTTGAGTTATTTTGAGAACATAAATTGACTTAACTTTCAGTTCAAATGAAAAATTAACTCTTAACTCAAAAATGTGCATGTGCACTATTATTCAACCCCCAGCATCCTTTTGCCTTTATAACTTCCAATAAGTGTTTTCTGTAAGTGCTTACAAGCTTCTTACACCTCTCTACTGGAATCTTCGTCCATTCTTCACGTGCAAAAGCCTCTAGCTCATTCATGTTTGAAGGCTTTCGTGCTGCCTTCTTTAAATCCCACCAAAGACTTTCAATTGGATTCAAATCTGGGGACTGAGAAGGCCACTCCAGGATCTATTTCTCAACCAAGCTTTGGTTGACTTGGAAGTGTGCTTGGGATCATTGTCTTGCTGGAAAGTCCAATGATCACCAAGGTTCAATTTCCCAACAGAAGGCACCACGTTTTTTCTTAAAATGGCCTAGTATTTCTGAGAATCCATGATGCCAGTTACACGGTAAAGATTCCCAGTTCCTGAAGCAGAAAAACATCCCCACATCATCAGTGATCCACCTCCATGCTTGACTGTGGGGATGGTGTTCTTCTGGTCATAAGCCTGGCCTTTCTCACGCCAGACATGTGTCCAAAAAGTTCTAGTTTGGTTTTGTCAGTCCATAGAACTGTCTCCCAAAACTCTGCTGTCTTATCCAAATTTCTTCTGGCATATTCTAGTCTACCTCTAATGTTCTCCTTGGTCAAGAGTGGAGTGCGTCTTGGAGTCCGGCCATGAAGTCCTTGTTTATTCAGTGCGCGTTGTACAGTTGCCACTGAAGCACTTGTCCCGGCCTTCATCAGGTCATCCTGTAGGCATTTTGCAGTAACACGGGGGGTTTTCTGAGTTGTCCTGATTAAGTTGCTAAGGGCTCTTGGTGAAATTTTGGGCTTTCTCCCATGGCCAGGCAGGTTTGCAACTGTTCCATACATTTTAAACTTCCTTATAATGCTCCCAATGGTGTCTCTTGGAATGTCATATTTTTTGGAAATCTTCTTCTACCCATTGCCCTTCAGGTGCAATGAAATAATTTCCTCTCTAAGTTTTTGTGAAAGCTCCTTTGTCTTACCCATGCTTGCAACTCACCTTGCACATCTTGATGGGTGGGGTTTTTCTATGCAACACAGATGAAGCCAATTAGGGATCATTATAGAGTTCCCAAAGGCTTGATTATGTTTTAACTCCACTTAAGGCCATAAAAACTTTCAGAAGGTTTTAAAACCAGCCATATTATAATGGGGTTGAATAATTGTGACATGGCTATATTAACAAAATATCCTGTTACTCAGAAATATTACATCATACATTTTCTTTGTTGATTTTGTGTATCAGTCAACTGATAAAGAAGTCATCCAAAGCAAAATCTAGCTCTCTGAAAAAGAGCATTGGTAAATCCTTACAGTCTTTGGGGGGTTGAATATTTCTGATTGCAACTGTATGTATGTATGTATGTATATACACATACACATCAACCACTATTTTTAATTCTCAGCGGAAAAAATAAGAAATGTTATTAAAAACATTCTCAGGAGGTGACCTGCTCCGATTACAGGCAAAAAATGTCGGGGCGCACAATGAGGAACTAAATAAATGTTAACAAATAAATACATAAATAATCAAAAACAGGCAGAAGCTCCACGTTTTCAGTAAATCATTTTCACTTGTGTTTCCTGCTCAGAAAAACTTAATAGACATGCACTCACACCTCTCCAAAACTATGCGTAATATTACACACAGCTGGCACAGCGTGGATGCCACCTTAATGATTTAAGGTCATTTAATGGTCATTAATTCACCGGGATTTAACTGTTAACTGACCTTGTGAGCTTTTCCGATACTAGTGAGCTGTTCTGAAAGATTCACAGTTTATACAGCGACATCATGAATAGCAGCGGAACCACGGAGTCAGAATGTATTACAGCGCCGCAGGATTACAACCGGCACCGGTAACCACGTCAGCAGCTGAACAGAACCTGTCAGCTGTCAGAACCTTGAAGTGGCCAAAGAACTGTCCAAAAAATAAGTCAGAGACAGAATAAGAGAGAAAAAAATAATTGTGACATGGCTATATTAACAAAATATCCTGTTACTCAGAAATATTACATCATACATTTTCTTTGTTGATTTTGTGTATCAGTCAACTGATAAAGAAGTCATCCAAAGCAAAATCTAGCTCTCTGAAAAAAATGTCATTGGTAAATCCTTACAGTCTTTGGGGGGTTGAATATTTCTGATTGCAACTGTATGTATGTATGTATGTATATACACATACACATCAACCACTATTTTTAATTCTCAGCGGAAAAAATAAGAAATGTTATTAAAAACATTCTCAGGAGGTGACCTGCTCCGATTACAGGCAAAAAATGTCGGGGCGCACAATGAGGAACTAAATAAATGTTAACAAATAAATACATAAATAATCAAAAACAGGCAGAAGCTCCACGTTTTCAGTAAATCATTTTCACTTGTGTTTCCTGCTCAGAAAAACTTAATAGACATGCACTCACACCTCTCCAAAACTATGCGTAATATTACACACAGCTGGCACAGCGTGGATGCCAGCTTAATGATTTAAGGTCATTTAATGGTCATTAATTCACTGGGATTTAACTGTTAACTGACCTTGTGAGCTTTTCCGATACTAGTGAGCTGTTCTGAAAGATTCACAGTTTATACAGCGACATCATGAATAGCAGCGGAACCATGGAGTCAGAATGTATTACAGCGCCGCAGGATTACAACCGGCACCGGTAACCACGTCAGCAGCTGAACAGAACCTGTCAGCTGTCAGAACCTTGAAGTGGCCAAAGAACTGTCCAAAAAATAAGTCAGAGACAGAATAAGAGAGAGAAAAACATGTTCTGGTTTTCACAGGCTCAGCAGCTGCAACAAAATGTTTTTGTTAAAACATGTTCAATAGCTATATAGCTAAGCAGCTGACACAAAATATATTATTTATTTTGAATTTTAAGTTTTTTAATTAATAAAGAAAATTTCAAAGTTTCATGTTGTGTCATCTATTATTCGATTACTTTTCCTGATGTGTTAGATTTTTGCCATGCCATCGTTTCAGTATTGGTATCGAGATACTTTAGGCTGGTATCGTACCGAAGTCATGATTTTGGTATCGTGACAACTACTGCCTAATATATCCCACCCACTGACAGGTGCCATTGTAACGAGATAATCAATGTTCTTCATTTCACCTGTCAGTGGTCATAATGTTATGGCTGAAAATACATGGAGGACAGTCCTGCTCTTCTGTCTGCTTAACAAACTATTACTGACCGCAACGTCGGGTTTATAATTTATTAACAGTGTGTTGATATTTGTTTCTAATAAAAAGGCTACAGAGGGCATATTTTATCAGTCATCATATTTCATTTCATCATCTCTTAGATGTCTAAAGATTTAATATCCACAAAGTGCTGCCATCCCACACGTTCACCAGTTTTACTGCACATCTTTCATACCATCTGCTACCATGAGAATCTTTGGCATAATATTTATACTTGAAACTGTCTTATTACTAGTTGTTTTGTTTAAATGTGTTTTTAGCTCAATAACATTTGGTTCAATACCAAATGAGGACGAATCCACACTCTCACCTGTAGCATTGCTGGTGTGAGAGAGGCAGTAGGTAGAGAGGGGCTGCAGAGGTTCATGGGGGAGAAGTCAGAGGTGGTGACCAGCAGAGTCGGCGGGCTGATCTGCAGGATTTTCGGTGGCTTGCGGGTCTTTCCTGAGCTCTGAGTGCTGACTGTGGTGCTGCTGCTCACTGAGGATGAACTGGTTTCAGCATCCACCAAACTGGTTTCATCTCCAGACAAACCAATGCCGCTGTCCACCTGGTGGACAAGAGACAGGTGTTTCTTTAATACCAGTTTTTGATTTTATCACTTTTGCTTTACACTTGTTCTACTCCAGGATATCTGGGTCAGTACAATACACAGCTCATTTAATATGTTCACAGTATCAGAAAAAACTGAAATCCATAGTGATTTAGATTCTAATCTGGAACATTTTGCATACATAATAAATTAACCACTAGCAGTGTCACAGTCCAATGTAATGTTTTTCAACTTAAAGAATATACCAACACAGTTGTTAGAAGAGAAACTAAGAAGCAACTAACTGCTTTTGCTTTTCATTCTGAGTGAAACTGAAAGTGTGACGAATTTGACTTCCTGTTATTTCTTGCTGTGCTGGTAGTTTTTAGGGTGTGGCGCTGCATGACTACTGAATGGATGAACAAATATAACACTGACACATATTTTTGTAATTATTTATATAACAATGGATATTCATAATAAAAATTAATCATGTGACTACTTGTGTGTGAGAGGGGTCACTCTTAGTGATGAATTCACAGAGAATTACCAGCTGAGTTCCCCTCAGCTCTAAGGAGCGTTTTAGCTGATTGTTTAGGTTTTCCAGCCCACACCTTTACTGTTCTGGTTCACTCTCACTGCTCTCATAGTGTTGTCAGCTGCAGCAGGGACCTGTTTCAGTAAAAAAGCTCTAAAAAGCCACTGTCCACTACCTGTCCAGCAGCAAACAGCAGACAGACAGAGTCAGAGACTAGCTGGTGAACATAGTGGAGCATTTAGCAGCTAAAGAGCCAGATATTTCCCTCAGGAGTTGGTGGAGACCAAAAACAGAGCTAACAGAGAGGGAATACTGGACAAAGGCCGTTTTCACATTGAATCAGGCGTTGTGGCCGCAGGGTTGTGCGGCGGTGTGGGAGTGTAACCAGCAATCCCAGCTTGAAGACCGACACAAGCCAAGCCACTGCACGGAGATTAAGGTCTTTGTGCTCCCTCATGGCAGGGTTGAACAGCTGATGAACAGTAATCACAGAGCCAATCGGTCTCTCTTCCATCTTCACAGTTGCTCAGTAAACAGCAGGATATTAAGGTAAACAGCTAATGCTACAGTGCTGCATGTAAACAAAGTTCTTCTTCACCTGGGCATCTGCCGGTCTGATTGGCTGCCGCAGCGTGACATCGGGTTGCATTTCTCCAAAAGTTGAATCTGTTTCAACTTTTTCGCCGCAGGCCACTACGTTTTTTTGCAGCACACCCTGCAGCCCGCACCGCCGCAGCCTGAATGCAGTATCCCGGTTCAAATGAATGGGAAAATCTGCGTTTTCGCCACAGCGCCTGATTCAATGTGAATTCGGCTTTATATTCATCAGATGACACAAACACCACTCCACATGAATGATCATGTTGCTCTGTGTCTGCTGGATGTATAAAGAGGCAAGTGTTTGCTAACACGTTCACCTTAACAACTAACTGATACCTGATAACCTGTTGCATGTATCAGGGTGTATGTAAAGTTGTGTTTACAGCTTATTTGTTGTTTCTCCCAAGTGGCCAAAAAATCTGTTACTGCAGGTTTAAAGTTTTGGAAAAAAAAAAGAAGAAAAACATCAAACCAACATCCACACTAACTAACATAGTTATTATTCATTAAGAGTTTAATACTCAAAAACTGAGCCAATCCACTTCATCAGGACTGTGTGGGTGTGTTTTGATCAAATTTGATTGACAGTGGTCTGGCAACTTAAGCAAACAACCCCAGATTCAATTAAATCTGTTGCTTAACTCTGATTGATGCACAGAAGTATGTGACATCATAAGTGGGAGTCCCACCCACTTCAAACCAATGAGAAGAGCATAGACAAAGACATAATATCATGTGAAATAAATAACTTTGGCTCAACATGTTCTGCATTGTATGAGGTGTGTTTGTATGTACACTAGCCTTCTCCCGTGCCTGAGCGTCTGCGGGCTGAGAAGATCCGGACTCGATGTCGCTGTCAATCACCAGCTCCTGGGAGGAGTCAGGCACTAGGCTTGGGGACGGGCTGGTCGAGGTCAGGTCTGACAGGCTGAACGTTGGTTCCGATGGGCGGATGTGTTCAAATGAGTAGACGGACTGGGACGGCAAGGAGGAGTGTGTGCTGATGTCTTCGGCCCGTGGGGGTGGAGCTTGCAGAGGATCCAAGTGGTTGGACATCAGGGTGGCCTCTATGGTGACCTGAGGAGGCGGTGCTGGTGCTGGCTTTGGAGGGGTGTTTCCAAACTTGATAACGGATGGCAGAGCAGTTGGCTGTGGTGGCTGAGGAAGCTGCTCGTGGCTCTGAGCAATGGCAGCGAGACCTCTCTTGTCAGCCATCTTCTCTGCTGGGTTCTCTATTTTGATGGACTTGAAGAGCTGGCGTCCATTTTGCAGCGAGTTGAGGGTAAAGGAGGTGTACAGGCCAGAGTGGATGTAGTCGTTACGGTTTGACTGCTTGGTGCTGGAGCCCAGAGCTACTGTACTACCTCCTACCTTGCTGCGGTCACCAGACTCACCCTCCTGTAGGGTGCTGTCTCCCCTCTTCAATAGGGGAGGGATTCCTACAGCACCCACATCCCCGCCCTCTGTTCGGGTAGCAACTTCTCCTTTCAGGATGTCAGGATAGGACACAAAGCGATAGACAAACTTCTGACCATTCACCTTCTTTATGATGTTCTGTAAGACACAGAAAAGCAATTGCAGAACAGGATATGTTAGTTTATACTCTGGGTAAATAAATTAAAAAGTGCATCATTATTAATAGGCAGAAGGCACACAGTGAGAGCAAAAACAAGACTTTCCCCTCAAGTAGTATGCCTCTACCAAAGAGGTACTAGGATTAAATAAAATTGAAGAGTGAGACCACAGAAAAGCCTTGTGCGTGGGATAGCTCTGTCCTTCCTGTCTGTCCCAAACTAGCAGCCACTGATGCTGCAGCCAAACATACCAGAGCAGCCCTGCCTAGAACGCCCACAGGGTCAGGCTGTGCCTCTGCCAAATCACAAGCAGAGTGGGAGACAGACAGTACTCTCCCCCTCTGCTGCATGGCACTGAGCAGTGGACCATTCTGAGATGCAATTAACTTGTGTTTTGCTACTTGCTGGTGCAGCTGTCTGGAGGAAACAGGCCCCTCTGAGTCTCCAGATGCTGCTTCAAAACATGTGTGGTTATGCAACTTAGGCAACTTGGTTTAATTATGACTGACAATTAAACATCTGATCTCATACATATCAGGCTACCACACAATCGGATCAAATTCATATTCATTTTTATTTTTTGAAACCCGGGAGTGAGGCAAAAATATTAGGGAGCTCAAGCCCCTAAGCATCATTAGAGCTGTATGCCTGTGCCTAGTTCACTCATTCAGTGTCAACAGTAGAGTGCCAGAATATTCTGTAAATGTGATGCAAAATTTGGTTGTTTGCTCAAAATATGGCAAATGTTAATTTCACTTCTTCTAATGTGCATTTGAAAAAAGTATTGCTCCATAAATGGGTGTGCATTAGTACTTTTCTAGGGAAACAACAAACAATACTGTGAAAGCCATTTCATTTTCAATTATTCTAAACAAAGACAATTTTTAGGAAATTATAAGATCATATGGATCAAATATAGGGTGATCAAGTAGGGTGCTGCTATTTGAATCAGTATTTAGCTTGAAGTAAACTTCAAAGAACCTGAAAATTCATCTGTATCTAGAAAACCAGACCAATTCACTGTAGCTCACATTTAGTGATAGTAACCACATTCCATTGGTACTAAAACCTTACCTTTTCAGTATTCTAATCATCACATTTAAAAGTGGCATTATATTTAGTGTTGACTAGAGGTGTGGAAAAAAATCGATTCTTAGATGCATAGCGATTCTCTTTTGAACGACTATGTCTCAATAATCTGAAATTTAAAACTCAATTCTCAATGTTATAACCCTCTATTGCATGTTGTTACCATATGGCAACAATTACTTGATCTCAATTTTACTAATAACAGTAATTAGTAATATAAAATCCAATGTTTTACTGTTTAATTGTGAAAAGGGGTCTTTTACTTTGATAGGACAACTATTTGATCACATCACATGACCAGGAAATCCTGTTTGCACTTACTTTTTCCATGGACACACAGCACTGAGAAGATCATGATCTGAGGGCTCCCAAAGTTGACTATCTGCTCGATATTTAGGCAAAATACCTTCAAGAAAAAAACTGAAATACTATCTGGGGTAAGTTAACTTTTAAATTTCACCATTAAAACCTCATATCCCATCAATGCTTGTTACTAATTCAACTTCTTCCCGTAGTTGTGTGCTTTCTCTCCTCTTTCTCTCTCTCTCCTTCTGTTGCTTTCTGCAGGTGTTTCTGCCTCCGGAGCTGTAGAGTCTGGATCTATGGTTGCACCTGCTGCCCCCGTGCTCCTGCTCTGCACCCACTGCTGCTATTGCTGTTATTGTTCTTATTATTAGTATTGCTATTATAATATTACTCTTAGTATTATTTCTGTTGGTGTTATTATCAATACCATTACCACAACTATTGCTTTGCATCTCTATGTGGAACTGTACTGTGCTGCTGTAAGTTCTCTTCTGTTAACTATTTTGTATTGGTTAGCATTTGAAATTCATTTCTAGTAAGGTAATGTTTATTCCAAGATGTACTGATCAAACATGTTTTCCAGGATCCAGTGTTCATAATTTTCTGCAGGTATTTCTGCCTCCGAAGCTGTGGAGTCTGGATCTATGGTTGCAGGCCACCTGCTGCCCCCGTGTTCCTGCTCTACACCCACTGCTGCTATTACTGTTATTGCACTATTATTAGTATTACTATTATTATATTGCTATTAGTATTATTTTTATTAATATTAACATCAATACCATTACCACAACTATTACTTTACATCTCTATGTGTAACTGTACTGTGCTGCTGTATGTTCTCTGTATGTTCTGTATGTATGTTCCCCCCCCCCCCAACCCAACCGGTCGAGGCAGATGACCGCCCACCCAGAGCCTGGTTCTGCTCGAGGTTTCTACCTGTTAAAAGGGAGTTTTTCCTTGCCACTGTCGCCAAGTGCTTGCTCATGGTGGGAATTGTTGGGTCTCTGTAAATATAAAAAGACCTGCTCTACTCGAAAAAGTGCCCTGAGATGACTTTGTTATGATATGGCGCTATATAAATAAAACTGAATTGAATTTAATTGTTTAGATGTGATACGTTTTTTGTAAAATGGTAAAATGAATTTGTTGCCATATGGCAACTACATGCGAATATGGAAGTGATCTGTGTGCATTCAACCTATTGGACTGTAATTGACTTATATAGCACTAGGCTACTCTGAGACTATGTTTACAACTTTTGATAACATTTAAAAAGGAAAAAACATTTTTATTTTGTAATTTCAGAAATTTTGTAACTAACGTATTATCTGGACTATAAATTACACCACTGGAAATCACAGTTTGAAGAGAAAGAATTATGATATCCCAACCGAATTATATGTTATGACTGTATAGCCAATTTACATAATGCTGCTTTCATCCATAGAACATGGATGCCAGATTCTTCTATGGGACAGGGAAAGAGAACAGGGCAGAGTTAGCTCTTCCACCAGAGGAGAGTGAGGATGAGCACATTTATGGACAATGCTGCCATGAAGGCAAAAGGACAAGGAGCACACCAAGAGAAGATGGCCACTCATGATGGTGTGAACCTGAGGGCCGTCAAGTGGTTTGACAACTGTCCCGTGACCCTCCTGAGCACGTTTGTTGCGGCAAATTCCACTGTGTCTCACGCCCCAACATTGTGTCAGTGTACAATGTAGAAGAGCATGGGGGAAGTGGATCTTCTGGATTCTTTGATAGCCCTCTACTGCACCAAGATCAGGTCCAAGAAATGGTACCATCGCATCGTCTTTCACATGCTGGACCTGACCCTGGTAGAGGCATGGCTCCTCTACCGAAGAGACTGCCGATCCCAGAGAACGCCCAACTCCAACTGTTGGACTTCAAAATCCAAGTGGTCTCCTGCTTATGCATGGAGAACAAGGTGTCCAACAAAAGAAAGGGGAGACCTTCACAAGTTGTTGTCCTGGGGAAAAAGAAAAGAGGGCCCCACAGTTTTGTGCCACCTGATCCAATCAGAAGAGACAACACAGACCACTGGCCCTTGCAAGCAAACTTGAAGGGGAGATGTAAAATGTCAGGATGCAAAGACATTGTGAAAAGCAGGTGCACCAAGTGTGCTGTGTTCCTTTGCTTCACCCGAGAGAGGAACTGCTTCTTTGACTTCCACAAGGGGTGAAATGTGGTTAGAATGGACAATGTTATGTGAATTTATTTAAAAAAACATGTTGATGATGACTAAATCAAATGAATGACATTGAATGAGAATGATTAAATGAAATTAAATAGGAAACAAATTTGTTTTTGATCAAGAAAATGATGTCCGTGTGTCTTATTACAGGTGTATGTAACTATCTTATTA
Source organism: Macquaria ambigua (assembly GCA_008360985.2). Classification (NCBI taxonomy): domain Eukaryota; kingdom Metazoa; phylum Chordata; class Actinopteri; order Centrarchiformes; family Percichthyidae; genus Macquaria; species Macquaria ambigua. The sequence goes on from VMKM01001100.1 coordinate 142,994, forward strand.
TGATGTTATTATTACCATACATTCCAAATAACAATTTAATTTATATTAATTTAACTGTGTAAATATTGGGTTATACATTTCACTAAGTTTAAGTTGGATTTGTTGAGTCTTGCTTTTAATAAAAGGATGTTTTTAGAGAAGAATTTGATTTTATGGTACAACTGTACCCCCTTTAAACATTTTTTTCAAATATTTTTATTATTTAAGCAATTTTAGGTAATTAAAATACATTAAAACATTTTTATCATGTTCAAGTACTAATTCATGCAATAGAGGGTTTCGCCTGTTACAATTTTGTAAGGCTGGGCTGTACGTAGTACGTTCCATGCGGCTGAACCAATTGGATGGTGAAACATAACGGACGTAAAACATGTGCTTCGTGTTTACGTTTTAAGCTAGGCTACTTGGGCTGGTGAGGATGGCCGAGTGTTAGCAGCCGAAGATGGATACAATCCGACCGGCAATTCCGTTTGGCGAGTAAATCTCGGAGGGCTGCCCGCCACGCTGGCGTATAAGTGTTTGTACCAAAATAGTCATGTGTTGCAGCCAGAGTCCGCCAGCATATTTTCTCCGCTGTTCTTCTTCAACTACTTGTGCTTCAAAGTCTTTCACCGTACTCAAAGGCAAAACCTGGTGGTGGAAGCCGTACAACGCATCCACAAACATTAATACTGCATAAAATACTAAATTATTCAATTCAATTCAATTCAGTTTTATTTATATAGCGCCATATCATAACAAAGTTATCTCAGGGCACTTTTTCGTGTAGAGCAGGTCTAGACCGACTCTTTATATTTACAGAGACCCAACAGTTCCCACCATGAGCAAGCATTAGGCGACAGTGGCAAGGAAAAACTCCCTTTTAACAGGTAGAAACCTCAAGCAGAACCAGGCTCTGGGTGGGTGGTCATCTGCCTCAACCAGTTGGGTCGAAGGGGGAGGGGGGGGGCGGGAGAGAGAGAGCAGGAGGAAAGAGAACATACAGCAGCACAGTACAGTTACACATAGAGATGTAAAGTAATAGTTGTGGTAATGGTATTGATGTTAATATTAATAAAAATAATACTAATAGCAATATAATAATAGTAATACTAATAATAGTGCAATAACAGTAATAGCAGCAGTGGGTGTAGAGCAGGAACACGGGGGCAGCAGGTGGCCTGCAACCATAGATCCAGACTCCACAGCTTCGGAGGCAGAAATACCTGCAGAAAATTATGAACACTGGATCCTGGAAAACATGTTTGATCAGTACATCTTGGAATAAACATTACCTTACTAGAAATGAATTTCAAATGCTAACCAATACAAAATAGTTAACAGAAGGAAATAGGTGAGTCAAAAGTTTAATTTCGGACACTGATCAAGATGCATCAATAATCGTTTTATAATCGCATCGTAGCCCTCTGAATCGTAATCGAATCAAATCGTGAGGGGCCTAGAGATTCACACCCCTAGTGTTGACTGCTATGTAGTTCTCTACTTAGGGTAATAATGACACACGTCTGGTAAGTCACATCCGACAATTAAATCTAAAGGTATCAGATATCATTCTAAAGAGAACATTTTATGTTTGAAGGGGGACACTGTTGCAGTGGTGCACTCTGACTCAAATCCATGGATGTATAAAGAGAAGTGGATACAGCGTCGGAGGCGGGGCCCCGTTCATTCCTATGAAAGCTGCTCAGTGGCGCATGAAGCCAAAAAAGTTCAACTTCTAGGGTATAAAATTACCCGGATCTTCCACATAGCTTCCGCATTCTTGGCCCATAGAGCAAGTGCACTAGCTTTTCCTTTAACCCCGCCTCCAATCCGCTAGGTCTCATGGGTTTCAGAGCAAGCGCACTAGCGCTTCCTTTAGCCCCGCCTCCCAACCGGTCCATCTCAGGCTCACTCACATGAATGGCAGTCACTCTATAACTCTGGATTCGGCTATTTATGCATTTTACAACTTTTAGGACATAATGATTTAAATAAGGATTATTTAAGTGTTCATACCGGCTAGTTGTTGTACCTCAAAAAAAAATTATCCGCTGATTTACAGACGTCTCTTTCCCAATGTAAGTCTAAGGGAAAAAGTCTCCTGGGGCCAGTGTGCATCACGTGACGGACCCAGAAGTTGTAATTACACGGTTTGGCCACTATGTCAAATTGGCTTCAAAGCTTGGCACTCTTCCTGGGGGCTTGCTCAAACCCTGTAACATATTACGGTTTGAATTGGGCTACATTGATGATTATACTTTGCCTCTTTTAGTTAGTTGTACCAATAAATACATGGTCTTTACTATGTTTTGCTGCTGTGGTGCCATCTTATAGTTTTTTTCATTCATTGCCATTAGTAACATACTGTAGAGCTGAGACTGTATAGTCGCTATTGAGATTGCCATTGCAGTCACCAGTGTAGTGAGCTACCTGCATAACACCACACCCGTCCTGAGAGGGCCAGCTATGGCTATGGATGGCAAATTGAATCATTAGAAGAAGAATAAGAAGCAGAAAGACAAGACAAGAAATAAGGCTCCAGCCTACCAACCACATTGTGGCCAATCCACCAGTCGATTATTCTGCCCACAGAAGCCAACATCAGACGTTAACACCTGAAAAGGCTGTAATTGGTCAGATGCAGTGTAGGAAATTAAAAACAATATTTCGGGAGCAACTTTTGCCCCCACTGTCTAAAACATTGGGGCATTTCCAAAACTTTGGGGGCAAAAATAGTAATTAGTGCGTATAGTTGCTGTTTTTAATGTGAAATGAGCCCAAATTAAAATGCATAACGTTGCAGTAATCACCAGCTTGTGCATGAGTAAATAAAAAGCATAACATACTATTGCTGTTCCAAAGAGAAGTGTGCAATCATGTGGAATAAGTACGTAATTTAAAAAACACAATCACAAACAGCAGTGATTCGGGCACCGAAAAGAAGCGGGCACCTCATGTCTGAACCCGGCGTTATTTGCTGGGGGTGGCGTTGGTGACGACCTAGGATTGCTTTCTTCATTAACAGTTGGAGCTTTTTTAATGAGGTACCAGTCCGTCACAGCAGCTACTTAACTGCAGGTGCAGGATGGCCTGGCCTCTGCCAGTCAGGTACTAACAGTAGTGTGAACACTAGCGCTGTTTATGAGAGTGTGCGTTAGAGACGGAAATTAAATGAATTGAATGAAAATAAAATGAAGGATTAGGATATTGGCCTAAACTGATAAATATCTTCTTTTTTTCTCAAAATCTTGGGGGCAATTTTTGCCCCTTGATCACGTTTTTTAGGGGCAAATCTGAGATTTCTTGGGGCATTTTTGCCCTTTGCCCCCACTAATTTCCGACGCTGGTCAGATGTTTGACAAAGCTGAAGGACAACACATGTGCATGGTTTGGGTCAGGTTAGAGAGTATTGGGGAGTTAGTGTGTCCAATCAGGTTTCCTGTGGGAACGACACACACATACCACAATGTGTGGGGCTCAGGCAACAGCTGGCTGATGGTTGAACCAATATTGGTCTTGTTGCTATAGCATGTTATGTAGATGTGTTACCTTGTCGTAGTAGTATCTGAGAGCCCTGCTGAGTTTGTCATAGTTCATGTTGGGCTTGTTCTTGCGGGCTCCCCACAGCCGGGCCACCTCCTCTGCCTGCAGCAGTTTGAACTCCCCTTCCTCATTGGTCCAGCAGATCAGCTGCTCATTACTGGAATCCAATAGGAGCTGGAGAAGGAACTGCCACAGGGTGACAGAGTTGTCCATGTCTCTCACTGAAAAAAACAAACAAAAAACAGAAGTTAGAGAGGAGAAATATCATGAACTGCTGCTCACAACATGACAATATGGGGTTCCATAAACATAAAGAAAATGTCACCCTTGGGCACATTACTGTAAGTCAGTGCAGAAACTTAGCTCTTGTTGGATCCACTTTGCTCTGACTTGCATCCTTCAATCATTCAACCAAAGAATGGGTGTAAGCTCCAGAATAGAGTATATGCTTGAATAGCAGCACACAAAAGCAAGATCAAATGCAGTATATGTGTCTGTATCAACAACATTCTGCTATGCAGATTACAAGAAAGTGCTATACTTTAACTTTAGGAGCACGCATTCTGATCCCTATTGGAGCAATGGGAAAGTACTGATCTTAGAAACCCTGTTGGATACCTAAAAGTATGGGCAGAAATTTGGTGCAATAAATGGTTATTTAAGAGCAAAGCAATAAGAGGCTGTTTTACAGGACCATGTGCACCATCTGGTACAAACGCTGTTCCCTCATGTGGTTCCTACATTCCACGAAGATAATGCCATGCATCCTGCTGAATACATTTAAGAGTGGTTTCATTACCAGCTGGATGAAGTCTAACACCTTCCATGCCACTCCCTTTATGGGACGTTCTGGAGCCCAGAGCTCCACCTTCTTCATCCCTTGCTGTGCTGGAGTGGATATTAAAGTAAAGTGCTTTCTGCCATTATTTGAGCTGACCACCATCATTTTACATAATTGTTAAATTCCACAACCAAGGCATGTTTTGCAGTTGAATATTATTTATTATCATTTACATGATGATATTTAGTCATGTTTGCATCTATTCTGAATATATTACATTTACTCCAGGTCTACTCTGAATAATTACAATTATATTGTATTTGTTTGTTACTTGTAATGCAAAATAAAGAAATACAGCATGTCCCTTCAGGACTGACTGCCGACACTTAACTACTCTAGGGCAGAGAGTAGCTGCAGGTGTAGAGTGGGGCTGCACAGTTCCCCACCGTGTTTTGGACTTTTGGAATATAGTGATAACACCCATTCAATCGAGTGGTAACATTAGAAATGGTTGCATCTTTATATTTTTTTCAGTGAAAATGAAATGCACAAATTACCATTCCCACTAAAATCATGACTCATATCGCAATCTCAATATCTGTCAAAATAATTGCTATATGATTTCTTTTTGATATCGTTCAGCCCTAGACAGCTGCCATGTCTCAAGCTCCTCCTCACTCTACCATCATCAAGTGCTTTGAGCAGTTAGTCAAAACCTTCATCAGCTCTTCTCTTCCTGACTCGCTGGACCCACTACAAGTTGCGTACCGGTCAAACAGGTCAACAGACAATGAAGCCATTACCATAGCCCTCCACACTGAACTTACGGGCAGACCACAGGCTGTGCAGATAGGCTCCAACACATCCTCCACCCTGACTCTCAACACCGGCGCCCCTCAGGGCTGCATGCTCAGCCCTCTCCTGTACTTCCTGTTCACACACGACTGCGTGGCCACCCACAGCTCCAACACCATCATCAAGTTTGCTGACGACACGACCGTTATCAGCCTGAACACCAGCGACAATGAGACAGCCTACAGAGAGGAGGTTAGAGCCCTGTCATCTTGGTGCCAGGACAACCTCCTCCATCCTCCTCAACATCAGCAAATCACAGGAGCTGATTGTGGACTACAGACAGCGACAGGGAGAAAGACACGCCCCCATCACCATCAGTGGGACTACGGTGGAGAGTCAGAAGCTTCAGGCTCCTTGGAGTTCATGTCAGCAAGGACCTAACCTGGACTCACCACATCGACACCATCACGAAGACACCAAGACAACGGCTCTTCTTCCTCTGGAGGCTGAGGAGGCTCAACATGAACTCCAGGATACTTTGCAACTTCTACAGGTCAGCGTCGGAAATTAGCGGGGGCAAAGGGCAAAAATGCCCCAAGAAATCTCAGACTTGCCCCTAAAAAACGTGATAATCTATTATAAACGATATTAATGAATGAAATTTCAAATTCTCCCCATCCACCATATTTATTAGAAATAGCATCACTGCTGTTTGTGATTGTGTTTTTTAAATTACGTACTTATTCCACAATTGCACACTTCTCTTTGGAACAGCAATAGTATGTTATTTACTCATGCACAAGCTGGTGATTACTGTAACATTATGCATTTTAATTTGGGCTCATTTCACATTAAAAACTTTATGCACTAATTACTATTTTTGCCCCCAAAGTTTTGGAAATGCCCCAATGTTTTAGACAGTGGGGGGAAAAGTTGCGCCTGAAATATTTTTTTTAATTTTCTACACTGCTACAGGTGCACCACTGAGAGGATATTGACTGGCTCTACAAAGGGTGGTGAAAATTGCACAGCCGATCACTAGGACGGAGCTGCCATTCATGGAGGACCTCTACACCCAGTGGTGCAGGTAGAAGGCCAACAGGATCACCTGAGACCACAATCACCCCAGCCACAAACTGTTCTACCTGCTGCCGTCCGCCAGACTGTACTGCAGCATCCAGATCCGTGCTACCAGGCTCAGGGACAGCTTCATCCCGCAGGCCATAAGGCTCTCAAGCTGGTCACTATGACGCTTTACTCGCATCGTGCTGATATATGGATGTTATTTTACACTTTATACTACCTTACTACTGCCATACTATACTTACTGGTACTGTACTTACACATTCTACTGCACTGGCTCAACCTGTTTACTTACCTGGTGATTAACTGTTTACAACCTCTTTACATCACAGTATATATATATTTTACTACCTGTTTATAAGCTGTTTATCCATTACTGGATATATATATATATATATATATCTTTCTATAACCTGTTCTCATTATGTATATAAATTTACTACATTACTGCACAACATGTTTACATTACAGTTTGCACATTTTACTATTATTATTATTACTGTACACCCGTCTACCACAGTAGAGCATTGTTGGGGGAGCCTGAGCTCTATGAATTTCATTGCCAACGACTGCTTCACTGTAATTGCTGTGCATATGACAATAAAGAACTTGACTTGACATTACCCTTAGCTAAGGTACAATCTCCATCTGACTTTTTCTTTGATATTTTTGAGTGGCTTTGCTGCAGTCTGTGCATGTTTTTCAGCGTGACATCCTATGCTGAGGTCCTTAAACACCAGTGGTGCACCCACACAGGTGTTTTCACTTTGGCTGATTAGACCTCCTCTCAGGGGTGTGTGGGCGTGTACAAAATGGGCTTGATTGACATGTCCCTTACTTGGGTGTTGCACCTTTGAAAATCTTTCATAACCCAATCCAATCTGCTTCTGGAATAGGCCTAACACCAGCATGGCTAACTGGTGCATCCTAATTGAGTGTCTCAAGTCAACCTAAACGTCTGCATTAATTACAATCCTTCCTGCCTGTCAGATCTCCTCTGAAGGGTTACATGATTACATGTTGTCCAGAGAAGTGTCAGGTTCCTTTTTTCACCAGAGGAAAGGCTTCCTGCAGATAGAAACAGATGATGGATGAGAGGGTTCATGCTGAGACTGACACTGAGAGTGAGCCCAGAAGTGGGGACAGGGTAGGTATAGATGTATATCGTGTGCGTGGCTATAGACTCATCAAACACTACATAAGTATTAAGTGTCTCACAGAGAGTAGGGCCACCCTTTGTGTCCAGAACAGCTCCAGTGCTCTTGTCCTGCTGTCTGTCTGTGTCCTGACAGCCTGCAGTTGTTTAAGAGAAGAAAGAGGAGGGAATCTACTTCCCATGAAGGTTCAGTGGGGCCATGAACAAAGAGTCTGACAATATCCTGCTTTTCATGAAACCTCTCTTCAGTTTGTGGGTAGGGAGGTATTAGCTTGGGATCTCATACCTTATCTCATATATAATGCTATCTTATTTTTGCATGACAACAATTCTGCAGTATTTGCAGTAGCAGGGAAATTTCTTGCCTCAGTAGTGCTCCTAATGGGTCTTTTCCACTTCCTATTAGGAGCAACAGACACTCCAGCAGGCTGGTGGCCCCTTGGGTTAAATTCAGCAGAATGCATTTGAAAAGAAAACAACAACCTTAAGGTTTATTTCAGATTCCTGTTTGGATGCAGTTTATCCATGTTTTTTCATCCGCTATTTCACCTGTTGATAGGACTTTCAACTTTGGTACATCAAAAAAATCAGCGCTTTCCCTGTGATATTTGCAACTTTGTTAAGCTGTATGTCAGTCAAACTTGCAATGTTTGATAATTTTGAGAGCAGTGGAGATGGGTATCATTTGAAATGTTCTATACCAGTGCCAATACAATACTTGCATTTAGATACCAATACCAAAACAATGCTTTTTTATGTACATTAAGGAATATAAAAATAGTCTTCTACAAAACCCTTTTTTATTTAAACTGGCAATAACTGATTTCTTTTAGGGCAGCTGAAACAAATTGTGAATGTAACACTGACATATTCCGTGGAGTGGTGTTTGTGTCACCTGATGAATCTAAGTCCAGTATTCCCTCTCTGTTGGGAAGTGCCCTGAGATAACTTTGTTATGATATGGCGCTATATAAATAAAACTGAATTGAATTGTTAGTGTTTTCACATTATTTCATACATTTCATAAAAATATCGCTTAAGGCCACTTTAAAAAAATACGGCACATACAGTATATCAAATGCATTAATATTTAGGCTAATAGGAGTGTTTGCATCAAGGTAAAATACGCTGATATGTCAGACCAGGAGCCAGTTGCATAAAAATAGACCTGTCTTTGACTTAAATATAACTTTAAGTCAGACTTGTTTTAGTTCAGTTTCAGCTTTATTAGTCATATGTAGGTTAACACAGGGTCAACAACACAATGAAATGTGTTGGACGAGAAAAACAGGTCAGCTCAGCAGTAAGAGCACTAGTCGGATAACAGCACTAGTTATAAGACAAAAAATAAGATAAAGACATAGATAAACTATAATGAAGTATAACACTATAGAAATAGAAATATAACACTATATAAATAAAAGTGACAAGTGTATACAATACACTTGCTATAGACACATAAATTGTTGCATAAAGCTTCCCTATGAGTGACTAATGTAAGACTGACTTAGATAGCCTATAGCGCAATGCATTATGGGTGAAATAAGACACTTTACAGAGAAGAGAGAAATGGCAGATGCAACAGCAACACTTAGCGGCCGATGATGGACACGTTTTACAGCTGCTGAAAAGCTGCTGGAGGACTACAATGCTGAAAAAAGTGTTTTATTTACTAGTTTTAATCAACTTAACGGAAATCTGAAGCGACACCAGTTATGGGAGAAAATAACTGAAAAGGTAAACAGCATAAATCCATTCGGTCGTTAGAACCATCCCCAGCGATCGCCCCGGTAATGCCTGCATCAGACAGTAGCACCACAGGTAACCACATACAATAACACTCATGCTATCATTTGTAACATAGCCTAATGACTGTCAGTGTTACTGTATCTGCTATCAATATACCTGTGTCTTTTAATTAACATTCTAACAGATTGTTGCCATAGCAGGTTAAGTCAGTCTTAATATTTATGCAACAGGCTTAATTAGACTAGTCTAAACTGTCAACCAGTCTTAAACTAAGTTTATGCAACTGGCCCCAGGTAACCTTAATCTTGGGGCCATTTAGGAGAGGTACCCTGTGTGGTTGTCAGCTGTCATGACCCCATAGAGGAAACTGTACCCCAGAATTGCACTGTGATGTTAACTGTCATACTGCAGCTTGAATATTACTTGGTATGGACCGAGCCATCGAACATCACCAATGCTCATCTATGAAGTGCTGCTGCGTCCCACATGGCAGACGCCCTGATGAGGTGTCCTGTGTCCCAGTACAGTTATTGACACATTTGAAATGGAAAAGCCGAGCAACTCCACTTGTCTTGGTGATGTAAATACCGGTCCTTCTGTCATCCACAATCACGCTTCTATCCCAAGTCTATTAGACCACGCTCAAAGCCCACTCTCGACAATCCGTTCACATGCAATGCAAGTGTGGAAAGGAAATGGAGTTGCACACACAAGTTTATGCTGTGATGCACACAAATGTCAGGGGTTGGGGGAGTGGGAGCGGGGCACTTCTTCTGCAAGGGAAGGGTTTCTATGTTTCTGATGCTAAGTCTTCATTGTTGTAGATTTTGTTTACAATATTCCCGCAATTCACATCCCAACTTCTGAGTTTTTCTCATATTGCATATAATGACCGGTACGTGTTGCTGGATTTTCATGAGGGATTTTTGCTATTTTGTCCACTCCATGGTACAGGATGAATGCGACTTGTGCTCTCCCTGTCAGAATCTGTCAACAAGTATGTATGTGTGTGTGTGTGTGTGTGTGTGTGTGTAAGCTTCTTATGGGGACGAGCAAATCTGCCCTGACTCATCCAGACCTGCTGGGTTGGACACACACACCTCCAACACACACACACACACACACACACACAATCTGTCCCAAACTGTCATGTTTAAACCGGTGATATCGGGGCAAAAATAGGACAGTGTCAAAACTGCTGCCAGGGAAAAAGATTACCGATGAACATTATGTAACGTCTGACATTAGCAGCAAACGTTATCTACGGAGTACTGAGGTACCGTCAGCTAGGTCAGCTAGGTCATATAACATGGGTTATTCACGCGCTATAAACGCTTGGACTGGAGTGACTGGTCGGTAGCCAGGCTACAGACACACAGTGCAAAATAAAAGACCAACGTTAGTTTCGTTAACACGGGCTACCAGTTATTTCCCGACAGTTTAAAGTCGCAGTGTGGAGCTTAAATGCTACTGCTGTGTTTAGCATGCGTGTAAACAACCGAGGAGACAAACAAATCAAGGTATTAACGTTAGTTTGCTAACTGTAAGTTAGCCGTTAGCTAGCTTCACGTTAGCTTGTGTGCTAACATTACCTCGCTCGTAAAGACCGCTGGATTTCCGAGACGTCGAGCCGTGTCGAAATATTCCCCAAACATAGCTGGAAAGCTTTCTATTTTGCCATACCGCAGGAAACAAGTTTCAAATAGTGTGTCAGGGAAATGCCTGAACATAAAATACATGAAACTGGCTGTGGCTCGTACTGACGGTATATCCTTCGAACAGGAAAAATGTTGCATTTGCTGTTCCCCGTACACCTCATAATCGAGAACTGTCGCGCCTCTAAGTGCGTTTGCTCGGAGACAAAATAGGGATTTGTGTGTTGGTAGCTGTTGTTTTTGAATGTAGAAATTATGCATCAAATAGTTTCTTTGAGTTGCGATGCGAAGGTGAGAAAATGCGCGTAGTGTTCAGCATTTTAGTGTTATTAGTATTAATATTATCACAGTATCTAAAAAACTGACAACTCAGAGAAAATAGAACATTTAAATCAAGATTCTCACAGAATATGAAAGGTTATGCAATATACGTAACCTTCACGTTTCACTCATTGATGCGACTTGCATGTTTTTCTCTGTATATAAATCTTTATATACAGTCTATGGTTTTTCTAGCTTAAACGTTACATCTCAGCACCTTCTGTGAGAGAAAATGACCACCTGTTTGCTCGTTTGTGTACATATGTCAAAATTCCGATGCTTCCGACACACAAAAATGTGTCACTGAACTCGCTGAGATCACTTCCTCTTTTGTTTCTCGGGTTTATTATTTTATTGTTACTGTACCACACAATTACAAATGTCCTCCAAATAAAAATAGCAGCGCGTGATAGTGTAGGCTTGTGGTTTACTACGTGTTGCTACAATTTTTGTTGCCAACGATCTAGGCGTCCTATTATTATTTGATAAGAAATCAACACAACTAATATCGCGCCTCGTTAATTACATACGATTTATAGGGAAAGTACAGCTGATTAGAGAATAACATTTTCTCAGAAAATTGAGAGAATTCATAAATATTGCTATGTCATATTTTAGTTACTTCAAGTAATTAAATATGAATTGATGTACTGTGAAATGATTTGATTTGGTGCCAATAAAGGAGAGCCTCTCAATTTATTTAGCGCTTTTGTGGGAAGGTCTTGTTGGCACCTGTTGATGATTAAATTATGAAAAGAATGAAAGCAAACAGGTGTGTGGGGGAAGCAGCCTGAGCAGTATATTTCCACGCTGCATTTCTTTCTTGCCACCTTCTATACGCTTCTATGTGATGTTCGGCCTATCCCAGCATGCATTGGGCCAGAAGGAGGGTCACCAGTCTATCACAGGGCTATCACACACATAAGGTAAATCCCCTTTTCTATATTTGATGCAAAGCATTTAATGGAATTGCATAGTAGCTCAATAACTCACGACGTTTTTTTCTTTCTTTCATATAGTGGCTATTTTCCTTGTATTAAAACTTGTACCATCTGCTACCTACAATAAAACAAGTCACTGCAATCCAGCGAGTAAGTCACCAATGCCAGACTTATTCTGGACTCTGATCTTAACTTTGAAAGTCATGTGACCAACGTAACTAGAACAGGTTTTAATCACTTAAAAAAATATCAAAAATTTGATGAATTTATATCACTAACTGATTGTGAGAAACAGGTTTGTGAATTCATCTAAACAAGACAGCTGCAGTGCTCTCTTTGCTGGTTTAGCCTACTCAGACAAATAGAAAGACTTCAGCTCATTAAAACGTAGCAGCAGAGTACCCACTCATAGATACATTGCCAAATATATTACTCCAGTATTGAAATAATTTCATTGGCTCCCAACACACAATCAACTTTAAAATTATACTATTAGTCTTTCAAGCACTGAATAGCTTGGCTCCTCATTGCATTTCTGACCTGCTCACTGGCTTCAGTCCAGTCAGACCTCTCAGGTCATCGAGTTTTCTGGTTTTTGAAACTGTACTTAGAATAGCCAAATCTGGTGAGTTTGCTTTTAGTTACTTTGGCCTGACTCTCTGGAACAAACTGCCTGATGACCTGAGATCTGTCACAAGTGTGTTCACATTCAAATGCAAACTGCAAACTTTTCTCAGATCAGTTACTGTGCAGTCTGTGCTTTATGTTTGTGCGGTGGATGTTATTTCCATACTGTCTTTGAGCGCATGGCTATTTGCACATTCTAATGCGAAACACATTGAGTTTACTGTTTAATGAAATGTGCTATATAAAGAAAATTGGCTAACCTGATACAAATGAGAGCTCAGACCAATAGGCCTATTTCACAATATGGCGACGGACACCGGAAGTGACTCTGAACAGCGTGTTTTCTCCCGGTCTCTCCTTTCTCTGCCAAAAATCAGAATTGCAGATGTTGTCCATCTTGTTGACAAATTTTAAGGCAGTCAGATGGTTCTCCTTTCCTACCTGTGCTCAAAAGGTCTCAGTGAAACAGAAACAGTAGCTATACAGTTGAATAACTAAAACACATAAAAAAAGGACTGATAAGGGACTGTAATACATTCATAAATTCAAGGCTTCCTTAATTTATAGATGCCAATTTAATGTGATGCTTATTACACACTCACAACATAGCATGTGATCATGAAACTGACACATAACAGCTTTTATAATTTTTTAAATATAAAATGATTAATATTATTTAAATAAGTTGTGAAATATATTAAAGTCTTGACATCACTTTCTTCATATAACCTTTGAAACTACAAACATTCCACCTGAGATGACAGCATATTCATGCTTTTGTGCTGCTGGAAGAAGTTTGTGCAACCATTTGGTTGCATTACTTTTCCAGACAGCTCATTTTAGTACACTGGGAACCAGAAATGTTCCCGCTGCCCTTGCTTGCACAAGCAAACAGCAGGCCTGGCACAGGCCCCGCACCCAGGTAAAAAAAATATATATATATCATTTTTTATACAGTTTTAATTTGATAACATTTAGCTCGAAATTCATTTAAAAGTGCATGTCAGTTGCAAAATACATGACAATCTAGTGCAAAATGTATAACATGAACAAAAGCCATGAAAAGAGGAGCCACAGTATGCGGAGACCTTCGATGTTAATGTTCTCCCCCATGTGGTCTCATCATCCACGTCGATGCTTCACACCTTGGAGCCAGTCCGGATGGCAAAGTGGTTGACCCAAGTGAGGACCTTCCATATGGCCTGGTTGAGGTCAAGTGCCCTGACGTGAAAGACATTGGAGAGGCATCAAACACAAAGTTTGTTGAGGGTCAAATGAAACTAAGGAAAACACACACACCTACCACTGGCAAGTCCAGGGTCAGCTGACGGTCACTCGCTTAGCTTGGTGTGATCTAGTGACAGATACCAGGAGTGATTTCACGGTGAAGAGGGTGTGGAGAGATGAGCAGCTTATCAAAGAAATCAAGCTGAAGGTTGATGAATTCTACTTTGGCACATACATTCATGTTTTCCTGGGGAGAAAATAGACAAGAAAAAGTGACATACTAAGTATTAAGATATTTTATTGAAGTAAAACTACAAATACAACAATCTAAAAGTACTCCACTACAAGTATAAGTCTTTCGTTCAAAATCCTTCTTAAGTAAATGTACAGAAGCATTATTAGCCAAATGTACTTAGAGAATCAAAAGTACTTGTGCTGCAGAAAAAATGGCTCATGACTGATATATTATTATATATTTTCTTGACATTATTTATGGGGTAGAAAAGAAGAAGAAAATAATCTGCTACACAAATATTCTTCTTTTGGACTTTTCTCACATTTCTCTTTTGGTGAAATATTGGATAAGTTTACCCTTTGAGTCTTAAGCAGTTATTTAAATATCCCCAAATTGTACTTGATTACAGTACTTGAGTAAATGTACTTATTTACTTTACAGCACTGCATAATGATGAGTGAAAAAGCTTTGTTAGTTAGTAAAATACATTTTTAGAGATAGAAGTTCAACGTTATAAATCTTACATAGTCAGCTCATACTTAATTTGTAAATTACGTGAATGATTATCTATTCATTTATATTAAAACCAGTGAGAACTGTAAATACATCCTTTATTCAGGTCAACAAGCAAAAAAAAGGCCACTTACACATTGAGAAACAGCAAGCTCAATTTGTGGCTGCAGCAGCTAGCAGCGGCATTTCTGGTGGCAGCCTGAGCTGCCACCAACCTGCCACGGCTGCTGCCACTATTTGAGGCGGCTGCCACCGACCTGCCACGGCTCAAACTTAGGATGAAACAGCTTAATATATGTGTTACAAGACAACAAAGACAAACTGTGCTCCCAGTTAACTGCAGGTGAAGAAATTCATTGTCATCAATGACTGCAATCTTACTTTCCAACTGCTTGTAAACCATTTCCAGTTTTATTTACTATCATAAGTTATGATTTGGGCCCAAGTGGTTTCCTTGTGACAGGATTTCATTGGCATTTTCTAAGAAATCTCATTTAAACAGCATTCTAACATTTAGAAGAAAAATGTAAAAAAAAACTAAAAAAAAACTTATTGTTACTCCCCTACGCAGGAAAAGTGGGTGTCCATGCATGAATTTAGTTAACTGAACATGACTTCATGGAATATTGATACTGGGTGGATTATCCTGTTCAAATAAAGTAAATCAGATCCAGAGACTTAGTGTTCACAACACATCAGACCAACTGGGAACCTGCCTTCTGCTTTTTTGGACTCTAACTCTTTAATATAATCCCTCTGGATCTGAAGACAGAACCCAGTGTGCGAAATACGGGCAGTCTCGGACCCCCTAATTAACAACTAGGACCCCCAAAGACGGCAAAATCAAATTTTGAGGGGGTCTCAAAATTAAGCTAATTATTTACTATTTATCTGTATTGTAAAATGTATTTTCATGTTTAAATATTGAAAGGTGAGGAGCAACACAGAAAATGCAACTGATGACAATGAACAGGCAGCTGCTGACGTGGTTACCGGTCAATAATACATTCTGACTCTGCATTTCCGCTGCTATTCATGATGTCGCTGTATAAACTATGAATCTTTCAGCTCACCGGTGTCAGAAAAGCTTACAAGGTCAGTTAACAGTTAAATCCCAGTGAGTTAATGAAGGTATCCACGCTGTGCCAGCTGTGCGTAATATTACGCATAGTTTTGGAGAGGTGTGAGTGTATGTCTGTTGAGTTTATCTGAGCAGGAAACACAAGTGAAAATGATTTACTGAAAACGTGGAGCTTCTGCCTGTTTTTGATTATTTATCTATGTATTTGTTAACATTTATTTAGTTCCTCGTTGTGCGCCCCGACATTTTTTGCCTGTAATCGGAGCAGATCACCTCCTGAGAATGTTTTCAATAACATTTCTTATTTTTCCGCTGAGAATGAAAAATAGTGGTTGATGTGTATGTGTATATACATACATACATATATATATATACACATGTATGTACAGTATATATTTTTTTTTTACTGGCCACAAGACCCCCCGATTGTCATAGAGTATTTCGCACACTGACAGAACCATCAATTGAGGTTTTTAATCACTGGCTCAAACTCAACAAGACTTTCAATGTTTTTTTATTTTTATCATAATCCATAATATACATGAGAACTCTACAAAATTTTGAAAATATTATTACTTAATGGTTTTAATTGTGACTATCTTCTTTTAATGTTGGTATACTTTCACTGTTAATTTGTTGTTTTATAAACTTTTATAAGACTATAACTTTCTATTGGTACTGCTTTTGTTTTCTATGCATGTCAACCAGCACCCACTTGCTGACGTTTGTTGATATCAATATGCATCTGCTGAGCTAGTGAATACTACTACTAATTAGTTTAGTAATTAGAGTGTTTACAAAACTCAAACAGCGGCAGTAGCCGTGGCAGGTCGGTGGCAGCCGCCTCAAACATCGGCAGCAGCCGTGGCAGGTCGGTGGCAGCTGCCTCAAACAGGTACGTGCAGTGGCTTGGCTTGTATCGGTCAAGCTGGGATTGCTGGTTAGTATCAGACACTCCCACACAGCCGCACAACCCTGCGGCGAATCGCCGCAACGCCTGATTCAATGTGAAAACGGCCTCAAACAGCGGCAGCAGCTGTGGCAGGTTGGTGGCAGCCGCCTCAACCGCGCCAGCTGCCGCAGCAGGTCAGTGGCAGCCGCCTAAAACAGCGGCAGCAGCCGTGGCAGGTCGGTGGCAGGTCATCAGATTTTCCTAAATGTTGGCTCTATTTCAGGAGTTACATACCATTATTAAATAGTGGAAAAGTAACGTTAGAGCATTCACTTTACTAACATGTATAAAGTGACAACACCCCAGCCTTAACGTTGTCACCATGCCCGACCAGTTAAAGGAGGCAACTAGAGTTAGGTAGCACTTTAGCACTTACATTTTATTTGACATCGCACCAGTACAACACAACCACCTTCCAGCCCCCTCATCACCCACAAACTGAGGCCTTATATATATATATGTGTCTTCCCTCATAATTGGCTGGAACATACCATTCCCAAATTACCGATACACACATAAATATACAATAAATATTTACATAAACCATTTCCCCAAAATATATATACAATCTTAACAAATATTACACACCCCACAATAGCCCTAATAAATACACATACATCTTTTACATACTAAATACATCCAACAGTCCAACCCAACTCCCCTCTACCCACTTCTCACCTGTTGTTATCCTCCCGGAACCAATAAAAAGGTGTCCGAGTCCCCGGGGAATTCTTTTGCCCGAACACCGTGGGAGACCGAGAACCGGCAGAGGTAAGTTGTGCGTGATACAGCCTTCACTTTAGCCTAGCCTAATTGTACCTTCTCTTCCTCCATATGAATATACATTTGGCTCCTATCAAGTCATACTAATGCACGTTATTTGCACGTTCACAGACAACGACACGGTGGAACAGCCCAGCGCTCCCGCTGTGACCCAGCTCAAACCACTGCAGCCTACCAACAATTAATCAATAAATCCCTTTATTAAAATACCATGCGTGTGTACTTAACCATGTCTTAATACCTCAATCACTATCTTGCTCTTGTAAGAATATATACTATTAACTAGACGTCTTATTAACGGCGGCTCGTCGTTACACAAATATTAGGTTATCAAGTTTGTGTAACATTATTGTAACGTTGCGAGGTAGCTAGACAGAGGAAGAACGACGAGGAAGCGTGCTAGCTCCACGGAGCCCAGGTTTATTTTCTTGCCGCAGCACAGCTAAACCCGAGGTTGAGGTGTTCCCGGAAAACAAAACCTCAGGGTGGCTAACCTGCTAACTCTCTCCACTTCTTGCCCGTTCAGTTAGCTTCCCCAAAAACAACAAAACAACAACAACCCCTCCCATAACCCCCTTTTCCCCCACCTGAACTGCTCAGCCAATCACCCACTACGGTGAACACCTCCCTCAATAAAATCCTTAAAACAACACACTTTCAACAGGAACTTACACCCAGCGTTACACTGCCCCCACCTTACTAAATCTCCTCATCCCGAGGAGCTAAACTTTAGTCCATATAACACTGGGGAACCCTATGCTGTCTCCTGGGCCGAGGGGTCCCCCTTGGTCCACCCTCCCCGAAATCCTGTGTGGGGATAACGGCTCCAAGCGGTGTGACTTGAATGTCCATCTGCTGTCAGCCAGAAGAACGCTGTGGCCCGCTAGGGAGGTGCTGTGGGGAAGAGGCCCCCTCCGCCGGATGTGTCTGAAACCGGAGGAGACTGACGATCCTGCCTGTAGTTTGGCTGGTTCGTTCCTCGGTAGGTCATAAGCCCTCTTTTGCCAGGCTCCTGCAGTCTCAGCTTGCCTCCTTGCAAACTCATGCGCCAGATCCACTCTCTCGCTTAGCTGGGTAGCATACTCTGGGCCAGCCGGCACTTGGGGGGTTTCAGGGGGCCGCCCATATGCCGGTGGAGTCCGGAGCTCCCTACCAAACATCAGTAAGGCCGGCGTGCACCCAGTGGTCTCCTGTGTCGCTGAACGACAAGCCATCAGGACTAATGGTAATTGTAGATCCCAGTCCTTCTGATCTTTTGCCACCACCAAACTTCAGTCCACACAGGTAGTGCTTGAAGTGATTCACAGACTCTACAACAGCCAAAAGTTCTCTTCTTACTTGTTTTGTGATGGAACATCTGAGAGCACCCTCTCCATGAGCCTCTCGAATGTGGCCGGGGCGTTGCACAGACCGAAAGGCATGACTGTGAATTGCCACAGTCCTGAGCCAGTGGTGAAGGCTGTCTTAGGGCGGGCCTCTGGTGACAGCGGCACCTGCCAGTACCCACTCCTTAAATCAAGCGAGGAGAACCAGGCAGAACCTCTGATCCCATCCAGTGCATCATTGACTCGGGGCAGGGGATATGAGTCTTTGACCGTGACCTCATTCATTGGTCTGAAGTCGATACAAAACCGCCTCCCTGGAGTAACTTTCTTTGGCACCATTACCACCGGCGACACCCATGAGCTCGTTGAAGGTTCAATCACTCCTGCTGCCCTCATCTCTGCAACACACTGATCAGCGGCTGCCTGCTTATTCAGTGGTACGTGGCGTGGTCACTGATGAATGGGGTGTGCTGTGCCTGTATCAATCCCATGCTGGATTAAATGGGTCCTGCCCAGATCTGAAGGAGAAGTGGCAAAAACTGGCAGTGGTCTGTCCGATATTCTTGATGTCTGGAGTGATTCAGATAGGTCATCATCACATATCAGTGGTAGCGGGGAACCATCCATGAATGCCACTGTCCTCTGTCCCACAGTCAACACAGCATTTGTGTCCTTCATGAAGTCAAAACCAAGCAGGCACTCCTCATGAATTTCAGCTACCCACACAGAGTAAGGGAAAGTCTGTTCACCCAACTGGATGTTGACTGTACAATGGCCCAGCATGGCTGATCTGTCTCCGGTCACCATGATGAGAGGCTGCGGTGTAGGGCACCACTGGAGGTCCTCCGGTAATATGTCTGGGCGTATGATTGTCACTGTAGAACCAGAGTCAATAAGTGCACATACTGACTTACTGACCATTAATCAGAGATAGCACCCGTGACACTTTAGGTCCCTGTTGGGGGGCCACTGAACCCACTACCACAACACAGTTATTCATAGCTGGTGAGTGCATGGAAGGTGCATGGCCAGGAATGGAGTAACCTTCCTCGCCTCCCCTCCCCTCCCTGTTTCCCGATGGCTGCCGTTGGCCAGGTGGCACAGAATTGGTGAGTTCAGGACAGTGGTACTGAATGTGGCCCTTCTGGCCACATCTCCAACAGGTCTGAGACTGCAGGTCCGGCTGGCCTCTGTAATCTTGTGGTCTAGGGGGTCCAGGAGTGTCCCGTTGTGGTTCCCCCGAACATGGCTCATGTAGTTAACTTGGTCTGCGGCTAAACTAACAGACTCTAGTTGCAAAACCATATCATCCTGGTTGTTAGCTTCCTCAGCCAGTGAGCTATCAAAACCAGGCTGCGGTATCTTAGCCTGGTCAGCATACAAGCCATGGGACTATTCTGACCTGGAAGTAGAACATTGTCAACATCCTGTAGCAAGTTAAATTCAGTTTCAATTCAATTCAATTCAGTTTTATTTATATAGCGCCATATCATAACAAAGTTATCTCAGGGCACTTTTTCGAGTAGAGCAAGTCTAGACCGACTCTTTATATTTACAGAGACCCAACAGTTCCCACCATGAGCAAGCACTATGCGACAGTGGCAAGGAAAAACTCCCTTTTAACAGGTAGGAACCTCGAGCAGAACCAGGCTCTAGGTGGGCGGTCATCTGCCTCGACCGGTTGGGTTGAAGGGGGGGGGGGGGGGGAGCGGGAGAGAGAGAGCAGGAGGAAAGAGCAGCAGCACAGTTCCACACAGAGATGTAACGCAATGGTTGTGGTAATGGTATGGATGTTAACACCAACAGAAATAATACTAAGAGCAACATTATAGCAGCAATACTAATAATAAGAGCAACAGCAACTGCAGCAGCGGGTGCAGAGGAGGAGCACGGGGGCAGCAGGTGGCCGCAACCATAGATCCAGACTCCACAGCTCCGGAGGCAGAAACACCTGCAGAAAGCAACAGAAGGAGAGAGAAAGGGGAGAGAAGGCACACAACTACGGGAAGAAGTTGAATTAATAAGCATTGATGGGATATGAGGACGTACAGATGGAGAGGAAGAGAAGGAGAGAGGAGCTCAGTGCATCATAGGAAGTCCCCCGGCAGTCTAGGCCTATAGCAGCATAACTAAGGGGTGGCTCAGGGATCACCTGAGTCAGCACTACTATAAGCTTTATCAAAGAGGAAAGTCTTAAGCCTACTCTTAAATGTGAGGAGGTTGTCTGCCTCCCGTACACAAACTGGGATCTGGTTCCACAGGAGAGGAGCTTGATAGCTGAAGGCTCTGGCTCCCATTCTACTTTTGGAGACTCTAGGAACCACAAGGAACCCTGCATTCTGGGAGCGCAGTGCTCTAGTGGGGTAATAGGGTACTATGAGCTCTTTAAGATATGATGGTGCCTGACCATTAAGGGCTTTGAAGGTGAGGAGAAGGATTTTAAATTCTATTCTGGATTTTACAGGGAGCCAGTGTAGAGAAGCTAATATTGGAGAAATATGATCTCTTTTCCTGGTTCTTGTCAGTAAACGTGCCGCAGCATTCTGGATCAGCTGGAGAGTCTTAAGGGACTTATTGGGGCAGCCTGTTAATAGAGAGTTGCAATAATCCAGCCTAGACGTAACAAATGCATGGACTAGTTTTTCTGCATCTGTTTGAGACAGGATGTGCCTGATTTTTGCAATGTTACGTAAATGAAAAAAGGCAGTTCTTGAAGTTTGTTTTATGTGGGAGTTAAAGGACATATCCTGATCAAAGATAACTCCAAGATTCCTTACGGTGTCACTGGAGGCCAGGGCAATGCCATTTAGAGAAACTATATCTTTAGATAATGTGTTTCGAAGGTGTTGTGTCTGGCATGGTTGATTTTATACTAGTTATTCCACAGAAATCTGGAAGGGACAGCCTGCGGTTTCAAATATTTGCGACCAGACTCTAGGTGAGCAAGGACCTCATCCTCCTTTAAGTGCAAGGCACACACAAAAGTACTGCCTCTCCTCACGGTAAATCCTGCTCCCTTGTCTCTTCTTATGGACAAAATCCATCTCCTTTTTAAATGTTCATCGGTTGGAAAGCTGTGAAACTACGAATACTGCTGTTTGTTTAGAGTTAGAACAATAAGGCACGCTACATGCCTGACTGCTCTTGGACTCTGCCATTAGGCTCGTTCGAGATGAGCCAGGCCTGCGCAGAATCGATCACTTGCAATCGCCGCACAATGCATGCCGGTTAGATTTGTGTCTTGATCCCGACTTGCTCTTGACGTCATGCACACGTGGGCAATGATAACCTCACGAGATCGAGGCGGCCGCAGTTTTTAGAGCCAGGTGCTGCAGGTGCTCTCCACCATAGACTGTATATAAAGATGGACAACGTAGGGGGCCACCAGGGGGTGGCTGGCTGCAGTATAGGTCATAAGGATGGGACATGGGCCAAACTGAAAAATCATAGTACACGTCAAATAAATTTGTCCCAAAGATGGTTTCTGTCATTTTAGGTAGTTCTTATCACGCTGATGTTTGTTCAAGTGTTCGTTTTTATGATGTTTGGTTTTAATTAGGTATTTGATGATATAAAATGGGGCATCACGTCATGATTGACAACTGTGAGCGTGCTGTGATGGGTTCAGGCTCGTGTATGGGCAGAAACTCGATCCGCGGATCACTACTGCGCAGACTCTGGCTCCAAATAATGTCACCAGCGCAAGATGGCAGCTCCCGTAAGCGGGGTATTTTGGCTTAATTTTTTACAGTGCGAGGAAGTGGAGACATGTCGTCCATCTTTATATACATTCTATGCTCTCCACCAACTGCAAGACCCAGGGCATGATGGGAAACGCCTGGCTGTCGCCTGATCAAATAGCTGATTGGCTCTTAATTTTGACCACAAACATCACGTTTTGTAGAAAATCCTAATTTTCTGTGTAATTGTAATATTTAACGCTAGATTGTTGCTGTATGTTGTGCAATGAAGGTTTAATCTGTTAACAAACATGTCTTGTGTGGTTGATATGCATAATAATAAAGTTTATTTCAGCCATAACTATCTGAATGTGGTCTGCAAACTACAGGTAGCCTACAGGTGGATCTAACAGGATATTTCTGTGACTTCCTGTAAATTCGTTTAAGGCTGCTGGAAACTGTCTGACTTGACTGCTGCTGTTTGTCACCGCCCCCTGCTGCTCCCGTCTGATCTTGTCCACTTTCCAAGCGAGGCGCAGTTCATGTCGAAGGAGCCTATTGTTTCAACCGCGAGTTAAGCTAGCGCTCAGACCGGAAGAGAGTTTTCCCGACATCCGGTTTGCGCTCATGATATTGTGAAATAGACCTATGATCATCTGTTTTTACCCTTTTTTCTTCCCAATTTGGAATGTCAAATTCCTTCTGCATTACAAGCAGTCCTTGTAAATAGTACAATAAATGTACAAAAAACATTTTGGAAATATACAACATGATAAACCTTACTGTCAGTGCCGGCGGTGGCTATGGGCAGGGGTGGGCTCAGCCCACCCAAACGTGCGTCTTGCCCACCCAATCAAAAGTTGAGAAGAAAAAGATTTATTTTTGTTCAGCCAATGGAAAAATAGCACAGAAAATACTAGTACCATTTCTAACTTCTGATTGGGTGGGCAGCCTACAGCTCGCCTCCAAAGTCGCCCACCCCCTCTTCTCGTCATATCAGACACACACACACAGCTCTGAAGCAGACTTGTCTGTTACACAGACTGCTGCTAACTGTAGCTGCCGTTAGCTAGTTAGCTCAGTTAGCAGTGCAACTAGCGGTCATATTAACGCTAGCTGACTCTGCCCGGACTGGGAGCTCAGCTTTACACCACTAGCACATGAGCTTTGGCCGGGAGGAGGAGATTTTTAATGAAGCTAATAAAGCTTTATTTAGCTCCACAGCTAACTTAGCTAACTACCTAATGGCAGCTACAGTTAGCAGCAGTTAGTGGTTGATTACTTTAGCAACAACAAGTAAAGCTATATCCATCAGGAAACTCGTAAATCACAGAGAGTTGAGGCAGAGCAGCCAGACATCAGAGGGAAAATCTGAAACTATTTTCTCCATAAATTATGGTCCAGTTTCACAAAAATGAATAAAGTTATAAAGTTGTGTTTTTGTACAGTAATCGGTGAGGCCCGGCCTCCAGAAACGCTCAGCTCCGGCAGCATCTATCGTTTTTCCAACTTAATTCTTGTGGTCTGTTAAACAGTAAATTCATCAAATTCAGGTTAAAAACAACAACGCAACAGACTGAGGTGAATGATCTGTCTGCCATAGTGATGTGCCGTTCATGAACGAATCGTTCATTTTGAACGACTCTTTGATATGAACGAGTAGTAACGAGTCGTCTCAGAGAGTCATTCGTTCATTTTGGCTGCGCCTGCGCAACAATAATAATGCATGAGTTTCGTTTTTCTCACGTGACAGCTGACTGGTTTGGGTCGTTCATTAGTCTTTCGTTCATTTTTCACGTGACAGTTACACAGGCTCAGTATTGGACAGAAATGAGTAAGTAAGCATTACAGCTGTCTAATAAAAATGTAAAAACAGAATAAAAAAATAAAGTAGCCATTTAACACTGGTGCTATAGGTTTGAGAATTCTCAGCTGCCCTGCAGATGTCCATTTTGTCCAGAGCAAATGTCTTAACATTACTATTAAAAATTAAATTTCAAATGAAATGTAATGTTTGCAGTAGTCATACAATGCAGTAAAATTAAATGAAATTTAGGCAGTGTTCCAGGCAGAACAACAGAGACCCCCGCAAAGAAATTTGGCATGCGCTCTGTGCACACACACACCCTGACTTCACCCCCAGATGGTCTGGGCTTAGCCCCGGACCTTGGCAACTCCTTGAAGGATTTTTATTTTATTTTAGGGTAAATCAATCTGCCCTCCACTGACTCAAATCATAGGGTATAGCAGCAAACTTAGAAATGCTGCTTCACTACCTCCCAATTTCCCAGCTTCAATTTTTTCTTCATAAATTAGAATAAAATAAAATAGAATACTACTTTATTAATCCCCATGGGGAAATTAATCTTCTGCATTTAACCCATCAAAACACCCCGTACACAAACACACAGCCATAAACTGGAGAGGCCTGAGGGCACAATGGCAGGACTTGACTCTGACAACCTCTGGGCTACCTACGGCCCAAGTTGCCCACCTATTATTTCTACCAGCCCACCCTAATATAGCAGGCTAAAACCAGCCCTGCTTATTGTAGTGATTTTCTATTAAGGCAGACTGTCATTAGCAACATAAAATAATACATTCTCTTCAGACACCTATAGTAGAAACAGCAGAAACTCTAAGTATGTTTTCAGATTAACCACCAAGTGGCAGCATATCTCAGCAGTTTCACACTACCATCAACCAGCCCTCAGCAAATGTTAGTCAAACTTACTGTACACATTCATTTTGTTGTAATCTGGTGTGAATACAGAGTAAACATACAGCTGCACTCAGCTTAAACATGTTTTGATGACAGAGATTAAATAAAAAAGACTGAATCCATACAATTTGGATGTTCATTTTGCAAGTATACTGTATGTTCTCGTTGACAAAATATAAAAGACCAAGATCAACAAGACATAAATACGTTTAAGGGAGACTTCACTTCTGCATCAGCCAGAAAAGCTGTAGAATAGTGCCTATGTTGTAATACAGTATCACTCAATAAAGAAACACCATCACCTCACTGTAAGCAAAATCAAATCCCAGTTGCTGCACTTAATGGCAGCCAATCAGAGCACAGTATCAGTCCTAACAGGATTCAGACATCCAGCAAAAAAAAACATTACAGGACTATTGAGCCCTTAATGTGATGTAGTCAAAGACCAGTTGGTGATTATTTATAGAGTGCTGGTGCTGGATTGACTTGCTGTCTGAGTGACTCATCACAGCAGAGGGAGAAATCTTCAGGATTGGGATTCCCCCTATTGGCATCTTCTGCAGGTTTTCAATGTGCACATATTTTACATAGATATACTGTGCATCTGTTGGAAGCAGGCACTTTACTAACTGCAGACTTGACAAGATACACTAAGTTCTTGTTAAAGCTGGCGATTTAATGGTTTATCAGTTTTTTGCTGAAAACAGCTGCCTGCTGCTGCTGAGAGCAGTGAGACTGAACCACAACAGTAAATTTATGGGCCATAAAACCAAAACATTGAGCTTAAAGATGCAAAAACAATTCGTAGAGCTGAGGGGAACTGCACAGTCGGGTGGTAATTCTCTGTGGGTTCATCACTACAAGCAGTTTATTTTAAATGACATAGTCATTTGATCCATTATTAATATGAGACAATTATTAGTGCTTGTCTCTGCCTGCTTTTCTAATTCCTATATGAATTCAGTTGAGTTTCCCACCAGGCCAGAGAGAGGAAGGAACAGGGAAATAAGGAATAAAGGAGGGAGGGAGAAAACATTTAAGACATTCTCAAAATAAGTTAATCTGTAGCTTTTTAAGGCAGTACTGCTCCACTTTAAAGACAATACAATACTCTGTCGTCAACTGTTGTCAGCTTGTTATTACATTACAGCCTGTGGCCACATTTCATTTCTAAAAAGAAACCCCCGTCTTCCCTCTCCCCTCCTGTTCCGGCCTACTTTCTCTTCAGACGCCTTTCTCAGCTACACTTTATGAATCAAAACAGCACGACAGCAATCAGATGAGCAGCTTTTTCTGACCGCATCATCCCAGATGAGCGACAGTGTAAAAGAGCATGGCAGGAAAGGAGGCAACACAGATTTTTGCTTTGAAGCAGGTCCCAGTTTCCTTCGGGTGCTCCCTCCCAGCCAAACACAACTGGACAGCACCAACAGCAAGAAATTCCAACCTGATATGCCTGCAGATAGAGCAGCTGCTTCCTCTCTGCTTTCTAGAGCATTGAGCTGAACTGAAGAGATCAGTATTGGAAAGTGATTACAGGATTGAAACCTACCTGCAGCCTTTTTTTTTATTCAGAGACTCACTGGAGTGGCCCTGATGTGGTTATCCTGCCATCCACTCTGTGCTGCAATCCCTGCTTCCGTTCAGCGCGAGACAGTCACTGGGTGAATTAGGAGGTGATACAATGAAAGGACAGCTTACCAGTATTGGGAGGTTGGCGGGTGAAATAGTGAATATTGCTGGTTTATTTCTGAATGCTGGTAATTTGCAGCTATTAAATTAAGAGTCATTAAAATACATTTAGACTTATTAAAGTCTTGCCTGTATAAGTGGCTTATACAGTTAAAGCCAGCATTAATATGACATGATTTCAAATAATTTTACATGATATTTTCAATGGTTATTGGTTTCTAATACATCTACATGTAAGCAGCATGTTAATGTTGTAGCCGGTTGAGGTGCAGTTATAGTGTTGCATAGTTCAAAGTACTGCATACCAATGTATTTTGCTACTCATCGTAGGTTTTTTAAATCTTAAACCTGAACTATTCAATATTTTTAGATGAACAATGTGTCAAATGTAATTTGAAAGAGGATGATTGAGTCACTTGACTTTGCAGTTCCACTCAGCTCTGGAGCTTTTTAGCCTCTTTTAGCTTATAAGCTACTTTGGGTTTGTCCGGCCCACAAATATACTACTTTGTTTCAGGATGTGTCTGTGGTGTTTTTTTGAAACACCTTTGTTTTCGCAACTAAACCATATTTAACTTTAACGTTCTTAGACATAACTGATATTCACTTGCTGTCTGCAATAAACAAAATTACTTCTTAATCATGACTTAACAGTACGCTTTCTTCTGAGTACAAGCATACTACAGTTTAAGATTTAAACATTCTGTTATCTCAATTCTGTGTTAGAACATTCACAGTCACTCAGATACATTCATTAGTGTACTTAGTGTGAACAGTCTTGGAGACAGAGCAGTCTCCATGAAACAGAACAGTCTCTGTGTGCTCTTCACAAAACGACCTGCTGATTAGACTTGTCTTGTTAATGCATTTGTTTGGCACCTTACTAATAGTCATCGAGGTATGATGGGCGCTGTTGATTGCTTCTGGAAGGGTAGCCTTGGTGCTGCAACAACGACAGTGTCATTATTGTCCTCATCAGAGTCTGGTGAGATGTCCTGTATCTGTGCATTGATCTTTTTGAAGAAGGAGGAATTCCTTGTAATGGAATGCCCATCATTGGTTGCTGTGACCATTGAGCCTTTGACTTTTGACACAGTGTGTGATTCTCTGTTGTATGGTGTAGTAAGTTTGTTGTGCTTGGGCTGTTGGTGAAACACAGTGTTGCCAGGGGTGAGAGTCCTTGACTTGGCGTGACGGTGTGTGTCTGAGTTGAACTTCATCTTTGCTTTAGCTGTCTGGTCTTGCTCTCTGATTTTGTAATCCATGTTACTATCAATAGTTGTGGTGAGTGTTGGCATCTTGGTGTGGATTTTGCGCTGGAACATCATTTCTGCAGGTGATGCTTCAATGGTGCTGTGTGGTGTGGAGCAATACTCACAGAGAAACGTGTTAAGTGTCTGTTTCCATGGGATGCTCTCAGTCTCTGCCACACGGATGGCTTTTCCAAGTGTGCGCATGAAACGTTCTGCTATTGCGTTTTCTTGGGGCCAGAGAGGTGTTATCTTCCGGTGATGGAAACCTAGATGACCTGTAAACTTGGAGAGCTGTTCACTGTTAAATGGAGGGCCATTGTCTGTTTTTCGGGGTGACGGGACATGTAGTCAGCTGGGTTCTCCACACCTTTCCTGTACTCTACTCTGAGATTATTGGGCTAGAGTCTCAGTCCCCATCTCTCAATCCTTGCAGGTGGTTTCGAACTGGGGTTGTTCCAGATCACCTCAAGTGCTTTGTGATCTGTAACTAGGGTGAAAGGGTTGCCGTAGAGATACAAATGGAAGTGCTTCTCGTTCAGTTTGTGAGTAAAGTCTTTCTACATCACTGAGAGCACGGCTGGCATATGCTATGGTGCGCCTCTCCCGTCTTTGTTCTTTTGGGCTGGCATCCACGATGAGCTCTGTCTCCTTGCTTGGATCGAAGTAAGACATGACTGTGTCACTGGTCAGGCTGTCTTTGATTGCCTGCAGTGCTTTGGCTTGCTCCAGGCCCCATTGCCATAGTGTGTCTTTCCTAGTCAGCTCGTGCAGTGGTGCTGAAATGGAAGCAAAGTCTTTAATGAAGCGAGAGCAATAGTTGGCCATGCCAAGTAGGCTCCTGACTTCGGTAGGGTCTTGTGGGTCGTTGGCTTGCTGAATGGCGGCAACCTTCTTGGGGTCAGCTGAGATTCCACTGGCTGAGAAGATGAATCCGAAAAATTCAAGCCTGGATTTATTAATCTCGCACTTGTTGCAGTTGAGCAAGAGACCACTCTCCTTTAGTCTCTGGAACACCTCTCTGAGGCTTTTGTTGTGGTTAGCCTGTGTTTTGCCGTGGATGATGATGTCGTCACTGAGGTTTTTCACGCCTCTGATCCCTTGCAGTGTCTGGCAGATTGCATTCTGGAACACCTCCGCCGCAGAAGATATCCCAAAGTTCAGGCGCTTGTACTGCCTCAAGCCTAGGTGTGTGGTGAATGTTGTGATATACCTGCTGTCCGGGTGGAGCTCCAGCTGGTGATATCCAGCTGTCAGGTCGAGCTTGGAGAAGACTGTTGCTCCATTCAGCTCGTGGATGACGTCGTCCATGGTGGGGGTGATGTGACATTCACGTTGTATGGCGGTGTTGGCATGTCTCATGTCAACGCAGATCCTCACTTTGTCCGGATCTTTTGGCTTGGGCAGTGTCACAATGGGGGAACCCCATGACGTAGGGCCTGTCACCGTCTCGATGATGCCGTCGTCTTCTAGCTTTTTCAGCTCATCCTCGACTTTCTGTCGAATATGAAACGGGACCCGCCTGTGTGGCTGACATGTAGGTTGAATGTCAGTGTTGATGTGAAGCTTAACTTGGAAGTCCTTTAACTTGCTGATGCCCTGGAACAGCTCTGGGTAACTGTCCACCAGCTCATCCGCTACTGTTCGGCTGGTTGGAGAGGACACACAATTTATTATTTTGATGAGGCCTGGCTCCGTAGCTGTTTTGTAGCCTGGCAG
Source organism: Macquaria ambigua (assembly GCA_008360985.2). NCBI lineage: Eukaryota > Metazoa > Chordata > Actinopteri > Centrarchiformes > Percichthyidae > Macquaria > Macquaria ambigua. Next base: position 172,806 of record VMKM01001100.1, read on the forward strand.
AGAGCAGCCATCACCCTTCATCACATAGAATTTGCTTCCAGTGTTTTTATTTCCTGCCTCTGTATTGCATGTGAATGCACCAGCTATGCGCAATGGTGTGGTGCAGCCATATGGGAATATTTTGATGTTGGCTGGAATGAGTTGCGGCCGTGACTTCAGTGTACTGAGAACTGTTTCACTGATAACATTCACTGTAGCTCCTGAATCAATTAATGCTGATATCTTGACATCATTAAGCCTAATGTATGTCTGTGTTGTTGTTGCTATTGGCTACAAACACATATGGGTCTTCATCACTAGATGAGTCTTGTGTGTTGTCGTCATGTGTTGTGCTGGTTATGTTGTACACTTTCTTATGCATTTTGTGTTGTTGACTGTTTGCCCTGGATTTTGTTTCACGGCCTGTGCCGAGTTGCTTCTGCTTTGATCTGCACTGCCTTGCAAAGTGATTCAGCTTACCACATGCTTTACAGTCCTTGCTCCTTGTTGGGCAGTCTCCTTCATGTGGGTACTTTCCTCCACAGTTCCTGCACTGGTTGTTTGGCCTGGCACTCTTGACGCGTTGGCTGGTGGCTGGCCGTCCCTTCTGATGCACTGCATTCACTGATGCAGCTGCTCCCTGTTCCATGCCTGCAGCTTGTTGTTTGGACAGTTCCAGTGATCTCCCGTGGTCAAGAAGGTCATCTAGGCTATTTTCAGGCTCCCTGAGCGCTCGTTTATGTAGCCTGGATGAAGTGCAGCTTTGTGCTTTGATTTCTTGATCCACATCGGCAAACTCACAATTCTTTACAAGCATGCGTAGTCTGGTACGGTACGTGTCTACGTTTTCACCTGACTGTTGCACTGTCTTTCTGAACATGTATACCTGGTACAGAACATTCTTTTTTGGTGTAAAGTATGTTTTTAACTTCTGTTTAACGTCCGCATATTTATCTGCCTCTATTGCTAGCGTGTCATACTATATGTCATGCACGCGCTCTCCTGCTAAGTGCAGCAGCAGAGCTTTTAGCCTTGCATCTCCTGTAATGTTCATGGCAGTAGTATAGTTCTCAAACCTCTGCACCCATTTGGTCCAACGTGGTCCTATGGAGCTTGGATCCGTTTCTGTGTCAAAAGCTGGCAAAGCGACAGTGTTGGCATGTGACATGATGAGTGCAGCCTGTTGCGTTAGCCACTCGTGGTCCTCGTCAGCTTGTTAGCACTTTGCTAGGTGCAGTTCACTTTTGTTTCTTTATTCTTTCTGTCGTGTGTAGAAAGGGGTCTTCGCCATCTTTTTATCCTCGTCGCCAATGTGGTGTTTCCATACACAAAAATAATATGCGGACAACTGCCGTTATGTTAACAATGAAATTTACTGAATGTACCCCGTTAAGAAAGCAGCATGCATACATCTGTACACTTTTCAGGTTCCTGCTACTGTGTATTACTGCGCATGATGGCAGGCAGCCATGTTACACGTCACTGTCGCACACACTCTATTGTGTTGTATACACTGTAAACACTACAGGCAGCTGTTCTCTGCAAAAACGTTCTGATAAGCCCACTGTACACTACCTGCCCAGCACCAAACAGCAGACACAGTTAGCAACTAGCTGCTGAACACAGTGGAGCATTTATATAGTAGGTAAAGACCAAGACAGAGCTAAAAGAGAGTGAATTACATCTCAACACATCTCCAAATGAAAGCTAATGTTGCTCCATGTCTGCGGGATTTAAAAGTAGGCAAGTGTTTGCTAACATGTTAGCCATATTAACTTTATAAGGTCATTTGTCAAACACGATGTAATTTAACCATTAAAGCAACTTGAATCTACAAAGTAACTTATAATATGGTTGTCAAATAAAGGTAGTGGAGTAAAAAGTACAATACTTCTTTTTGAAATGTATTGAAATACAAGTATAAAGTAGCGGAAAATGTAAATACTAATACTACTAAAGTACAAGTACCTAAGCATTGTATTTAAAGCTGCATCCACACTACTACGTTTTCGTTTTAAAACGCAGAACTTTTGCTACGTTTACGCCTAGCGTCCACACTACTCCTGTGTTTTATAACCCCTAAAACTGAGACCTTTTAAAACGCTGCTGACCCCGTTTTAGTTTGAAAACTCCAGATTGTGTTTTAGTGAGGACGGGGGAAAACGGAGACATTTTAAAACTATGACGCAGACACCCACGTTTGCTTCCTGATTGGGTCTTATCAGCCATGACGTGTCCTTCCCTGATTCGTCACACCCCTATCACGTGACCCCTTCTCAGAGTCTAGCCTTGACTACCAGCGGTTTATTCAACATTAATAAGGAATTGCAACACTTACTTTCAGTAACAGTTCCATCTGGTCATCGGTCCAAGCAGAGAAATCTCTGCTCTTACTTTTCTCTATTGCTGTTCTTCGTTCGTAGTATTTTCTGCAACTAAGCAACCAACCGCAGAGTAGACAATCTGCTTCCTGTTTACACAGACATGTGCATGCCCAGTGCACATGAATGTTCATGTTTTAAAACGCCATTTTAAAGCAAAAACATAGTATTGTGGATGTAGCCTAAGTGAGCCAAAACAGTGAAGTTGCAGGCAGTAAATCCAAAACAAGCTAAAAGAGGCTGCAAAGAGGGAAACTGCATCATTTGGGTCATAGTTCTTTGTGACTTTGTCTTTGCGGGCAACCCATTTCACTTTACACCTAGCCATTTGATCCATTGTTAATGTGAAAATAATGACGTGTGCAGCTTTAAGTAAAGTTAAGTAAATGTACTTAATTACTTTCCACCACTGGTGGGAAGTCTAATTAGTGTTGGCCAATCAATTAATGGCAGATGTCTAAATGGGACCATATCATTCCACACAATAAGATTATGTCAAGTGGTAGTGGGTGTTAAAAATAACACTTTTTTCACACCATTTACCTAATTGCCTAATTGTCGAGAAACACTTGTTTATGAGCTCAGTTATTACTGTAACTCCCATTCTGCCATAATCTCTCCAACAGTTCTTTTCAAAAAGCATCCCTCAAATAACAACAAAGGAAATGATGATGATTTTTTGCTTTTTATTTTTGCAAATAGGAAAATAGCATTTCTGGTATTCAAAAACAAATAATAATACAGCCTGTGTTCAACCAGATACACAGTCAGGACTAAGAGAGAGAAACAGAGAAGAGAGAGAGAGAATTGGATGATGATGATTAGGGAATACAGGTCTAGATGTAGGTCAGTAGAAGCAGCCTGGGGAGGCTCAGACACAAAGACAGCATTGGTTCAGACAGATAAACACATCTGCCTGTCTGTCTGCTTTGAATGGGTTTCTACATTACTAAGCATAGTTGTTTTTAAAGAGTGAAACAAACCTAATGTATCTATAATGCTAAGAGACAAAGATATGAGTGTGATTGCTGTGTAAATGACTGTGAGCTGCTACATGCAGAAGTGCTCTACTTTTGAGTTTATCCAAAAGCACCAATGTTGCTCGGGCTAAGTTAAGATTGCCAGTAGCCGACGGTTTGTAAGTGTCTGCTGGTTCAACAGAGACAATCCAGTTATATGAAGCATTATGCTGTCATTATACAGTCTCTTCATGTGAAGCATTGGTAGGTTAACAAGCACCAAAGTGTTGAGATCAAAGAACAAATGATATATATAGTGACCGCACCACATGGTGCAGTTGAACGTTCCTTTTTGGCATTTTATGGTTCCAATACATTTTATGGAACTGCCATAAGAGCACAATGACTGTTTCTCACTTTCCACTAACGCAAGTGCACTTGAGACCAGCAGACTCAACTTAATAGTTTGTGAATGGGTAGAGTGGGACTCCAAATCCCAGATCATAATCAGTCTGACATTCCACAGATTGATCACGCTACAATCAAACTCACATAACAGACCACAAACCTCTCCAGAAACACGACTGAATAGCTTAATGCACTGATTGAAAATTCTCTTTGATAAAAAAAAAACATCTATATAAAGGCTACAAGCTGTACATGTTATCTTTGTCCTTTATGTTCAGTACACATTATATTGAGTATGCTAATACAGATGATTGAATAGATGTTAGCTGCCTTTCCAGCTGCTTAACCATTAGCTTTTCTTGCTGCTATAACCAACAGAGAAATGTTTTACAGTAACTGCTACTGTAAATAAGAAAGAGCAGTGTTTCACATGACTTGCACCATTGAGCCAAAATATAACATATAGGCCAAGTAGGTTTCTAGGCCACGATTCGGCTGCACAATGATTTCAAGAAAATTTCAGAGAACAAAGAGCTTATAAACTGTCACGCACCACGTGAGGGTGTCGTTTTCATGCTCTCACAGGGCTAGAACAGGGATTTCTGGTTTGGCAACCCCCAGTTCAGAATCACAGTTAATAAGAGCAGTCATATGATAACAGTAGGATCAAGTGAGGTTTTGTGATACGGACAAAGGCATCGATGGAGATTAGGGCATACTGGGGCTGAGAAAAGGCATACGGGTCAAAACAGGGTGGATCATGATTGGACAATGCATAAAACATCGGAAGTTTTTCTCAGCTTAGCCAAATTGTGAGCAAAGCCACAAGTTTACACAAGTTCTGACAAAAACAATGTCTCAGCATTTACTCCTGATATCAAAGAGTCATGCCATTCATTCTGAATGAACTGTAACTCTCAAAAAGTACTTAGAGGAGATTCTGCTGCTTTAATCATAATTTCACCCTACGTGAACAAGTCCATTGCAAGCCTTATGATTAGAACACATGGCATTAATGTGACACTAAACAGAGTAAATTTGCACTTTAGCAACATACATAAACGTTGAGAAGCTTTATCCATGTGAACCCTAAAGTTTGGCTTTGACGAAGAAGGGTGATCACAAAAGCAGAAAGGAGATTATAGAATTACAGACACTCCTATTACTGGTTACCACCCCATCTCCAACAGCACCTGGTAGCTTGGGAACAGGAACACTAGTGCAAGCAGTGGTTGCAAGAGGGGCCTCTGTAAGACTGTCTCCTCTTAGGGGTTTTGTCCTGTGTGTGTGCGTGTGTGTGTGTGTTTGAAGGCCAGGAGTTTTTCCTGAAGTGGCTGTTAGCTCAGTATAGGACGAGCTGCTCAGAAGGAACAGTGAAAGATAAACACCAGGGAGGAGTGAAAGGAAGGAAGCGATGAGGAGACCACAGCAGCCAGCTCTCTAGATTCTTCTTAAAGTTCTGCTTTGAAGCACCAAAAGTCCTGAGGGAGACCTGGACCCACCCACCCCCCCCGACCCCCTGGTCAAAGCCAGGCCGGGTGGGTGCAGGGCAGGGTTTAGGCCAGCTGAAGGTGTCACACAGTGGCTCTGATAATCCTGCTGGGCCTGGAGCTGCGGTGGACCTTCGTGTGTTTGGATAAGTGATCACTGCGGGCGAACTTCTTCTCGCACAGTGAGCACTCGTACGGCTTGATTCCGGAGTGAGAGCGGCGGTGACGAGACAGTTCGTCAGATCGGGAGAACCTGGCGACACAAGAGCAGGCGGGTGAAGTGAGGAACACAGTACAACAAGTTTTTCACATTAGCCCACTGGCTAATTGATCTAAGTGATGAGTCCCGTGTGTGAGCTTATTTTGGTGTTCAAAGGCATAGCTAGGAGGTCTATCCCACAGAGAGAACACTACTCTGGACCCTGTTAAGTAACTCATCCTACTAGACTTTTTGTGGACCCCTAGAATCATCTTTTTTTTTTAGCCCACCAGTGAAGGCCCTACTGGTCAAACTTTCACCAAGACTGCGACTGTGTCTGAAATCACGGCCCATTTACTACATTATAACTATATTTACTTTCTGCTGTTTTATTTTTTATGTTCCCTCAAAAGTTCCCATAATGGAATGAAAAATGTAGTGTTGCTACATAGCATGTACAGTTTTTTGCTAAAGGTCCCACAATGCAATGCATGCCTTGATGGGTGTTTAAATTGCAGCTATCAGACACAACACCGTGATGGTGATTGATAAGTGCATGAAATCTCAATGTGATCCTCACTATACTGTAAACTATTGGGTGTTTCTTATGTTGGGAATCCATATTCACTCCGAGTATGTTTTAGTCCCTGTCATATACTTTCATAAGCAGCAGTATGTGGTAGGTATGCAGCTAGAAACAGCAGTATTTCATTGGGGATTGGTGCAATCTACACAAAATGACATCATTGAACTAGTAGGAACATCTTTCCCTGTCAACACTGGAAGAGGAGGAGATGGGTAACGGGAGGCTGAACTGCTAAATCACTATTCAGTAAATGAACATGTGACTGCTCATGTAAAACTGAAATGTTTTGAAATGAGTGAATTAAGTTTTAAGTACTAATTTTTCATTTCTGTCAAGTTTTGATTACTACTCAGCCCTCTTACACTGGGTGATGTTAGCAGATCAGTGTATTAGCATTGGGAAGATCTTCTAAAACATTGGTATATTGAAATTAATCGACGAAGTTTGATAACTGATTAATCGATTAAGTCATTTATCAGGCAAAGATGCCAAAATATCACTGATTTCAGCTGCACAAAAGTGAGTTTTCTCAGATTTTCTCTGTATCATATAATTATGAACTAATATCTTTGGGTTCTGGACTGCTGTCCACATAAAACAAAGAATTTGAAGGCGTCAAGAGACGAGACGAGACATTTGATAGACTGAATGATCAAGCGAAAAGATAACTGAGAAATTGAAAAGATAATTAAAATTATCAATAGTTGCAGCCCTATTTTTAAAACTAGTAGTCTGATGTTACCGGTCTACTAACAGTCAATATAGTGTTAGCAGGGAGCACAATGATGGAAACTTTTGGTTTCTATGTTTTGTATTACTTAGTGGGTAAAGAAGTGTTCAGACCAACAAAAAACAAACAATAAATGGGTTTCCATCCACCTGTTTTTACGTGCATTTTCATAAAAAAACCTGAGTGGCCAAAAAATGCCAAATAAATCTCAAAATGTTGCAAAAAAGTTTTTACGGTTGGCGGAGGTGGTAAAGTCGGTTTATCGATAAAAGTAAAATGCGATGGAAACAGACTGAGTGAATAAATCATCAGGTATATGTAGTATGTGACTTAAACATCCACTGAAGCTTCTGCTCCACTGAAGACACGAAAACATCAGATCTGTGTGGAGCAATGAGGAGGCTGTAACCTTCCTCTAATTAACACATGAAACAAACAGAAATGCCATATTTCCGTCGTGCTTTCTACATTGTTTTTCACCGTTTAAGGTTATCTGGCACTCATTTAATTACGTCATCTTATTGCACCCTCTTCTTCTGCAAAGGTTTAATGGCACCGACTGGAAAATTAGCGCCACCAGCTGCTTATCTCGACGAATCAACTCCTAATATTTGCATAATGGTAGTGGACATTAATTCGCATTTTCTTTTGCTGATTTTCTCAAAGATCTGTTAAAATTTGCACTACATTTGGATGGAAACCTAGCTAGTGAGACAAATATGTGCCAGTAGATTACAATCATTGAGAAAGAGGACAAAATGACTGTCACTATGACAATGTTCCAGAGTTGTAAAATCTATCCTCGCAGTATTATGAACCACTGTGCAGTGTTTTGGCATCTGATAACCCTTCAAAGCCATGGATCTGTTACTCCAACTGGACTTCCTGGATCGTGTTTCATCATCTCATTAGTACCTGCAGCAACCCGCCCCACCAATGCAGCCCCTTGCATCAACCAGTGGGAAAATCTCCCAAAAACTTTGTATTGTATTCTTTTGATCTCGATCATAAATTTTACTGTTAGACCTGATACACATACCTCCAGCCACACTCAGGCCAGCTACACGTGTAGGGCTTCTCTCCCGTATGCCGGCGGAAGTGAGCTTTCAGATGGCTGCTTTTTGTGTACATCTTCCCACAGCCTGGGTGGGAGCACTTATGGACTCTCTCTGTAGGCGGTACTCTGGTTACCCGGGGGGCCACAACCTTCAACAGACCATTGCCTTGGCCCCCAACCCCAGTCACACCCGTGATCTCCAGAGTTCTCATAGTGATGGGCAGAGGGGCGATCTTCACGTACTTCTGGTCAGCTGACTTGGCATCTCCACTGCTTAGTGATAACAAGGTGGTGGTGGTGGGGGTGGAGGGCACCTGTGGGGCCAGCAGGGTGAGATTTCGTCCTGTTGCACCTTGGAGCCCCATGACCAGATGAGTGAGCCAAATGCCACTTTGGGCACCAGGAGGAGAGCCGGCTGGGGTCTGAGGTTGGGCCAGAGGTAGGGGCTGGAGCTGGAGAACCAGCGGACCCCCCAGGAGCATTGGCGGGGTTAAGGTGGATGATGAGGAGTTAACCTGGGCAGAAGGGGAAGGGTCTGCTGGGCTCGGGCTGTTTTGCTCTTTCTGAGGGGTGTTTGGGTTCGAAGTGCAGTGGGAGGCACTAGTCCCCAGGTCACTGCAAGTCTCTGAAGGAGCAGCTGGGGGCACAGTGGAGGATGGAGAGTCACTGCAGGGTAGAGGGGAGGCCTCCTCTTTAGGGGCCAGTAGCCCCTCTTTGACTAGTTCCATCTTTTCCCTCAAGAACTCCTCTATGTCCTCCAGGGTTGGGGAGAACGGGGAAGAGGGATGGAAAGGGAATTCTGGCAGCTTAGGCTCCTGACTCGCAGGTTCCTCTTCTCCCACTGCTCCTAGAAAAATATGCAGACGCGCCCCCTCATCTTCGTCTTCTTCCTCCTCCTCCTCATCTTCCTCCTCTCCAGGGCTGGAGCTGTGCATAGCCCCCAGCTCCCCAGCCTCGGGGCTGTCGCAGGAGGCCGAACTGCCCCCCTCACTGTGGGCTCCGTCTCCCAGGCCAAGGGAGAACAGGTTGCCGCTGTTGTCCCTGAACAGGTCATTCTCCAAACTCAGCGTTCTGCTGCTGAGAGACACCATTGATCCAGGCCAAACGCAGAAAACAGGATGGTGAGGAAACACTATCCAGAAGCGGGATCACACTAATCTGCAGAGGCAACAAGGAGATTAGATTTTATTACCCAAGAGAAAGTAAAAGTGCATGAAGAGCTATTTATTTACCCCAACTGCCAGATTTAAACTTTAAAAGGTAACCTTTGGCCACAAAGAACATATTTAAGAAGTCATTTATTCCACAGGCACTTTTTTTTTTTATCCACTTCACTTTTGTGTATAGTCTTTTATTACTTCCTAGATGGGCCACAGACAATAAAGTTCTGTTCTATTTTAAATTGTTATTCTTATTTTAATTAACTGTTCTGCTGTCTTACATTACAAAACAAACTCTTCACACATCTAACACATGAACCTAAATAACCAATTTTCTTACTTTATAACTAAAATTTGCTTAGAATTATAT